>CM076582.1:731774845-732374845 GCA_034641835.2 Pinus albicaulis
TATCATCCTCAATCTGATGGTCAAACCGAGATAGTAAATAAATGTTTGGAAGGATATCTTCGTTGTTTTGTATCTGATAAACAAACACAATGGGTCAAGTGGTTACCTCTTGCTGAATGGTGGTATAACACTTCCTTCCATACTGCAGCAAAAATGACCCCGTTTATGGCACTTTATGGATATCATCCACCATCCATCACATCATCTTTAAGGGAAAATTCGAAGGTTCAAGCAGTGGAAGATCACATCGAGCATCAGCAAGAAGTTCTCCAACTCTTAAAGGATAACCCGAATTTGGCACAAAATCGAATGAAACAACAGGCAGATCAACATCGCAGCGAGAGAAGTTTTGATGTAGGAGATTGGGTATTTTACGGCTACAACCATACAAACAAATGTCCCTCAAGCAAGCTAAGAAGGATAATAAATTATCGCCAAAGTACTATGGTCCTTACAAGGTGTTGCAAAAGATTTGTACTATGGCATACAAATTGGAGCTTCCTGCTTCTTCACGAGTGCATCCAATTTTCCATGTTTCATGCTTAAAGAAGGTTATAGGTGAAAATCTTCCAGCTCAAACAATATTTCCAGAACTTGATGAGGAAGGAAAAATCATATTGGAACCTGAAGCGGTCACGGAAACAAGAACTCGACAGCTACGGAATCGATCAATTTCAGAGTATCTCATCAAGTGGAAGAACTTACCCACTGAATATTCTACATGGGAGGATGAGAATTTTATACGGAAGCACCCGGAGCTACTCAAGTGTTGAGGACAACACTTTTTTGAAGGAGAGGGGCATGTTAGGTCCCTATATCACTAGTATAGCCCCTTATTATTGTTAGTTTAAACCCCTTATTGTTATTATTGTACCCTTGTAACCCCCATTTTGTTATTATTGGGCCCTTAAATTATTATTGTTAGGTCGGCTAGGATTACATTATGGCCCCATGGACTCCTATATATAGAAAGGAGGTTTTGTGAATTGTATCATCCAAGAATTGTGCATTTATGTAATGTATTGGAGGTTGCCCCCTCGAAGTGGCTTATTTCTAAGGCGTTTATATCTCTTTTCTTCTACTTTTGAAGCTGGTTACACAACAGGGGCCTATTTCATGAGATGTGATGCTTGGTTTACATATTTCTTTCCTTCTTTTGGAGCTAGACATAGTTACATTAGAGCTATATTGTTTGAAAAACTAATATAATAAAAAAATGCACTTAACTTTCATAGTAAACTATATATACTACTGCAATTTAGAACAAAAAACATGGGTGATCATAGATCTTCAAAGGTTATTTGTTTACGATATTCTCACTTCATCTATTCCTACTTCCCTAATCCATAGATGTGGAACCTTTCTCTGATTTCTTTCTCAACACATCCTTGATGAATTTAAGTGATTCATCTAGATGGCTACAACAATTCTTTACTGTTCTCATATCTTCATTGCAGGTCTTCCATTGTGATCAAATGTAAGCCACCTCTGCTTTAGGTTTTTCCTTGTCTTGCTAGATTTCGTTCTCGATATTTTTTATCACAATATGGTGAGATTTGCAAAATGCACAGGGGTCTGACCTGTCTTCCAAAGGATCCATTTGTAGCTTTTTGTTGTTGATGTTGCCTGTTGTAGAAGCTTTCTCTGTTGCTAATGGAAATATTTGATACTGAGTGTTGACACTACCTTCAATGTTTTTGATGTTTATTGCTTCTTCCTTCCTATTCGAAATCTGGTGGGATTGCTCTCTTAAATCAAGTTGTGTTTCTACCTTTTTGGAAGGGAGAAGCTAGCTCAGATCATTGGAGCGCAATGTGGGAGGCGGAAAGCACTTATATAGGGATTTTTTAAGAAAAGCAGAGATAAGGGGAAGGGGATAGATAAGGGGAGCGCTGTATATATGCATGGATCTACAGTTGTGATGGAAAATCCTAGGAGCAGTAAAGGAAAATGCAACATTGAGGGAGAAATTCACATGAAGAGGTAGATACGAAAAGGGAGATGATGATACGAGATGGGGAGAGTGATTTTTATAATAATACAGGGAAGGAAAGGAGGGCTAAGCGATCGCAGGAGGCAGTACGACGTAGGATTTTGAAGTACTATGTTGAGATATTTTGGGAATATTGCAGAGATTGGAAATGATTTCCTTTTTGACTAATTTCTAGGTTATTGGATCAAGAGGGATTTTGGTGTGAAATTTGGATTTCTGATTAAAGCTGATGTTATTGTAATTTTCCATCATAGTAGAGGAGGGGGAGTCATGGGATAGGGATTTGAGTTAGGTGTCACCAATTGTTTCTAGTCCTACACTTCGTTGGACTCCTTCATTAGATTGTTCATCTACATGCTTATTATTCTTCCTCATAATGCGATAATACTCAATGTTGCCAATGTGATTTGATATTTTTTGTGCTTTGCTTAGAATTTGATTAAGACCTGCATTTTTTGGGAGGGATTTTCTTACCATTGCCCGAATAATGAGAGAGGAGTCTCCAAAGATGATAAATTCTTTAATATTTTTTTCCTTTAAAATTTTGAGGCCTAACAGAAGTCCATAGGCCTCTTATTTATTATTCGTCATCTAGCCTAGCCCCCAAGTGTAAAGTATCGGAGTAGAGTTGTGTTGGAGAATTATTATTCCTCCAGTACCTGCTTTTTCTGGGTTCTTTTTTTATGCTCCATAAAAAAAATACAGACTTTATTAAGAGTATTTACCCAGGATTGGAACTCTTCTTCAATCTTCCTAATTTTCCAGTTCTGATGCATCTTTATGTTTTTTGTTTGAGGAACCTATTTGATCTTGTTGGCTGCGAAGCTGATCCAAGTCCTTTTATCTTCTTGGAGTTGGATCATATTGATTCCTTTGAGCCCTTTTACTGTGAGGAACTCCACCATAACTCCCCATGCTTTTTATATTGTTGTTCTAACTGTTGGGACTTTATCCTTGAAAATTATACCATTTCTTGCTAGCCATATTTGCCACCAAAGAAAAGAGGGGAGCTTGTTCCAAAGACACTACACTATTTGTTTGTTTTTTAGCGAGTGTGGGTAACTGATCTTCCACTTGCTAATAAAATAATTTATGGGGAGGTTATAATTCATGTTTACTTCTATGGGTGTCACCATTGCCTACCAGCTTTTTCTTAAGAAGGGAAATTCCAAGAGTAAATGTTGGATTGTTTCTTCAGCCTCTCTACAAAGGGGACATTGAGATAGACCACTTATTCATCTCTTATTTAGGTTCTATGAAGTTAGTGATTTTCTATGAAGTAAGGTCCATAAGAAGGTTTTTATTTTGGGAAGGGATTCAACATTCCATGCTAGTGTCTAATATTTCCAATCTTGTTGATTCTGATTCTCATGAAGTTTTCGGTATCCTGTCCTGACAATATATTCTCCTCCTGTTGGTTTCCATATGTGGACATCCTTAGTGTTTTTTTTTATCGGGGCTACTCCTGCCAAGAGAGTAATCAAATGGTTCCATTGGCCTATGAGGTCACATGGAAGATTGGGTTTGGCCCATTGCTTCCAGTCTCCATCCATCTCCCAGTTGGAAATATCTTTCAACTTATGAAGACCTTCCCTTGTCATCCAGTCTTTTAATTCTTTCAGATATGGGTTATTTTCCAAGGGGTGTTGTCCCATAATGTTGTCTTTCCAAATGTTTATTTGTTCCCCATTTTCATGTCTCATTGTGATATTTTCCTTGATAAGTTGGGTTTCATTAGAGATTGCTTTCCATATATGGGTGCATGGCCTTATCGGAGGGGTCTTTTCCAAGATCGAGGTTCTTTATCTATTGAGGTATTTGGCCTCAAGGGAAACTTTCCACCATGAATTTTCCCCTGTTAGGAAGCTTCATGTTATCTTGCTTCCGAATTCTGTGTTCATTAGTCTTGGGAGTTTGATGGAGAGATCCCCATTTTTGTAAGAGGGTTTCACTTGTTTCCAATTTATCAAACTAATTTTTTTCCTTTCCCTCTTTCCTCCCTACCAGAGAAAGCTTTTGATTATTAATTCTATTTGTTTGTGGATACTTGCAAGGGCAGTAATGAGAGAAAATTGGTATAAGGGAAAGGCTTAAAAAATGGATTTTATGAGTGTAATTCTACCAGCTTGGTTTAACCAGAGCATACCCCAAGTGTGGATTTTCACTTTCATTTTTTCTGCAAATTTACTCCATATTTCATTATTTATATTTTTATTACTTATTGATAGCCCAAGGTATTGAAAATGATCCCAGTTGTTTTGGAAGGGTATATTCAGAATTTGTGAAATTCTCTGCAGAGTTCTTATGGGAGTGTTTTAGCTGTATAAACATCTTTTTCCATTATTTACCATACCTCTGGAGACCTCTAAGAAGCTTTCCAGAATGGATTTGAACCTTCTTTCCAGAATGCATGAGGCTCTACTTAGGAGAGGAGTATAATAAAAAAACAGAGAGTGATTTATTCTCTTGTTTCCACTGCTGATAGAGAGGCCATTTAGGGTGGAATTTCTTCTGCAATGTTCCACATTTCGACTGAGAGAGTCTACCATTATGATGTAGAGGAAGGGAGACAAAGGGCAGCCCTGTCTTAGTCCCCTTGAGCTTTGGAAAAATTTAAAAGGCCTGCGATTTACAAGAGGAGCTATCCAAGGGCCCACTATACAAGCTTGAATTAATTCAAAAAATTCATCTGAAAAAGCCAAAAGTCTTTAAAACAACTGCAAGAAAGGAGAGATTAACTATATCAAAGGAATTTTCCATATCCATTTTTATAATGAACCCTTTTTCGTTATTTGTGAGGCTAGTATGCATGGCTTCTTGGAAAAGGATGATGTTCTCCACAATCTTCCTATTGGGGACAAACCCACCTTGGTTTTGAGTGATTAAGGAGGGAAGGAGCGGTTTCAGCCTACCAGCTATGATTTCGAAGATTATTTTGAATGAAGTATTGCAGAGGGAGATGGGCCAACAGCAGTTGAGAGAGGAGGGGAGGGGGTCTTTGGGAATTAGGGCCAGAAAGGTTGAGTTGGTGAATTCTCCAATGTTCCTTTTTCTCATTACATATCTTATCATTTTCAGCAGATCCTTTTTAATGAGATACCAGTAAGTACAGTAGAAGGCTATGGGAAAACCATCCGGTCTTGGGGCCTAGTTCGGTTGCAGAGCCCAGATAGCTTCCTTTACTTCTTCTTTCGTCACTTCCGTAGTGAGGGAGGTATTAATGCCGTTGTAAATAACTCTGGGGATATGTCTCAAAAAAATTTCAGGATTTGTATGGCTGTCTAAAGCTGTGAGAAGAGTTTTGAAATGGTTGAAAGCCTGATTTTTAATTTCTTCTTGTCCCTCTCCTCCTGTAATTTTCTCAATGTTATTCTTTATCATCCTTGTTTTTTCTAAGTTATGGAAGAAGGAGGTGTTCTTGTCTCCAGCTTGCATGCATATCTGTCTGGATTTGAGCCTCCAAGTTTCTTCTTCTTGTTTGTTGTTTCTATAGATTTTCCACTGCACTTCTTTTTATCTTGCTTGTTTCTCTATGGTACTATCACTGCCTTCTAGATCCTCTTGAATTTTTATCAGCTCATTTTTTAGATCCTCTTTCTCTTTATGTGGCTCCTTATATCTATTTTTTGCCCAGTCTTTTTAGCTTACTTTTGTTGCTTTTATTTTTGTTTCCCATATGAAAGTTTGTGATCCACTGGTGTTTTTCCTCCATACACTTTCCACCTCTTTTTTGACTTCTTCATTGCTGCCCCAAAGCTGATTATATCTAAAAGGCAGTGGTCCATAATTTTCATCCACGCCAAGTTCTATTAGAACTAATTTATGATCAGACGTTGTTGAGGGAATAATTCTAGAAGTTGCTCTGCTATAGTTGACTATCATCTTATCTTGAATGAGGATCCGGTCTAGTCTTTCCTTGATGTTTTCCTTTACTAATCTTATATTATCCCAAGTATACTTTCCATTTTTTGGGGGCATGTCAAGAAGGTTGCACTGTTCCATTATTTCTTCTAAGGTTTTTCTGCTTGGATCTGGCAGAAAATTCCCTCCTTTTTTTTCTTCAGCTTTGAGGATGAGATTTAGATCTCCCCCAACAATGAGGTTATCTTCACAGTCTTCCACAGTGTTGTTTTTTAAGGTTTTCCAGAAGTTTTCCTTATCCTTTTAGTGATTAGGAGAGTATATGTTGTAGATGCTGGCCTTCCCGCCAATTTCATCATTTTCCAGTTTTATATTTATCCAGTGTTCTTTTTTTGTGTATTGATGCATATTCCATTTTCCTTTTTTCCATATAGTGCTTATCCCTCCTGATGCTCTAGTAGCAGATATTGTTTTCCCTTCATAGATTCTATATTTTTCTATTATCGTGTCAACTTCTTAACTGTTGAGTTTTGTCTCTTGAATTAAGAGGATGTCATGTTTTTCAGATTTTATCAGATCTTTTAAAAAGTTTATTTTGGAGGGATGACCCAACCCTCTACAATTCCAAGAGACAACTATCATTATTTACTATTGTGGGTGACTGTAGGGACCTTCTCTTTATTTTCTTGCTGCACTTTTTCTTTATTGTTTGGTCCTTTGTCCAAAAAGCTCTCCAGCCCTTGTTTTGCTCTAAAACAGATGTCTTTGGATGCTTCTTCATCCCTGATTTCTTTGTTTTATCTCCTTCTAGATTTCTTAGTGTTTTTAGTATTTTGAGGAGTTTCTTTAGTTTGGTTTCTTGTGAGGATTTGATCCAAGATTTTGGGAAGAGGTTTGTCGATCTGATGAGTGGATCCTGAAGAAGAAGGAGAGGGAGAGGTGAGGGAAATGGGTTTGGGGAAAGAAGTAGAGATTGTGATGTTGGATGAAATGAGGATAGTTGAGAGGATGTCAAAAGGGTTTGTCCCCAAAAGGATGTTTGGAAGGGAGGTCGTAGTTTGAGAAGGGGGAGGAGATCCAGGTAGAGGAGGGGGTTGAAGAACTAAATAGGGTTTTGAGCTTGTCTTCTTCTTTTTTACTTGTTCCCATCTTGGTTCTAAGTTTTCTTCCGCTTTTTTTCCAGGTTCTTCTCTCTTACTACATCTATTAGCGAAATGATCGTATTCATGACATACCTTGCATTTGATTGGGATTTTCTCGTATTCCAACTATTGAATGTGAATCCATTTTTCCACCTTGATCTTGATAGCCTCCAGGAGGCCCTTTCCTAGATCCACCTCAATGTATATTCTTGCACAAGATTGCATGTTGTCTTTGGGTTCAATTGTGTTGATGTATTTACCAAATCCATTTCATATTGCGCAAACTAAGTCATCTCCCCAAAAGTGGAGAGGGAGATATGGTAGTCTAACCGATACTGGTAAAACATTAGGGACATCAAGTTCTAGATCAAAGTCCAGAGTCCACCGATTAATATGTAAACCCCTGGTGTCCATGAAGTAAGGGCCGCTTCAAAAGATGAGATATCGATTGCTTTTGGTCTCGAAGTGAAATGTGTAGTAGCCCCTGGAACAGAAATGTATGCTGATTTTCCCTTGTGTGAACTGAACCCAGTTCCTTTCCACCCATTTCTACATTGTTTTGAGGAAGGCTACAATCCTATAAATTGACCCAGTCTTTTTTCCACAAGAGAAATCATGGCTTTCCTTGGCACAGATGGAGGTAAGGATATCTCTGGTATGGATTCCAATTTTTTTACAAATTTTGAAGCAGCTGGCCTGGTTCGTTGAGGTCCCAAGGAGCTTATTAAAGAGGCAAAAGAAACTGTAGATCGTCTGGCTAAGAGCCATTCAAGTTAGTAGCAGCAGCAGAGGGAGAAGGTGGCCCCAGATCTAGCTCTGGGGTGGCCATGAGAACAACAAGCTTTGATCAGAATCGCGTTTGGCTCAGCAGTGACTAGGGCACGCAGCACATTCTCCAATTTTCATCGCGTTTAAACGTAATATTACAAAGTGAAATAAGACAGAAATCCTAGAAAGTGGAAGATGTTGGTTCTTTTGGGATAAGTGCAATGAATGCATAATGTATGGTGTCGGGGATGCTTCCCCATGTACGCGATTCCTCCACCAAGTTCAGTTATTCATTTTCCACCAATTCATAGAAGTGAATGATAAATTCAACTATCGAACCTTCCAGTCTAGGATTTTATTCATTGAAAAATATTTGAGAACCCCTATGACTTCATTTGATGAGACCGACTTGCAAATAATCTCATTTATGACATCATTAAAAATAATGGCACAATCATAGATACCCCATAATTTATCATCGATAGAAGTATACCGATTCTTCTTGAATAGAGACTGAAAATAAAGGACAAGCTTAATCTGTATATATTTAGTGGAGAAAACCATTTGACCCTATTCATTTTTATTCTCCCATATAAATTTTCCTTTCCTCCACTGGTTAGAAAAATTATGGAAATATTTAGTGTTGTGGTCGCCTTCCTCTAATGAGAGAGCGTGAATATTTAATCACCAGGTGCTTTATTTATGTAATAATATTTGTCTATTTATGTATTCCAGTTCTTTTAATTTGTCCCAAGTATATTCCCAAGACGCCATATGGTGAAAATCCCATATGGTCTTCTGAATTTCCAGTAAAATATAATTAAGATCATTGAGTAACCTTTTATTTTTACCACGCTCCCTTGTATGAACCTGTTGAGGCCTCAGAATTCCGTTGCCATAACATGGTGGAAAACCACCTAGTCTAGACCTAGCAATTCCTATTGCATTTGGTGTGGTGGTGCCGATTGGGGATGAAGGGACCAGTTTCACAATAAGGATGATTTTGAGGTGTATTTTTTTTATATAACCTGCAATGGGAAATGATTTTCATCTAACACATGCATTTATCTAACACTATCTATTATATTATATACCCTGGGTGTTTCTTCCTTTATTTGATCTTAAAATATATCCTCCAACTATTAGTAATGAATATTATTTAACAGTTTAAAGAGATGAAAATTATGTAAAGATGACGATTTTAACAAAATAGTTTGATTAAAATAATTGTGAAAATTATATCACATTCATATGTGTTATTATATATCAGATAAGAAATCATAGACAAATATTAGTACAAAACTGCATTTAACATTCATTTTTTATAACAGTTCAAATATATAATGCAAGTAAAAAGATAATTGTCAATGTAGAAAGAAAAACTTAATATAAATGAATAAAATTACCATATATACGAAGACCTACTCATATAAACTGACAATATATTTTCTTCTCCTCTTCACTTTCGAGCAATTTAAAGAATATAATAGTGCAACAACAGTTAAACATCTTCAAATGTCAAAAGATAACAAATTTTGTTCCAATAATCCATCAAATCATTTACAAACTTACAGAAGTGCATTCTTTGCAAATGTTTTTGAAAAATTTATAGACCCTTCTAAAAATGCATGAGAAGGGTTTAAATACTAAACTAGAATATGTTTAAAATAGATTATTACATAAAAATAGAGAAGGTTTCAAACAACCATCCTTGTAAAGAGAAAACTTGAACTACAATCTAGGAAAATAAAGTAACAATATAACTATGAGTGTTGATCCTCCTTTTGGATTTGATCCCAAAGTTGACAAATGTCTAGCATGGGTTTAAGCTAAGCTGGCTATGAAATTTTCGATCTGACCTGGCCCTTGAATACTACATTTCAAAGTGTTGGGTGTGACCTTTTCGTTGAATCAGTTAATGACTACAGGGTTTACTACTGATGATAAGGTTTGATCAGAAAATTCCAATATTTTGCTTGATCAAACTCATTTACCTTTTTAATTATTTCTTCATGCATCTCTGTCCTTTTTTTCCACTATTCCTCTAATGGCTTGATTTCTGAGAGTACTTCAGATGTGGACTCTTTGATAAGCTCATCTTTCAATAGTTGTTCACAAATAGATTCAGTAATTTTCTTTGTTAACCTTGATGCTTTTGCTGCTGCTTTGTCTACTCATATTAGCTGTTCTTCCTAGTCTTTAAATAAAATTTCCTTGTGAAATTTATCTACCTGGATTATATAAGCTTCATTTCCTGATGTTAGTCTCCTATACCAATAGGTGTCATTTTTCATGATTGGCTTGGTGAAATATGCAATATGTTCAAACCTTTTTCTTGTGAAAAGGTGTTCCATATTCTTGAAAAATCAAAAAATCAAAAAATAAAAATAAAAATGTAAAGAGGGTATACCCTAAAAGAAAAATCAAAGGGTAAGAAAAATAAGTTGGTCAAAAAAGTGAAAGAAATGAACCCCAAACAAAAATAGACAAAGGAAAGTGTGCAAATCCAAATGCCACTACTATTTCAATTTTTGTAAATAAGTAATTGTGTGCATCTTGTTAAAACTTTGCCACAATTTATGAAGAGTCAAACTGTTTAAACTTGACTCATTCATCTTTCAATTTCATATTGTAGAATAGAGAATAAATATCTGACCAAACAGTTTAATCTTGGCAGATCAGTAGATAGGTAGAGTTAACAAAAGGAGCTCAACAGTTTAATCTGAGCCCTTGGATGTAATAAGTGTAGACTTAGATAGGATTGCCATGTAAAAGAAAAATAAGTTTGATGAGGGTTTGCAAGTCCAAATGCACCCTAATAAAGAAGAGAAAATGGTAGTGTAAAGTAGACAAGGTAGGTAGATGGTGTTGCCAAGTTTCATGTGATGAATGATGGTGCTAAATGTGTTTAATATTTTACTTTCATCACAAATATTGAAGCAGAAAATGCACTGGAAAATTCACAGAAAGCAAAGTCAAAATCATTAACTTCCCACATCACTTTCTCCCTAAGATTTTTACTAATTTCCCTAAAGTGCTAAGGTATTTGGAGATTAAAGGGGCTCAAGGCATTTCCTTGACTTTTGGAGGGACCGGACCCTCGGCCTAATGATCAAAAAGACCTAAGTACTTGAAGTTATTTATCATTATAATCATTCACTTTTAACCTTTTCCTAAGTAAAATCCAATTTTACTTAAGAAAATCATGTAAATATCCATAATAATCCCTCAAAATCACTTGTTATTCTATGTTTAAGTGTTGAAATTGAGATGATGTAATTTGCTTAAGAAATCTTCACTTTCTTAGTTGTGTAAAGTATTTTGAGTTTCCCTCACCCCTTTGTCATATTAACATCTGATTTATTTATTAATTCCTTATTGAAATACCTTATCCTATTATCTATAATTCCCTTTTATAATAACCCAAAAACCCATTTATTCTAAGTTTTAGCCAAAGTTTATTTAATCCCCTTTATTAATAAAAAACCCACAATAAAAACCCTTTGGCTAAAATATACCCATATAAAATATTTCCCTACCCCTATGGTTAATAAATAGCATTTATTTATTACCATATAATAAAAATATCGGAAAAGGTTTTTAACATATAGTTTTATATGTTTTGAACAGAAAAATAAAATAAGATCTGAAGTTTTAATTTAAACCAAAGCTTCGAAAACCCATGAGCCTCTGTGACCCATCCCCTTGGTATTTTAATTCCGCTCAAACACCCTAACCATGGTTAAAATTCTCAAAAGCCAAACTCTAAACTATGGTTTATAAACCAAAACCCCCGCCGCAACTGTGATTAAACAATGGGATTAATTAATCACCCGGATTAATTAATAACCAGCTTTCCGCCAATCAAATGCCTCCCGGGATAGTTAATTAAATGATTAATTATTTTAAATACCCGTCGAGCCCGCACATTAAAACCCCCGCCAACTTCACATCCCGTCAACTGTTGGATCGCCCTCCCGAAGATTGACGGTCCACGATAATTCCGCTGACTGTCTCCCGTCCAAAGGTTAACGCGTGGGAGCATGGTGGTTTCCAAATAGTGCTCTGACCACGTGCCGATCGCTTAATGGAATCGCTGCCTCCCCATTAAATACCGCCATCTCCCAAAAGCGGTGCGGAAATTACCGCTTACTGCTCGATCCTATGATGTGTCCTCCCGTACCAAATGACGTCATCCTCGAAAAAATAAAAATCCCTATTGACTTTGTAAATAAAACAAAAAAACGTGTATTTTATGTCATTTTCACTGCTGAAAGCGACTGCGTCCTCCACTGAAAAATTCAAAAATTCCACTGTTTAAGCCGTCGTCGACCAAAATTACGGAACGCCATTGTTATACCAGTGCCCAAGCATTCATTCGCCATTGACCAGTACTTGTAAATCTCGACATTTTCCATAAAACAGGTATTTATCCGTTTTCCTGCTGGAACTTTGTAGAAAATCCGCATTCCAGTGTTAAATTCAAGCCATAATCTGAAAAGAAGTTTTATATTGGTCTGTTTTAGTTCCTGCAACCAAAAGAATACTTTCAAAACTGAAATTACGCCCATTTCTGTTAAAAACCCCCGGAGCTTCCACTTTGAATACGCAAGAACCAAAATGGAAGTCCCGGTAGCCCTGAGTGTAGCTCCATTAAACGCTCCCCACAGAGAATTAGAATACTTTCCATTAGTGGATAAAGACTTAGTGTTCGATGAAAGTCCCCTTCGAAGTTATTGTCGCTGCAGAGATGATTATTCGAAAGGTTTGGATGTCATTGGGTTATGGGAATCCAATTTCCCAAGATATCTCATCCCCTCAGTCCGTATTTTCCCAGAAATTATCCACTACTGTCATTCCAATTATGATCCAACTCAAAGAGCAGTGTTATCCCCTGACCAGAGTGTCTTGTTCCCCATTACTCCTCAAGCTATAAATACAATGCTCCATTTTTAACCTGATCAAAATCTTGCTCCTTTATCCATGGAAGAACTACTTGAAAAATCTACCCAATTGTCCCAAGAAAAATTGAAATGCATTTGCCAGACCTTTATGTTACCTGAGCATCAGCCTAAGGGCCCTCCTCCCTATGGTTTTGCTTATTTTACTAGTTTAGGCAAGCTCATCCTGAATATGATATCCTTTGTACTGGGTTTTAATTCTAGTGAGTATGTTGATGAATTAACCCTAGTATTATTATCCATCTTCACTCCTGGATAGCCTCCTGCTGTAAAATATGACTTTGCATTTTTCATTGCCAATAAAATCCATGATCAGTTCATAAGGCTAGATAATGAGAAAGTGTTTAAGTATTCCTCATTCATTTATCATCTCATCATCTATTATCAATCAGAGAAGTTCCCTTTTCCTGTTCAAAAGCTTGATGCCAAGGGAAACCCCAGATCTGTTATATTTTGGTCTGCCATAACTCACAGTTCCTATAATTCTCCCTATTCTTATGCTGAGTTCATTGATATTTTCATTCATCCTGCAACTACCTTGTTGACGGGAGTTGCTCCTCCAAGGCTAAGCAATGAGATTAAGAAAACTTTGAAGCTTTCAAGAACATAAAAAGTTGGGGACTAGTATTTATACCAAAATTATTCAGAGATCAGAATATATGGATGTGAACTTTGTCCATTCAAGCTACCCAAATATGTGCCCATGAGACTTTTTTCTTTAGAATATTTCAGGCAAATGAATAATTATGATGTTATTCATTTTTGTAATGTTAAAAAGAAAGCACAACTCAGAATCAAAAGCCAGTTAGGTCCCTTTATATGCAACTCTAGGGATGCTGAACAGGAAGCAGAAAATATATTGAAAAACCATTTCAAGTTACAAAAGAGTTTCCGTTGGATTTTTTATGATCCATTCAGTTTTATCAGTGACAAAAGAATGAAGAACAAATCAGCACCCTACTTTCACCACAGAATTCCAGAAATAGAACAATATGCTAATCAAGATGAGTGGATGGAAGGAACACTAGTTGAGAAAGATAATGAAGAAGACAATATGAACAAAATTATGAAATATATTGAGAAAAAATTTGACCTAGAATCTTTTGGGCAAGTGCAGGTACCTCATATTGGCACATCTTCAGCAGGAAATCTTCAACAAGGATTGCAGGAAAAAATCCCATCAGTTGCAGTTGAGTCTAAAGGCAAAGGAAAAGAACCTGAGGTACAAGTCATTGAGACTTTCATTATGAAAGAAAAGCCTCAAACCTCCAAGGCACCAGATCAAACACAGGTTTCCCCTGTTCAAGTTAATCATCCTGAGGTTTCAGAATTGCAGAATCCATCTAATATGGAAATAGGCAAGAAAAGACAGGTTGCAGATCCCACTCCTCCCAAAGAACCTTCACAACAACACCAGACTAAGAAGCAGAAACTGAATCCACTTCCAGAAGTGGAATCTATAGATGAAATGTTTGATGATGAAAGAGAGGAAAGTCAAATAATTGGTTCAGTTAGTGGAACACACACAGGTCATAAAGGAAAGGAGTTACAAAAACAGCTGTGCACTGAAGTATCCTCCTTTAAACAACCAAAGACAGATGCAGGTGATATAAAGAATACTTTCATTAATATAAAAGCCAAGAATGACCCATTGAGGATGCAGGTATATGATCAGTATCTTAGAATGGATCCACACAATCAAGAAAGATTAATGTCAGCTTTTGACATTCAGCAAGGAAAAATGATGATGAGCCATTTTAAATCCAAAGTGCCAAAGCCCAAGACAACATCTGATTACATTAGGACCAATTTTGAGGTCCTGGCCAAAGACATTCATCCATTAGACCAAATAGAGTTACATAAACAAACTGGGGAAATGATATATTCCACTCTTACTGATAAAGCAATGGAAGCCCATAGACTGCAAGATTCTTTAAATAATACAAATACCCAGTTGCAAATTGAGAAAGCTTCTTCTCAGGCAAAAGATAACAAAATAAAATCTCTGGAAGAAATAATCATCAGTTTGGGTCACAATCCCAAAGATGTAAAAAGCATTGAGGCACTGATCAAAAAGAAGGATGATGATATTGCTGCACTGAGAAAGCAGTTGAAATTTCCAGCTTTAAGGCATCCCCAAACTCAAGAAGTTTTGAAGGAAAATTCACAAGAAGAAATGATGGAATTGCTCCTGAAAATGACTGAGCAACTGAGTGAAATCGAAAAAGAACTGGAGCAGGCATTAAAATAAAAGTAAGATATCATGTAGACATCTGCAACAGGTACATGTACAATAGCAGCAGACCAACAAACAGATCCATTATAGGTGAACACTTCTAGCTTAAGTTCTGATGAATTAGTAAAACAAATGGACAGTTTAAAACTCAGAGTCACAGAACTTCAGTCTACAAAATTGCAGCTCACAAATTTGGAACAGAAATATGATATGTCAAAAAAGACTGTTGCTGATAATACCAGGGAAATCAAAAGGCTGGAAAAATTGGTTAAGGCTTTAGAAAAAGATCTCTCATTAGAAAAGCCTTTAAGAGAAATAAACGAAATTCTTTGGAATAATATTATTGATTCAATAAAGAGTATTTGGTCCTTTGTTCAAATAATCTTTGAACAAAATGACTTGGTCAAAGTAGCTCAGGAAGAGATTGACAAAACCAGAGCAGAATTAAAGGACAGACCTGAGCAAGCAAATCAACTCATACAATTTTTGAACACCCAGACCAAACGACAGCTTGCAGAGCTTGGAATTGATGACAGGACAGGTACTATTTTAGAAATAAAAAGAGTTTTTACCAAGAGAACTCTTATGCAAAGTTTGGAAAGAAAATGTTCAGATATTCAGCAAGAGATCAGTGCATTTAAAGAAATGTTTAATTTTTTGATAGCCAGCGGATTTCCCAGTCCGATGCTCTCAGAAGACAAAATAATGGAATTGGAAACTTATGTCAACAAACTAGACATACATGCTCACAAAATCACATGTTCCTCTACCAGCTCATCAGAATCAACATTGCCAACATGAAAGAATCTCTACGACAGGTTAAAGAATTTGTTTCATCTTGAGCATGAAATAAGGTATTTGTTCCCTAATCGGCCCAACTTTTTTAGATACACAGAGGCCGACGAAACATTGAGAAAGCTCAAAAGAACCGTAATAGCACAAGACAAATGGTGGGAAGACTTGTTGGAAATTTTGTAAAATTCATCTTCAGATAGAAAATTTTGCCTTTTACTATGGTGTAGAAGATAAATAGATGAGAATAAGTTAAAGAGTATCAGTTTGGCAGTTGAAAGAGTATCAGTAAAAACGAAGAGTATCAGACAAGCAAGGCAGTAAAAAATAATTGCTCAAAAGGACAGCATCGAGCCCTATTGTAGGACCTGCCTCCAGCACATCCACAAAGGGAGGAAACAACACACCAGCAGTTACTTTTTATTCTATCTACGAGACCATCTGTCTCCTTTTTTATTGTAACTTATTCATTAGTCACCCTAGATTATTTGCTAGGTTAGGGTGAGATATTTTAAATCATTTTTTGTATAAATAAACCCTCGAATCAAGTATTGAGGGTGGATTCTACTACTTCACTGTGACATTGATGTTTTTGGAATAAAAGTGTTTTGGAGAAATTTATTTGTGGCTTACTGGATGACAATTTGAAGCTGATGACTTTTTGCAGGATTCATGTGTCTGACTGTAGTTCAATAAGTCTTTCTATCCTATGTCTTAAGTTTTATATTTGTTTATAATATCATCGTGTCCATTTCTGAATACTTGACATAAAAGAATAACTCAGAATTTACTTAATTGTACTCTGAGTTCAGTTGTGATGATTCTAAATGTTTTCCTCTAAATTAGTTATAAGCAACGAATTCTTAATTGCTCTTGCTTCGCTAATTTAAACATTTTGATTACTATAGTAAAGAATTATTCACTGCTCTTTATTTGTAATAATTTCATTTCTTTCTTTTGAACATGGTGAAAGATTCTTAACTGCCTTTCATCCCTTCAAAGCCATTCCGTCCACTTTAAATTTTAAGGATTGTTCTCTGTTTGGCTATCTTGCCCTGCAAAGGCATCTTGTGTGTAGAATAGAAATCCAGTAAAGCCATCCTTTGACTCCATAGCCCAATGCCTAAAAATATTCAACCTTGCCCTTAGTTGGCGAATTCCACCATTTTCAAACAAACTCTTGGATCTATAACTAGCCAAAAACTTTCTAAGAACAAAGATAAATTATAAAGAGAGAGCCCTCTCTGGATGCAGATTGGCTAGATTCTGCATCTGAAGGTTGGTTTGTGGTTACCTCGAGTATACTTTCCTTTTCCACAACTTCAATGAAAACCTGAGTGATAACACCTGAGTCTGATGCTTTCCATTGAATGAATTCATTAATTTTATTCTCAATCTTCTCACACTCAAGTTTCTTGATAGCCATTTTTAGATCATGATTTCTTGCTCTAACAATCTCTCTAAATATCGTATTTTGTATTCTCCTTGCTTCAGTAACAATTGAACTTCAGTAGCCTTGTCGATAGTGGCAGTAAACTGTGGTAACTTGGCTAAATGTTCAGTAGGATCAGATATATGATCCTTCCATAGAACATCAATAAATTCATTTGTAAGATTTGAAATTGTATCATTCATTCTTATATGTTTTCTTCTCTTGACTACAACCTTATGACTAGGATTGTAGAAGACATCCAGTGAAGGAAGTTCCTCAATTTTCAAAAGTATCTACTATGTTGGGTAGGACAGAATGATCTCTCTATCATGAGTTTCAGATACTTGTTGTAGCGGAGTTGCAATTTCCACTAATTTATGGGAATTCTCTGGTGTCTGAAAACTGGTAGATTGATCAGTATTCAGATTTCATGGTGACGTTTGTAGTGCCTTAGAAAACTTATTCAGTTCATTCTTCAAATCCTTTGGATGGTATTTTTCTTCCTATTCAGGTGTATTTTGGTTGTGCTGAATTTCTTGGGAAGAGGATTCAGTTCCATTAATTCCTCCTTTCTCTTGCATTTCAAACTATTCAATTAATTTATCAATTATCTTTTATGGGCTCTAATTTCTATTTTCGGATTCATTATTAGAATGATCTAAATTTTGGGAATTATGTTCTGATTTCCCTCACTCATCTTCAGACATGTATTTGGATTCATTATCCAAGCTAATACTTGGATTTGGTCTGTCGACATATTCAATAATCAATAAGTCTAAACGAATCCTTTCCAATCTCTTGTTTATGTATGCTTGGAAGGCTTCAAAGTCATCTTGATTGAGCTGATTGGATGCAATTTTTAGTCCATCTATAAACTTCTCAATGCCTTGGAAGAAATCATAAAATATATCTATCTCTTTCAGAAAAGGCTTCAATTTTATCTCTGTGGTAAAAATTTTAATCACATCATTGGGGGCATATGTCTGCTTTCGCATTACAGCCAAATTTAATAAATTAAAATTTGAAACTTCCTTGAACATATGATGAATATAAAAAAATGCACAAGTGCTGCACTGCAAAGGGAAATTAGGCAAAATGGCCTTCTTGACATATTTGAGTTGCTTCGAAATGCCATTTACCACAATTTGGTAAGAAATTTCTCTTGCAAGTAGCTTGTCAGGAACATAATATTGCAGGATGTGGGGAGAAGCATAACTTCTGAAAACTCTGATAGAGGTGAAAATTTCCTCAAAAAAACATCTGGCAACAGGAAAAATGTTTGCACTAGCCTCTTTGGAAATCCTAGGGGCTTTCTCGTTACATATAATCTCGTGCATAGGAAGAATGACTCTATGGAAATTTTTGTAAAAATAGAGACGAAAATATGACTCCCAAAGGGCTTTGTTATAAATGTGGATTTGATTGGGTTTTTCGGTCATCCACTTCCATCCCATGGTAGAAAAACTCAAAAAAAAAGAAAATAGCATCCATGACATAGGAAGTCATGTAAAAGGGGGGTATTACCCTAGAGGAAACACTTCTTTTACTTCTATATTCCATGACATTTCTATCCAAATTATCAGACATGATATTTTCCAAATTTAAAATTAAAGAATTGATGATTTAATCAATTAATGGGACCTAGTCTACAGAAAACCTTGTAGTATCAGGCTTTGCAAATAATCTACACAACATTTGTTGTGTAACCAGCTCCAAAAATAGAAGAAAAGAGATATCAACGCCTTAGAAATAAGCCACTTCGAGGGGGAAACCTCCAATACATTACATAAATGAACAATTCTTGGATGATACAATTTACAAAACCTCATTTCTATATATAGGAGTCCATGTGGCCATAATTTAATCCTAGTGGGCCACAATTTAATCCTAGCCGACCTAAAAATAATAATTTAAGGGCACAATAATAAAAAAATGGGGGTTACAAGGGTACAATAATAACAATAAGGGGGTTACACTAATAACAATAAGGGACTATACTAGTAATATAGGGACCTAACATGCCCCTCTCCTCAAAAAAAGTGTCGTCCTCAATGCTTGAGTAGCTCTGGGTGCTTCTGTATAAACTTCTCATCCTCCCATGTAGAATCTTCAGTGGGTAAGTTCTTCCACTTGATGAGATACTCTGAAATTGATCGATTCCGTAGCTGTCGAGTTCATGTTTCTGTGACCACTTCAGGTTCCAATATGATTTTTCCTTCCTCATCAAGTTCTGGCAATATTGTTTGAACTGGAAGATTTTCACCTATAACCTTATTTAAGCATGAAACATGGAAAACTGGATGCACTCGCAAAGAAGCAGGAAGCTCCAATTTGTATGCCATAGTACCAATATTTTGCAACACCTTGTAAGGACCGTAGTACTTGAGCGATAATTTATTATCCTTCTTAGCTTGCTTGAGGGACATTTGTTTGTATGGTTGTAGCCATAAAAATACCCAATCTCCTACATCAAAGCTTCTCTCTCTGCAATGTTGATCTGCCTATTGTTTCATTCGATTTTGTGCAAAATTCAGGTTATCCTTTAAGAGTTGGAGAACTTCCTGCTGATGCTCGATGTGATCTTCCACTGTTTGAACCTTCGAATTTTCCCTTAAATATGATGTGATGGATGGTGTATGATATCCATAAAGTGCCATAAATGGGGTCATTTTTGTTGCAGTATGGAAGGAAGTGTTATGCGACCATTCAGCGAGAGGTAACCACTTGACCCATTTTGTTTGTTTATCACATACAAAACAACAAAGATATCCTTCCAAAAATTTATTTACTATCTCAGTTTGACCATCAGATTGAGGATGATAAGATGAGCTATGATCTAATTGAGTACCCAAAAAAGAAAATAACTCCGTCCAAAAATTTCCAGTAAAAATGGGATTTCTGTCGCTCACAATAATCCTTGGGCTTCAATGTAGCTTTGAATTCTGTCCATAAATTTAGTAGCAACTATACTTGCTTTAAATGGATGAGATAATGCACAAAAGTGTGCATACTTAGTAAGTCTATCAACTACCACCATGATTGCACTCTTTCCTTCGGACTTAGGTAAACGTGTGATAAAATCCATTGAAATATCCTCCCAACGTTGACTTGGAATGGATAAAGGTTGTAGAAGTCCCGGGGTCTTAATTGTCTCAACTTTATTCTACTGGAAAACCAAACATTTCGCCACAAACTTTGAATATCAGATTTAAGTCCATCCCAAAAAAATTCTTTCTTCACCCTATGGTAAGTTTTTAAAAATCCTGAGTGTCCTCCTAAAGGAGAAGTGTGCAATTCCAGAAGAATATTTTGTTTTAGTTGGGAATTATTACAAATATATAGGCGATCTTTGTACCACAAGGAATCATTTTCCCAACTAAATGTATCAGATGTACTAGGATCTTGCTGCAACTTTTGAATGAGTGTCCATACATCTTTGTCCTTCTTCCATTCATCTCTTGCTTCGGTTATCCAATCTGGTTGGATAATAGAAATGGCACAAATCAATGCTTCCACCTCTTCATTCTTTCTTTAGAGTGCATATGCAACAACATTAAGCTTTCCTTTTTGTAGATTATTTCAAAGTCATAACCCAACATCTTTGTGACCCATTTTTGCTGCTCTTCTGAAGATAGTCTTTGTTCCAAAAAGTGTTTAAGACTATCATGATCAGTTTTTACCTTGAAGTGTCTTCTCATTAGGTAAGTTCTCCATTTCTTTAGTGCATGCAGTATTGCTAACATTTCCTTCTCATAAATGGGTTTCTGTAAATACTTTCCTTTGATTGGACGACTTTCAAAAGCAATGGGTCTTCCTTCCTGCATTAAAACAGCACCAATTCCATTTCCTGAGGCATCGCATTCCACAATAAAGGTTTTTGTGAAGTCTGGTGTAGCTAAGACCGGTGCTAGGCACATTGCCTCTTTAAGATGTTCAAAGGCCTTAGTTGCTTCAGGAGTCCATGAAATGCATCTTTCTTCAATAATGTTGTTAGAGGTGCTGCTATTCTCCCATAATTCTTAACAAACTTGCGATAATACCCTGTTAACCCGAGAAATCCTCGCAACTGCTTTATGGTTGTGGGGACTTTCCATTCCTTAATGGCTTTAATTTTGTTAGGGTCTACTTTAACACCCTCGTGAGATACAATATGACCCAAATTTTCCACCTCTTGTACTCTAAAGAAACATTTGAATGTTTTTGCATATAATTGTTTCTCCTGCAATAGTTTGAGCACCCTGTCAACATGTTCAACATGATCCTTCCAAGACCTGCGATAGATTAGTATATCATAAAAAATACTAGCACAAATTTTCTAAGGAAGGGTTTGAAAATGGAATTCATCAACCCTTGAAATGTAGAAGGTGCATTGGTAAGGCCAAAAGGCATGAACAAAAATTCATAATGACCCTCATGAGTTCGAAATGCTGTTTTTGGAATATCTTCTATCTTCATTCTAATTTGATGATATCCTAAATGAAGATCCAACTTGGTAAAATAAATTTCTCCATGTAATTCATCCAATAATTCATCAATCACAGGAATGGGAAATTTATCTTTAATGGTGAGCTTATTGAGCTCCGTATAATTCAGACACATTTGCCATGATCCATCCTTCTTATGTACCAATACTACAGGAGTAGAGAAAGAACTTTGACAAGGTTGAATTATACCCGCCTCTAACATTTCTGCAATCATACGTTCAATTTCGCTCTTTTGGACGTAAGGATATCTATAAGGCCTGATGTTTGGAGGAACACTTCCTGGAATCCAATGAATAGCATGATCATGATCACGAATAGGTGGGAGTCCTTTGGGAGTTTCAAACACCTTGGAATGATTGTCCAAGACTTGTTGGAGATCTGCAGAAATAGATGATTTTGATGTTGGAACTTCTAGTGAGCATAATTGTGCAATTACGCCTCGCTGTTCTTTCTTTAGAAGCTTTGTCATGACATTAAAGCTTATTATCCTTCCTGGCTTCCCCGCAATACCCCGTAATTCAACTTCCTTTCCTTCTGAAAAAAATTTCAAGAAAAGTTCTTGAAAATTAAAAGCTACCGTCCCCAATGATTGTAACCATTGTACTCCTAGTACAACATCAGCACCTCCCATAGGAATGGCAAGCATTGGACTAGTCAATACATATTCCCCCATGGTTAGCTTGATATTATGGCATTTTCCAGAGCAATTTATAGTTCCTCCATTTGCAACCATCACTTGACATTCCGGTGCTGGGTATAGGAAACAATTTAATTCCTTGGCTACCTTACAATAAATAAAATTATGGGTGCTACCTGAATCAATCAACACTATTACCTTTTTCTTCTTGATTTGTCCTTCTATCTTGAGAGTTTGAGGAGTGGTAATTCCTGCCAGTGCATTACACGATATGGTCGGATTCATTTCTTCCTCTTCTAGGGCTGGTTCCTGGTGTATATCCTCTTCTTGCTCATTTTCTTCTTCCTCTTCACAATCTATGTAAAATAATTTCTTCTCAGCACACTTATGACCTTTAGTGTATTTGCTATCACAACTGTAGCAAAGCCCTTTTTCTCTTTTTTCTTCCAATTGTTGTGGTGTCAACCTTGTAGGTTGTGGAAATCTAGGCGTATAAACACTTCCTTCTTTATAGAAGTGAGTGGTAGGCTTCCTTGTCGCCATAATTTTACATTCAATTTTTCTTGCCAACCTGAATGCCTTCTCCAATGAATCAGGTTCCAAAACATGAAATTCATGTTGGATGTTATCCTTTAAAGTGCCTATGAAGAGATCAATCCTGTGTTCCTCTGGAATATCAGTTACCCTTATATTCAATTTTTGGAAGTCCTCAATGTGCTGCCCCACTAAACTCTTTTGTTTGAGATTTATCAATTGGCTAAAGAAGGTGTTGCTCTTTGTATCCTCATAATGTGCTATCATTTCTTCTGTAAAAATTGACCAAGTGACAATTTTTTTACGGGAGCAAAGCCATCGATACCATACAAACATATTTTGTTCTAAATGTAAAGTTTCAATGCATACTTTTTGTGTGTTTTGCACGCTATGGAGATCAAAATATTGCTCCATATGTAGTATCCATGTTACAGGATCCTTTCCATCAAACTTCCTCATATCCATTTTTGGAATATGGTGGTTCTTCCCGCCAACATTAGAGTTTATGAAATCACGATTGACATTTATTTTGTTCTCATCATGAGGTTCTTCTACTATCTTTTCACCATTAGGAAACATTTCTTGTATCAACTTTGTCAAACCTTCGATGTCTGCTTTTAGATCATTATTCATGTTTTCCATATTTTCTTTCATGTCATCCATCTTAGCTTCCATGCCAGCTTCCATGCCATCCATCTTAGCTTCCATGCCTTTCTTCAAAAATTCCATTTCATTTTTTGTTGATCTTTGCGAAAGTGAAATTTGTTTCACTTGCTCTTGTAATTTTGATAGATCATGTTGCAATTTTTCATCTTCACGAGTCATAGTAGAGCCTTCTAAAGGCTTAATGGGTGTTGAATTATTTTTATAGGGCATATTTTAGAACCCAATACTGATATCTATTCTATAATATGCCCTTCGAATCAATTCAAATTGATTCTTCAAACAAGACTTATGTAATTCGCAAACAAAATACACACCTTTTTCCTGCTTTTGAGGAGCTCGATATTGAAATTGGATTATCTATGTAATTGAAGCACTTAAATATTTGAATTTCAGTACTGATGTAGCCCTCTAAATTATCTTTTGAATGCCACATGTCTGACTTGATTTGGATTCTCCAAGAAAAATTTGTGTCCAATCTCCCACAATGACCTAATTATGGACTGGTTCAGTACAGCGAACTTGTATGACTTTCCTCATGTCACTGTTTCGTCCTTTGGCTCAGAAATTGATATCCAAGAAACTATAGTCTATGTGATAGCGACCAATTTTTACGGAACTCCAATCTGATTCCCAGAGAGAGAGTTATGAATATTTTCCCACGATCACCTCTTTGAGATGAAATTCAGGAGCCTGAAAAAGCACTACCTTCCACAGATCATATCTCCAAAAATTTTGCGAACCAGGATCTGAAATTTTTTGACGACGTTCCTCAGGATTTTGGCTTCACACACTATTAATTTTAGCTTCTTAGAATTTGTAGAAAAAAATTATAGCGCAAATTCCACGATGACCTGTTTAGGAGCCTGAAAAAAGACCTAACTTCCACAGATCATATCTCTGAAAATATTGTGAACCAAGCTCTGAAATTTTTAGACAATCTTCCTTGGGATTTCAGCTTCGCACCCTAAAAATTTCATCTTCTTAAACTTCGTAGAAATAAATTTATAGTGAAAATTCCATGCGGACCTGTTTGGAGCAGCGAAACCCTAGAATCCAAACCTCTGATACCAAATGTTGTGTAACCAGCTCCAAAAATAGAAGAAAAGATATATTAACGCCTTAGAAATAAGCCACTTCGATGGGGAAACCTAAAATACATTACATAAACGAAAAATTCTTGGATGATACAATTTACAAAACCTCCTTTCTATATATAGGAGTCCATGTGGCCATAATGTAATCCTAGTGGGCCACAATGTAATCCTAGCCGAACTAACAATAATAATTTAAGGGCACAATAATAAAAAAATGGGGGTTACAAGGGTACAATAATAACAATAAGGGGGTTACACTAATAACAATACGGGACTATACTAGTAATATAGGGACCTAACAACATTCCAGTAGCATAGCAATAAGGCGAAGGAATTTGTGCTATCAGGTACATACCGAGTTTGTCCCATTTCAGCTTGCCTTGGTCATCCTTCCATTCCTTTATAACTTTCATTAGGTCTGGATGTTTCTTTGTAAATATTTGGACAAAATATTTGTCATAGTTCTATTGTGCGATTGGTAAGTGGTACATTGTCCTCAAATCTTCTGCCCTGAATGAACCAATATTCTCTTCCTTTGAATTCTTAAATGTTCTATCTTCTATGTTCAAGTGTTCAATTACCAACTTAATCATATCTGTATAGTGGATAATATTCGGCCTTGTTGCTACTTTATGAAGCAATGAGCATGCAACGTCGAAATAAGACGGGTATGAAGAAACTAACGCTCCTACTGTAGCAATTTTGGTTATTACCCTTGGATTTTCATTCTCGAAGAGTTGGTACATTTCCTCCCATGAGGAACTAGCGCAATCCTTGTTGCAGGTGGTCTTTGAGAATAAGGCAGACATATCTGAGTCATCAGTAGATGATGCTTGGAAAATTTCCTTGTTTTTCTTGTTCATCACTGTTATCCTTGCTTCGTTAAGGGGTTTCTTGAATTCAAGTGAACAGAGAAAAAATTAAATCTGAGGTAAATGGAGAGAAGGATGGAGATAATGCAGTATAATCACAAATCTGGCATTCAATCATTCAAAACATGCTCTAAGTAGATATGAATATTTCAAACCTTACTCCCATTAAATGTAGTTAAACACCCATAATTCTTTCAATCAAATCTCTTACACACCTTTACATGAAATGTCTATTCGATCAATTTAAGATGTTAGATATTATATCTTGTTGATTATATATGAATCATTTCACGCACTCAAGCAATAACTATCAATATCACATATCGCAACTCAAAACTATTTTTATTAGTTATGTTTTCTGTTACCGATGAATTTCGCGAAACGCGATCTACGCAAATCGCAGATCACAATTTCCATGCGGTAATAAAAATTTCATTTAGTTACTTGTTGTGAAATGAAAAGTGCACTAAGGAATCATGCTGATGTGCTTTATCAGACATTAGAATTTTTATGATTGTTGCTTTATTAATTCGTCGAGTCCGGGTTATCGCGACTCTTACCGAATTATCATAAGTTGATCGTTTTACAAGGTGAGATGCGATTTATTTTTAAAGTGGTGTTTAAATATTTTGTGACGGGAGTTTGATATGACTCCAAATAGATTTAACGCATATCGCAACTCACAACACTTAATATGTTTTAAGTTTTTAGGATCGTAAGCTATGTAGTTTGCGATGAGTCCCGAGAAATCAAAGCGAAAAGGGAAATAACTTTATTTCCTAATTTTTTTTATACTTAGGCTAAGATAAAATCAAACAAATAAATTTCCTATTTATTTTTAAAGGGTCCCCATTTAGTGAAAATAAATGGGGGGTGTTGTATAGTACAACAATTAGCGATTCACTTGGGAGAACCAACTATCTCTGATTAGTTTTTTGAAATTTCTAAAAACTTTTTCGAAATAAAAATAGCTGCAAGAATGAATTTCAATAAGTAATATCTCACTAATCAATAAAATATCTCTTAATTATATTTCATAAGGATTCCTATTTAAAAATAAAAGTATGAGTGTCTATATCAGTCTTTACTCAGTTCAAAAAGATGAAGCAGGTGGCTCTTTCATATTAGCTTTATACATATATGCTCTTTTATCATAGGTAGAGCTTCTGATCCAATAGGCAATTTAAGCTTTTGGCAGGGTTACCTTTTACCCAAAAGTGATTCACTGTCCCATCGACTCTTTCTTACAACCTTCAAAAATATATTCCAAACTTTTATACTTAATCTCTTTTGGAACTTGTTTTTTTTTTTGTAGATATTTTCTATTGTACTTTTATTTACTTGAAAGTCATTGTCTTGGCTTGGTAACCAAATATTGACAATTCCATTCACTTTTTATAATTAAACTGATCAAGCTGCCTCTTGATGAGACCCCTTGTTCTCTAGATATAATCTCAAGTCATTACCGTGTTTTGGTAGGTAGTATTGGTAATGTCAGTTCAACTATTTCCCTATGATCATGGTAAACAAGCTCTTGATGAGACCTATTATATTCTAATATTTTTAGCATAATTTTTTGAATTTATTTCTAAAAATTGATAATTTTTCTTAGATGGGGTGAATCAATGATCTTTTTGAGGATTCTGGATAATATTGTTTTGAGTTTTAAGATTGCTTACCTGTAAAAGAGTCTTTACTATGATAAATATTATTCACATGACTGATAATAGAGTAACCATGCTTTATAAATATGAGACTTCATCAGAGAATAAATAATTTTAGTGAAATTGCATCTTTCAATAAAATAGAATCTATTTCATATTCAAATATTTCGATTATTTCCTTAACATTTATTATTTCTATAAGCGATAAATAAAAAATATTTTATGAGATGTTTACTTGAAAAGCCAAAAATCAATACTACACAAATTTTATTTCTTTAAGGGAATAGAAGGGGTTACCTCCTATGAAAATTATTTCTTTAAAATATGTGCATTAACAGGAAAATAATCTTTTTTTTCTAATTAATCTTTCAATAAAAATGTTGATGGGCCGATTTCCTCAATGATTTGAAATGGACCTAGCCACATTCTTTGAAATTTTGTGTGTTTACCTTTTTCCTCATGTGCTTTTTCCCATTTTAATACCAGATCACCAATTAGAAAGTTTTTTGGAGTGACAGAAGTTGAACCAAATGAAGCTTTAACTATCTATTAATGATGTGCATGAGTAAATTTAGCCTTTTATCTTTCTTCTTCAAGTTTGAGAATTTGAAATTGTCTTACTTGCAAGGAAGAATAAGGAAATTCATCAATAAATTGAAATAAGGCAAGAGAAGGAATAACTACATTGGCAGGAAGAAAAAAATCTTTTCCATAAACAAGATTGAATGGAGAAGTGCCAATGGAGGCCTTCTAAGTTATTTTGTCTGCCCAAAGAGAAAATGTTAATGACTTGTGCCAATTTTGTTGGTTTTGATCAAAGTTTGTTTGATGATTCTAATAAAGTTTTTATTTGTGGATTCTGCTAAACCATTTCATTGCAAATAATAATTTGTAGAATAATTAAGTTCAAAACCTCTTTGATTTCAACTTCTATCATAGCAACTCCTGAGAAATAAGATGCATTATCGAACATTAAAGAAATAGGTAAACCAAACCTATTTATGATAAATTGATCAATGAATTCAATAATATTCTCAGAGTTGGCTATATTTAGTGGAATTACTTCCACCCATTTATTAAAATAATCTGTAGCAGTGAGAATATATTTGTGTTGTTTGTAAGAGTTAGGAACGATCTCATTGATTATATCTAATCCCCATTGTTCAAATGGTTTCTCGATATTAACTGGTTGTAATGGGAAGGTTGGTTTCGTTTGTCTTCCAAACGCACTTTGACAAATTTTTCATTTTATTGCATATTCATGAGAATATTTGAATAGTGTAGGTCAATAGTAACCTGGGTGAAGGATTTTATGCGCTGTTGTATTTCCTCCAAAATTTCCTCCAGATGGTCCATCATGGAGTTCTCACAAAACTTTCTCTGCTTCACTTTTCTCTAAGCATATTAATAACACAGAATCAAAGTTTATTCTAAACAATACATCTTGATTATTTCATATTGCTTGGCATTTAATCTCAAAGAACGTTTTGTTTTATAACTAAGTTGGTTTGGGGAATATCCATTTTTCAAATAAAATTTCATATCAACGTATTGAGATTGCACATCATTGAGGCATACCTCTGATATTTTTACATTATTACATGAATATTCCTCTGATGATAAATGGGATGCTTCTATTAGCATTCTTCAAAAACCTTGACCTCTAAAAATTTTGGAAGGCCTAATCTCTACATCATATTCTTGTAAAAAAGTAACCCAGTTAGCCCTTTTTTGATGCAGGAGCATCGGAACTGACCAGCAATGTGGAAAATTGTCCACATGTTGTGGTCTGACAGGGTGAATTTTATTACTGTTTGTTCAATCCCAGTTTTACTGAGAAGGTCGATTTTTCATATAGTTTGTTATTTTAGTGATAAATGCAACTGTTTTATTGAGATTTTCTCTAATAGTAGGAGATTATGTTAGCTGTCTGTTAGAGAAATTAGTGGAAGAAATACATTAAAAAATGCATTAAGCAAAGAGATTTAGTGGTAGCGTAGGTGTGGTATGGGTTGGTGTGAGCGAAAAGCTCTGTTTAATAAAGAAGATTGTGTTTGGAAGAAAAAAAAAAAAAAAAAAAAAAAGAATACACAGTTAATATCGATGGACAGTAGATCTGATCGAGGGAAAAGCGCTTGCAGAGTCTGAGGACCACATTGGTGGTTTGGAACAATGGCATGTTTATGAATACATCGTGATCCTGCTTGTTTATGTCTATGTTGTAATACGATTTTGATTGCAGATTGAGGAAGTACAGAAGGTTGCTGCATCGTGTTCCAGGCCAGCAAAGATAAAAAAACGCAGATCTACAGATGTTTCACATATGGCGCTAAAGTCCACGTCAAGAAAACGTTTTCTGGCATGAACGTGTGGTATTAGAGTGCAGAGGCAAACAGATTGGTGATATTTACGTTGTAACAAATGCCAATGGATTGTATCGATTGATTCGATTGATACATGATTGTTTTCTTAAATTGCAATTAATGAATACAGGTGGGCGTGAATGTTTTAACGACATTTGCAATTGCAAAGATTGCAATACAGATATGTTGCAATAGTCAAAATTGCACTAGAACACAACGTAAATATGTG
The DNA here is from genome assembly GCA_034641835.2 of Pinus albicaulis. Lineage (NCBI taxonomy): Eukaryota > Viridiplantae > Streptophyta > Pinopsida > Pinales > Pinaceae > Pinus > Pinus albicaulis. Next base: position 731,804,574 of record CM076582.1, read on the forward strand.
GAAATGTTTTTTATTTGAAATCTGTGGTTTGTATTTATAAGAGGATGCGAAAATAATTTTGGAAGGGCTGCGCCTGTATAACCAGTTAAAGAATTCAGTTCTAAATTTTAATTGAAACAGGGTTTTCATTTCGACATTCCACATTCTTAGAGATAAACAGAATTTTCGGTTTGTATTGTTGTTTGTGTTATCGATTGTATTCAAATTGGATTGAGCACAGGGGTTAGGTGCATCAATTTTTGGTATCGGAGCCAAATCAGCAGGTGTTTGCAGCAAAGATGCCGCCAAGGAGAGGAATTGGTCGAGGGAGACCAGAAGCAAATGCAGTCTTGATAGAAGAAGTGCGAAGACTGCGTGAACGCATGGAGACAATGGAAACAGCCCAGAGAAGAGCACATGAGGAGGAAGCTGAAAGTTCTTCAGAAGAATCTGAGGAAGATGTGGAAGCAGAAGAAGAGAATGAAAATATTAAATTCATGAAGATGCTGGCGAAGGTTGGAAGCAAACCTAAAATAGAGATTCCTATGTATGAAGGGAGTCTAAATGCCGAGGAGCTCATGGATTGGATCAGATCCATAGATCAGTACTTCGATTATGAAGATATTGAAGAAAATAAAAGGGTAAAATTTGCAGTCACCAGATTGAAAGGTCACGCAGCCATCTGGTGGGACGAGTTACAGACATCAAGAACGAGAAAGGGGAAATCTAAGATCAAGCAGTGGGATAAAATGGTAAGCAAACTGAAAGCTAAGTTTTTGCCTAAAGACTATCATTTGAATCTTTTTAAGCAGATGCAAAATCTGAAACAAAAAGGAATGTCTGTTAAAGAATATACTGAAGAATTTTACAGGTTAAGCATCAGAACAGGGCATGTGGAAGATGATTTGGAGAAAGTAACCAGATATGTTAATGGGCTAAGGTATGAGATCCAAGATGAGATTAGCCTGTTAAGTTTGAAAACTATTGAAAGTGCCTATCAAGCAAGTTTGAAAGCAGAGGAGAAAATACTGCGAAAGCAAAGTCAAAGAAACAGAGGAAAGATCTCAGCAAGAGGTAGAGGAGCTGCCAGATCCAGAGGAACACAGCATCAGTTTGAAGCAGGAAGTTCAAGCAGCAGATGACCACAGATGGGTGAATCTAGTAGAGGGAGATTCGCGCCCAGAGGAAGAGGGCGAGGAAGAGATGTTAGGTGTTATACCTGTGGAGAATGGGGACATATGTCGCGGGACTGTCCTCATAACAAATCAGCAAGCCAGAGGGGTGAAAATGTGGCTGAGGCAGAGCCGGAACCACCTCGACTTGTGGAGAAGGAAGAACCACCGGAAGAAGGTGAATCATTGCTGCTCAGAAGAACTTTTCTGAGGTCAGAAAAAGAGATTGGAGAACCTGCGCAAAGGAAGAACTTGTTCAGAACTACATGCAAATCAAAGGGTAAGTGTTGTAAGGTTATAATTGATAGCGGGAGTACTGATAATCTTATGTCTACAGAGATGGTGGAAAAGCTTGGGTTAACAAGAAAAGCACATCCTGCACCTTACAAAGTATCTTGGCTTCAGAAAGGTCATCAAGTCATTGTGACAGAACAGTGTAATGTGGAAATGCAGATTGGAACATACAGAGATGTGATTTTATGTGACATAATGCCCATGGATGTATGTCACGTGTTATTGGGGAGACCATGGCAATTTGACAGAAAGGCGATTCATGATGGGAGAAGAAATACATACACCATAGAAAAGGATGGAGTTAAACATACATTGTTGCCAGTAAAGAATGATGCTGATAAAGAACTGCCTGAAAACAATATTATGCTGATAAGTGGCAAAGAATTGCTGCAAGAGGTGGATAAAAGCGAAGAGATGCATTTCGCTATCGTGGGAAGGCCAAATGTAATTTTAACCTCCACAAATCTAAATGATTTGCCTGAAGAAATTCAATCTGTGTTAAATAGTTACATGGATATCATTGTGGATGAACTTCCAAATGAATTACCACCGATTGGAAGTATAAGTCACCATATCGACTTAATACCAGGAGCAAGTCTACCTAATAAAGCTGCATATAGATTAACTCCTCAGGAAAATGCAGAAGTTGCAAGACAGGTTCAAGAGCTGATGGACAAGGGGATGATTCGAGAAAGTCTGAGTCTGTGTGCTGTACCAACGGTGCTTAGTCCGAAAAAGGGAGGAGAATGGCGTATGTGCACCGATTCCAGAGCTATCAATAAGATAACAGTCAGGTATAGATTTCCTTTGCCCAGGATGGATGATCTAATGGATTGTTTAAGTGGATCCAGGTACTTTACTAAGATAGATCTGAAAAGCGGGTATCATCAGATCAGAATTCGGGAAGGCGATGAGTGGAAAACAGCGTTCAAAACCAACAGTGGATTATATGAGTGGTTAGTGATGCCTTTTGGGCTCACTAATGCGCCCAACACATTCATGAGACTAATGAACGAGGTCCTGAAAGAATACACAGGTAAATTTGTTGTTGTTTACCTTGATGATATTCTAGTTTTCAGCAAAAGTAAAGAGGAGCATTTGGAACATTTGAAGTTAGTTTTGAAAACTCTGCAGAAAGAGAAACTACTAATCAATCTGAAGAAATGTAGTTTCATGAAAGAGGAGCTGGTATATTTGGGATTTGTGATTTCCAGAGACGGTTTGAAAATGGATCCGGAGAATGTACAAGCAATCAGAAACTGGCCTACTCCCAGGAGTGTATTCGAGGTAAGAAGTTTCCATGGACTTGCTAGTTTCTACTGAAAATTTATAAAGGGATTTAGTCAAGTTTGTGCACCAATCCTTGAGACAATCAAGGAGGTCAATCAGCCATTTAGATGGACAGAAGCAGCTGACAGAAATTTTAAACTGCTGAAAAGGAAGATAACATAAAAGCCTATTCTAGCATTGCCAAATTTTGATAAAGTTTTTCAAGTGGAAACTGATGCAAGTGGAGAAGCAGTTGGTGCTGTGCTAAGCCAAGAGCAAAGGCCGATAGCATATTTCACTGAGAAGTTAAATGATGCAAAGAAAAAATATTCTTCTTATGATAAAGAATTTTATGCTATTGTGCAGGCATTGAAAAAGTGGAGGCATTACTTGCTACCGAAGGAGTTCATCTTATATTCAGACAACCATGCTTTGCAGTTTATTAATAATCAGCCAAAGCTAAATCAGAAGCACGCCAAGTGGGTGGAATTTCTGCAAAGTTTCACTTTTGTAATAAAGCATAAAAGTGGTAAGTCTAATAAAGTGGCGGATGCATTAAGCAAAGTAAGTTTTCTTTTGCAAGAATTTAAAGTGGGTGTTGTAGGTTTTGATGAAATTATAGAAATGTATAAGGATGATGAGGATTTTAAAGACATCTACACAACAGTGCAGAATCCAGTGAGCCATAACAGAAGTCAATGGATGGATTACCTTATTCAAGGAGGCCTGTTATTTAAAAGCAACAAATTATGCATTCCTAAATGTTCAATGAGAGAGAACATCATTAAAGAGAAGCATAGTGGAGGATTGTCTGGTCATTTTTGACAAGACAAAACTTTCGCTCAGGTGAATGCTTTTTATTATTGGCCTAAAATGCAAACTAATATTAAAAAGTTTGTTGAGAAATGCAGGGTATGTCAGTATGCCAAAGGAAGGAGTCAGAATACCGGTCTATATCAGCCATTGCCTATACCAGATCGACCATGGGATGCAGTGAGTATGGACTTTGTTCTGGGTTTACCAAAAACTCAGAGAGGATACGATTCTATTTATGTTGTGGTAGACAGATTTTCTAAAATGGCTCATTTTATTGCTTGTAAGAAGACTAATGATGCCACACACATAGCAAATTTATTCTTTTCAGAGATTGTAAGATTGCATGGTTTGCCTGTAAGTATTGTATCAGATCGAGATACTAAATTTGTAGGGCATTTCTGGAGGACACTTTGGAAGAAACTGGGAACTAAGCTCAGTTTTAGTTCAGCTTACCATCCTCAGACGAATGGACAAACTGAAGTTGTAAACAGAAGCTTGGGGAATATATTAAGAAGTTTGGTACATCAGAGTCCCAAACAGTGGGATTTGGCATTAGCTCAAGCTGAATTTGCTTACAATGACACACCAAACCGAAGCACTGGAATGAGTCCATTTCAGATTGTCTTTGGAATGCATCCGAGAGGAGTATACGAGCTAAGAGACTTGGGGAAACAAGAAGCCAGAAGTGCAAGTGCTGAAGATTTTGTTGAACAAATGCAGAAGCTACAGGAAGAAGTTAAAGGTAAACTACAGGAAAGCAGCAAGAAATACAAGCAGAAGGCAGATCTGAAAAGAAGAGAAAAAGAATTTCAAGTGGGAGATTTAGTCATGGCATATTTGAGGAAAGAGAGATTTCCTACAAAGGCTTATAATAAGCTGAAACTGAAGAAGATAGGACCCTGTAAAATCAAAAGGAAATTTTCAGCCAATGCATATGAAATTGAGTTGCCGGAAGGGATCGGAATATCCCCCATTTTTAATATTGCAGACTTGTATCCATTTAAAGAGGCAGAAACAGAGTTGCAGACTGAAACTATAGGTGATGAAGTTCAAACTGTGGATTGGGAAGAACAGGTACCAAAAACATTCAAGAAAGAAGTTGAAGCTATTTTGGATTAAAGGATATCCAAGAAAACTCGAGGACAGACATATTTTCAATATCTTGTCAAGTGGAAAGATCAGCCAATGGAAGATTCCAGTTGGCTGACAGCGACTGAATTGCAGAAATACGACATAAATCCTGAAAGTTTTAAGAATCAATCTTTTCTTCTCCGGGAGTCTGATGCAGGAGCATCGGAACTGACCAACAATGTGGAAAATTGTCCACATGTTGTGGTCTGACAGGGTGAATTTTATTACTGTTTGTTCAATCTCAGTTTTACTGAGAAGGTCGTTTTTTCATATAGTTTGTTATTTTAGTGATAAATGCAACTGTTTTATTGAGATTTTCTCTAATAGTAGGAGATTATGTTAGCTGTCTGTTAGAGAAATTAGTGGAAGAAATACATTAAAAAATGCATTAAGCAAAGAGATTTAGTGGTAGCGTAGGTGTGGTGTGGGTTGGTGTGAGTGAAAAGCTCTGTTTAATAAAGAAGATTGTGTTTGGAAGAAAAAAAAAAAAAAAAAAAAAAAGAATACACAGTTAATATCGATGGACAATAGATCTGATCGAGGGAAAAGCGCTTGCAGAGTCTGAGGACCACATTGGTGGTTTGGAAAAATGGCATGTTTATGAATACATCGTGATCCTGCTTGTTTATGTCTATGTTGTAATACGATTTTGATTGCAGATTGAGGAAGTACAGAAGGTTGCTGCATCGTGTTCCAGGCCAGCAGAGATAAAAAAACGCAAATCTACAGATGTTTCACATATGGCGCTAAAGTCCACGTCAAGAAAACGTTTTCTGGCATGAACGTGTGGTATTAGAGTGCAGAGGCAAACAAATTGGTGATATTTACGTTGTAACAAATGCCAATAGATTGTATCGATTGATTCGATTGATACATGATTGTTTTTTTAAATTGCAATTAATGAATACAGGTGGGCATGAATGTTTTAACGACATTTGCAATTGCAAAGATTGCAATACAGATATGTTGCAATAGTCAAAATTGCACTAGAACACAATGTAAATATGTGGAAATGTTTTTTATTTGAAATCTGTGGTTTGTATTTATAAGAGGATGCGAAAAGAATTTTGGAAGGGCTGCGCCTGTATAACCAGTTAAAGAATTCAGTTCTAAATTTTAATTGAAACAGGGTTTTCATTTCGACATTCCACATTCTTAGAGATAAACAGAATTTTCTGTTTGTATTGTTGTTTGTGTTATCGATTGTATTCAAATTGGATTGAGCACAGGGGTTAGGTGCATCATTTTTTCTCCTAATTCTCTTTGCATCAATAGTTGTCTCACTGCAGAGAATCGAACTATTATTTTGGTGTGACTTTTAGGGAGAAATGGCCTAAAATGCTTTATGGCTTTAAATACAACAAATTCTTGTTTCTCAACAAATGAATAATTTAGTTCTCCTCCTTGTAAATTGTAACTAAAAAATTATATTGATGCTCCAATTGTTTGGTCATTAAGCTGTGTTAAAACAACAACGTAAGATGTATCTAATGAGAAGGTGTGTAAAGTAAATGGATTAAGAAAATTGGGGGTAGTCAGGAATGGAGCATTGATAATAGATTGTTTTATTAAATAAAATTCTTCTCTTTAATTATGTCCCCATTTAAAGACTGATTTTTTCTTAATCATATTTTGCAATGGTAAAACTATTTGCTAAAATTTAGGGACAAATCTTTTTACAAACTTTATCTGTCCAAGAAACAACTGCATAGTTTTCCTGTTATGAGGGAAAGTAATTCTTTTAATCTCTTTGATTCTTTCAGGATCAATATAGATACCTCTCTTTGACACAATGAATCCTAAAAATTTTCCTTAATCTAAAGAAAAATATGGCTTCTTTCGGTTTAATTTAATTCCATACTTTTTGCATCGCTAAAATACTTGCTTTAGGTCATTCACATGATTGGTTTCTTGTCTAGAAAAGATTGTAATGTCATCTAGATAAATAACCATTGATTTGTTGATGAGTCCTCTAAAAGCTGTGTCCATGGCTCTTTGAAAAGTGGCACTTGCATTAGTTAACCCAAATGGCATCTTTGATAGGCGTAAGTTCCCTGCTTAGTCCTGAGTGTAGTCTTTAATCTGCAATATGGATTTATGAGGATTTGGTTGTATCCTGAAAATGCATCTAGGAAAGACATAAGTTCAGAACCAACTATTGTTTTCAGTACTTGTTCCATGGTTGGAAATTGGAAATTTTCCTTTTTACATGCTTTGGTTAAATTCCTAAAATCAATACAAATCCTAATATCACCATTTTTCTTCGTGACAGGAACCAAATTTGAAACCCACTTAGAATGTCTAGCTGGAAAGATGATCTTTTCTTTGAGGATTTTATTCAACTTTTTTTTTATTCGATTTTCAAGATTCAGGTGAATTTTCCTCAATTTGTGTTGTATAGGTTTCTCATCTAAAATCATAGGAATAGTGTGTTGAATAAAAAAAGTGTCATATGTTTTAAGATCAGTGTAATCCCAAGAAAAAACACTTTTGTACATCCTTAATAACTTGAAAAATGATAATATTTGATCAGAAGATAGATCAAGACCTAAATTGACATTTTTAGGTTTGTCATCATTTCCGAGATTTACTAACTCAAATATCAAGGTAGAACTTTGAGTTTAGAGTTAGTAACTCTTTTAAACCTATCTTTTAGATCATAAAGGTATTTAATTTGACAACTGACTTAGGAATTGGATTTTCATCTTGTTCATCCTTTATCTTAGTGTCATGTTCATTTTCATCTAAAATTTGATGATCATATGATCCTTCAGATGTAAGGAATTCTATGATATCCGAATCATTATTAAATACTCTCCAATCGGTAATATTGTCAGGAACAGATGGTCTAAAAATCAATTCAATGGAAAATTTATCGGGATTAAATTCTTGAGATGGAATTAATTTCAATTCTACATTAGCAAATAAATATGCACTAGAATTTTATATTCTAGGTATGGAAGAAATATTGAAATCTAAGAAATGAATGGTTAATTCTTGGACTAGTTATTGGTAATGCTTTAAATGTCTAGAATGACAATGGATAATATTTCTTACCTATTTAAAAATTATTTCCGAATCTCCTAGGACTTTAAAATATTTGATGTTGAGATCAATTGCTTTGTACAAACCTTGGATTAATGCTTCGTATTATACTATATTGTTTGTGAAATCGAATTCAAGTATGCAAGATAACATGGTTTTTTCTCTTTCTGGGCTTATTAAAATAAAATAAGCTTCTGCACCATCTTATGATTTAGATCCATCAAAATAGAGAATTAATTGTTCGTTTATCTATATTTTTTTTACATTTTGAAGTGTCTGTCTGGGAAAAATTCTCGATTTGAGAGATAATTGCATTATTGAAAAAGGGTGATGGTTGAGCATTAAAATTTCCAAGAAATGATTCTTCCAAGTAATTTCTAATAATATTATTATTGAATGATACTATCTCATTTATCCCTTCAAGGTCGGTGACTGTATGTGTTATCACTAAATTTGACCCTGATAGGCTGCTCACCAAGTAGACTTCATGTAACTCTTTCAGACCAATATTTTGGTTGAGGCTTAGCCTCCTCAGCCCGAGAGGGCTCTCTCAAAGGTTTATGATTTTTGATTAATGAAGAGATGGCTAACTCTAAAATAAAAGGATAAAAATGTATAATTGGTTTTGTCACATATTAGCAAACATTCATTGGGCTATGGAGTCAATATAATCTTCAATCAAAACATGTAATATGTTAAGCATGGAAGTCAAGGCATTTGGAGTCTATGCTAATGAATAAAACAGTAACACAGTGAAAAACACAATCTATTTGCATGTGAAGGAAGTTAGAGCATTTTCAAATGAATTCTAAGTAACACATACAAATACTATTGCAAATAGATAATTGAGGAAGGCCATAGAAAGATGATACACATAAACTCCTTATGAATCTTGAGTTTTCAAAACAGATCTCTATATTAAGTTTAAAAAAACACACTCAACTACAATAACACAATCAATTGCTAATGAAAATTCCCAACCTCTATGAATTTGACCTCATGCTCTATATAGAGCATTTACAATCTAGGATTCCTGGATCCTCCACTAGAGAATTCGAATTCACTTAATTTTACACCTTTTCTAATCTTAAACATGTTATTAATTACAAAGTGATAGCTTTACTACCTTTTAAAAGTCCTAGATCTAATAGGAGTGAAACTCCTAAATATGCTTTCAACAACCTTATCTAAACTTTAATACTTCCTTTGACAACTGTAATCCCATGTATTTGAACTTTGATGATGCTTCCGCCTTTGAGGTAATCCTGTTGATGATGCCAAAAACTGTCCTCAAAATCAGGAGACAACTCTCCTACTTTTAAGCCCTTAGCTTCCATTTTCATATTCAAGCACTTGTTATCATTGATAAATTAGTTTCATATGTCTCACATGTGTCAATCATTACCTTGAAACCTTTAATATTCTACCTGTGCAAATAAAAATCTCCGAAATAGTGTAGAAGGGTGTGAAATGTGTCTGCACTACAAAAGTAGCATGTTTTCGTAGCGCGGTTTGTAGGTAATTATAAAAACTTTCCTTTAGCCATTTTTTGTTCTGTTTTAAAATTTGACCCTTCACCTGTAATCTCCATGTTTCCACCAGAAACACTTAAACTCAAAACCCATCATCCTTATCTTAAAAATTCATATGTAAAAGTGAAAAAAGTCATCTTCAGCAGTTTTGTAGTGCGCTACAAAACTTCTATGTAGGCTTATTTCAATACAGTCTTCAGAAATTTTTAAGTTGAGGGTATTTACACTTCAGAAGGACTAATATTTTAATCAAAAAAACATAGTAACTTAACCTCAAAAAGATGATTATCATCAAAATTGGTCTTTACCTTAATGAAAAACCGATTTAAAATTTATCATTTTTCTGCACTGTTCCATTACCCTGTTTCACTGTTGCATTAGCTTTTCTTGAGATCTTGTTAGATAGATTTCTAAGTCTTCAACCTGTCTCCTTAGTATCCTATTCCTGGTCCTCAAATGAGTATTCATAACCCTCACAAATCTTGCTTCCTTTATAGCTGGTATAGTCCAAGTGAAATATTGTGCTTCACTACTAATTATTTCTGGTTTGGAATCCTTATCACCTTCCCAGAGGGATTTCATCCTCTTGAAACTTGTTTTTTAAATAGCATGCTTTCTATCTCTCATCTTTAATCTCACAATTTCATGATTGGTTGATTTCAACTTTTCTTCCATCTCTTCATAACAAATTTTTTCTGTTTGTGTGGAGAATACTCTGTTTTTGGATTTTTCTGGTATAGGTGAAGAAAGATCTATAAATTCTCCATGAACAGTAGATGTTTCCTTTGTTTTATATAGCTCAAAATTAAGCTCTTGCAATTTCTTTGACTGTCTGGTTATAGGCTTTCTAGCCTTGAAGATAAATGCTGCATCCCCATCATTGAACTCCAGATTTTTAGATAACTTCATCTTTTTCTGTTTATCTTCATCAATTCTTATGAAGTCAGCTTGTACCAAAGGGGACTCTTCTATGTCTATGGCTTGCAATATATCATCTAAATTTCCCTTTAAACTTGGACTGCCACTTGTTCCTGAAAAACACTGTTTTCCCCTTTGCTTTTGCAACTTGACTCCTAGTCAGTCTCTGTTGAACTTTTTTATTAGCTGATTGTTTTTGTGAAATTTCTTCAATTTCATCTAACCTTTGTTTTGCAGATTGAGGAGTTTATTTAATGACAATTGATGTATTTCCTACCTGTTCTTTCACCTGTTTCCTAGGCTTTAACTTCACAAACCTTTGTGTCCTTGTCACTATAGGCTTGCTGGATCCTGCTGGTGGAGTTTCTTTTGTCTTAGGGTTACTGCGTGTAGTTTGAGCTTCTACACCAAATCCACATAAAAATAAAAATGATGACCATTCTCTGTTAATATTTTAGAGTTCATTTAAGACCATCAGTTTTATTAGACCATGGTGAAATAAAGAAGTTTCACACCCTTCATATTTCATTTGAACCTTGTCTACCATCTTAGCTATGCTTCTATACAGGAAAAATGGAAATTCTAAAGATATCATGCTTGTGAAGTGTAACGAAATTTTAAAATGGTATGAATAAACTTTATGATACCTGCCCTTGCATGTAAAATACCTTTGGATATAGAAGAGTATATTTTCATAGCTATCTTTGATGTAGCTCCTGGGAATTGCATTGTTTAAATCCATCTCTGAGAATTCTGGCTTTAGAAACACCTTGCATGCCTCCATGTCAAATCTGAAAACCTTCAACCATGTTTCTTGCCCTCTAGGAATCTTAGTTACCAAGGCTATGGTCTCAGGAGTAACTGAAAAATTTAATATTCCAATCTTTGTGTTTGAACCACTAAAATGCAAGGAAAATTCCTTTGTTACCTGACTGTGTTCTCCCTGCAACTTTTCACAAAAATTCAAACACCCTGCCTTCCTAAAAGCCTCTGACACTGTTTTATCTTTAGTTAGGGCTCCTGTGCTTTCAGGTTTCGACCTTAATAAATGCCCTGATCTATGATTTTTCTTTTCTTCTGTCATTCTTGCATTTAGAAATTATTGTTTGCTTCCTGTAGAATCTGATTATCAACCTTGCTTGAATTCAAAACAGTCAGCCTCGCTTGATAATGGATGAGGAAAGCTTTGGTGTAAGATGACCATAAGCTTAACACTTGAAAAAGATATGTTGAAGCGTTTTTCATGGAAACTAGAATAAGTAACCAGCCCTTTCAAATTCAAACTTTCCTTTCATAAATGAGACCTCTACGATTGAAATGATGAGTTTGAATGGCTACACTTTTTGGAAATGACCTCTAACTGACTCCTAATGATGAAAAATTAACGGATTCTGTCTGATTTGATGATTTGATATGAATTCCCTACGAATCCTCACTTTCATAGCGTGCTTAGTGCATTTTCAGGGATATGCGTTAGGAAAGTAGCAGCGCTTTCGTAGCGCAAAATTGGTTTTTCAACTGGCTGTGCTACGAAAGTGCAGTTTCGTGGCTTATTGCAATTTTTTTTTTTTCAAAGGTTAAAACATGACTTCTAAAAGGATGATGGGACCTTTAAACTATGAAATAGCACTTTTAAATTTTATTGGGAAATGAAAATGACACTTTGAAGACTTAAAATCCTATCACTTACCCCTTTAAGAATGAAATGACTCAAGACCCATTTAACACCATAACTAGAAACAAAGTAAACTTTCAGAGTTTAAAAGAAAAAATTATGGTGATAACAGTATGCTTCATGAATTTCTCTCGGTCTATCCAGATTTTATTTGGCTTTCCATTATGTGGTATCCACATATGTGATCAATCTGTTGTAAAATATCCATGAAGTTTTTCAAACCAGTCTCTGCTTAACACTAAACTGTAAAACTCAGGAATATTAGCCACCAATATATCAATTATCTGAAAAACATTAGGGTTTGATGAAAATATGATAGATACATAATTTATTTCTCCTACAACCTCTAATTTAGTTCTATCAAGTTGTACTATATGAACAAGGGAACTTTGAGGAGTTATGTTCAACTTATCACATACTAATTTTGGCATGATATTAGAGGAAGCCTCTGAGTCTATTAAACAATTATGGAAATTTTTATTATAGATATCATAGGTTAAAAGAAATGGAGGAGTATGAGAGATAGATCGGTCACCTATTGTAATCAAATATGTATCATCTGTTTTAGTTGAAGGAGAATGAGGTTTACCCATTTGATTAGCAGCTTGGACTACTACTAGGGCAGGTAAGGGTGAAGCAAGAACTACATTTAAATCTCTAAGTAAGATTTTTCATTGTTGCTTTCACTTAGTAAGTTCATGAATTGAAATATTATCCCTCGCCTTTTTCATATCCTCAACTACATTATACTCAATGGTGTCAGAGACTACAATTGTCTTTGATGTAGGTGGAACATCTGAAGTAGGAGGGTTTTTTTGTGTAGTCTTAGATGTCGACTTTTTACTTATTGTTTTATCTTTAGGAGGTGTCAAATTCTTCTGTTTTTTATTTTGCTACATTGCTTCAGTAGTATTTTTTCTCCTTGCACTCACAGGTAAAGCTTCTTGTTGTTCCTCATTTGATAGGATAAAATCCTACATTCCATTTAGTTCAACTTCTTCTTCTACTTCAGTTTCTTCTTCCTATATTTTCTCTTCATATGTATCTAGATCAGATTCAACATTAGATATGATATTCGACGGTTCAGAATTAAAAGACTAATTTTTCATGAAGGCTCTAAAATTATTTTTTGAGCTAGAAATTTTAGCAATTTGTTTCTTGATATCTTCCCATTCATTTTTCATAGTCTTTAAAACTTTCTGAAGACCTTCTACATCAAAAGGGTCTTTGGATGGCTTCTTTTTTTAATAATCTTTGAAGGATGATTTCTTTCATTTCTTATCTTCTTGGGAATTATGCTTTTCAAGAGCAATTATGTGTTTCTCTATAGATAAAGATTCCTTCATATTTTCTGCCAATGTAGGCAGTTTTTCTCTATCAACAAAAATGTCTATATTAGATGGGATATATGAAATATACCACTCAATTTGAGCTTCTACACCATGAACTACTGTAGAAGAAATTTTATTGAGAAATTTATTAAATATTGAATTAAAATACTTTATTTTCTCCCCTATTTTAGCCTTTAGATTTGATAAATCATTGATGATCAATGCAGTGGTTCTGTCATCTCCAAACTTAGCTAAAGATTTTTCTTCAAACATATTATAGCTAGTTATTGAGAGGAAAGGTAATGAAAAATACCAGGATCCTGCAGATCCTGTGAGAGTATATGGAAATAATCTTACAATGCAATCTTCTTCAACTACCTCTTTTAAATTAATGGCTAACATGTAATTATGAATGTGTTCTTCAGCTGGAAGACCATAATTAGGTTTAAATTTAGATAACCATATTTTAGGGTATTTTGGGAGAGGATGAAGAGGGGAAGGCATTTTTACAACCCCTGGATTGTTCCATGGTTGTACATTTGGTGGAGGTACTTGGCATGCCATTGAACCTTGGGTGGATGTGATGTATTGAGTTTGAGTTGAAGAAGATGCAGGCTGAGTGTTAGAACCGGTTGAAGGAATAGTAGTCTGAGTACTTGAACTAGTTAAAGTAACACTAATTGTTGGAATAGAAGTTGTGGAAGTGAGTGGAGGTAATGGAGGTGAATGGGGTGGATTATTAGATAAGACCTCACTACTGATTGACTCTGATTCACTATTATTTATATTCCTTCTAGAAGTATCGATGGGAAATTCAAAAGGGGGAATTCCTTTCTTTTGAGTTTCTAATCGAGTTAATATTATTTTGGGTTATAAGGAGGATGAAACACTAATCTTAGATGATTGGTAATTTTCATAATTTTCAGCAGAAATGGATACTCTTTCTAACTTTTCTATCAAATACTGAACTTCAGGGTAATTTTGATGAAAATCGGGAGATATTATGGGTTTATTATCACTATGAAACTTAGGAGAATGATGTTCAACTTCAAATCTTAAAGATTTAGATCTAGATAATGTTCTGGAAGTTGAAGGGGATCTAGAGGGAGAGAGAATCTTAGATTGAATTTTAGATTGATCAGATCTTCATTCCATTCACAATTAGCCTTCCTTCTAGTGCAAAAATGTTGAGGCCTCAGAATTACGTTGCCACAACATGGGGGAAAATCACCCAGTTCAGACCTTAGAGCAAGTCCTTTTCCATTTGGTGTGGTGGCTCCGACTGGGGATGAAGGGACCATTTTCCCAATAAGGATGATTTTGGGGTGTGTTTTGTTTATATAACATTCAACGAGAAATTATTTTAATATATAAAATGCATTTATCTAACACTTTCTATTCTATTATATAGCTGGGGTGTTTCTTCCTTCGTGCAATCTTAAAAGATATCCTCCAACTATTAGTAATGAAGATTATTTAACAGTTGAAAGAGATGAAAATTATGTAAAGATGATAAATTTAACGAAATAGTTTGATTAAAATAATTGTGAAAATTATATCGCATTCATATGTGTGATTATATATCAGACAAGAAATCTTAGACAAATACTAGTAAAAAGGTGCATTTAACATTCATTTTTTATAACAGTTCAAATATATAATGCAAGTAAAAAGATAATTGTCAATCTAGAAAGAAAAACTTAATATAAATGAATAAAATTACCATATATACGAAGTCCTACTCATATAAAATGACAGTATATTTTCTTCTCCTCCTCACTTTCAAGCAATTTAAAGAGTATAATAGTGCAACATCAGTTAAACAGATTCAAATGTCAAAAGATAACAAATTTTGTTCCAATAATCCATAAAAGCATTTACAAACTTACAGAAGTACATTCATTCCAAATGTTTTTGACCAAATTTTAGACCCTTCTCAAAATTCATGAGAAGGGTTTAAATACTAAACTACAATATGTTTAAAATAGATTATTACATAAAAATAGAGGAGGTTTCAAACAACCATCCTTGTAAAGAGCAAACTTTAACTACAATCTAGGAAAATAAAGTAACAATATAACTATGAGTGTTGATCCTCCTTTTGGATTTGATCTCGAAGTTGACAAATATCTAGCATGGGTTTAAGCTGAGCTGGCTACAAAATTCTTGATCCGAACTGGCCCTTGAATACTACATTTGAAAGTGTTGGGTGCGACCTTTTTGCCGAATCAGCTAATGACAATAGGGTTTGGTATTGATGATAAGGTTTGATCAGAAAAATCCAATAATTTTCTTGATCCAACTCATTTACTTTTTTAATTATTTCTTCATGCATATCTGTCCTTTGTTTCCAATATTCCTCTAATGGCTTGATTTCTGAGAGTACTTCATATGTGGACTCTTTGATAAGCTCATCTTTCAAAAGTTGTTCACAAACAAATTCAATAATTTTCTTTGTTAACCTTGATGCTTTTGATGTTGCTTTGTCTACTTGTCTTAGCTGTGCTTCCCAATCTTTAAATAAAATTTCCTTTTGAAATTTATCTACTTGGGGTAGATCAGCTTCCTTTCCTAAGTCTGATGCTTTCCATTGAATGAATTCATTATTTTTCTTCTCAATCTTCTCACACTGAAGTTTCTTGATAGCCACTTGTTGGATTAGGATTTCACTTGAATCATAATAAGAGCTAGTGATTGAAGCTTGTTGGAAAAATACTTCTTGTTGCTGCTTTAGCTTAGCATTCACTTCCAATGATTCTTTTTTGAATTTCTATACCTGTGGCTGGATTTTTATTTTGTTCATTGCTGCTTCTAGTTGTGTTTTATTTTCTATAAGTTGCACATGATGCTGCAAATTTAACCTTTCAAAATCCATTTGAAATTAAGACATTTTTAATTCCATTTTCTTGCTAGAGTTAGACTCGTCTTGCTCTAACAATATCTCTAAATCTTGTATTTTGTATTCTCTTTACCTCAGTAACAATTGAACTTCAATATCCTTGTCGATAGTGGAAGTAGAATATGCCCCTGCAAATTGTGATAATTTGGTTACATATTCAGTAGGATCAGCTAGAGGAACCTTCCATAGAACGTCAACAGATTCATTTGTAAGATTTGAAATTGTATCATCCATTCTTCTCATTTTTCTTCTCTTGACTACAACCTTATGACTAGGAATGTAGAAGACATCTAGTGAAGGAATTTCCTCAATTTGTAAAACCATATGATCTGTTGGGTAGGCCAGAATGATCTCTTGATCATGATTTTTAGGTACCTATTGTAGCGGAGTTTCATTTTCCACTAATTTCTGAGAATGCTCTGGAGTCTGAAAAACTGGTAGATTGATCAGTATTCGGATTTGGTTATGACATTTGTAGTGCCTTAGAAAATTTATCCCATTCATTCTTCAAATCCTTTGGCTGAGAATTTTCTGCCTCGTCAGGTGTATTTTGGTTGTGCTAAATTTCTTGGGAAGAGGATTCAGTTCCATTCATTCCTCCTTTCTCTTGCATTTCAATATCTTCGATTACTCTATCAATTACCTTTTCTAGGCCCTCATTTCTGTTTTCAGATTCATTATAAAAATGATCCGAATTTTGAGAATTATGTTTTGATTTCCATGAATCATATTCAAACATATCTTTGGCTTCATTATCCAAGCTAATACTTGGAGTTGGTCTATTGACATATTCAATAATCAATAAGTCTAAAGGAATACTTTCATATATAATGTTTCTGTATGCTTGGAAGGCTTCAAATTCATCTTGATTGAGCTGACTGGATGTAATTTTTAGTACGTCTGTAAACTTTTCAATGCCTTGGAAGAAATCATCAAATCTATTTATCTTTTTCAGAAAAAGCTTCAATTTCAGCTCTGTGGTAAAAATTTTAATCGCATCATTAAGGTTATATGGTTGCTTTGGCATTAGAACCAAATTTAATAAATTAACATTTGAAACTCACTTGAAGGTATGAACAATATCAAAAAGTGCAAAAGTATCGCATTGGCAAAGGGAAATCAGGCCAATTTTCCTTCTTGGCATCTTTGAGTTGCTTCGAAATGCCATTTACCACAAGTTCGTAAGAAATTTCTCTAGCAATTAGTTTGTCAGGAACATAATAGGGTAGGACATGGGGAGAAGCACAACTTCCGAAAACTTTGATATAGGTGAAACTTTCTTCGACAAACCATCAGTCAATAGGAAAAATGTCTTCACTGGCCTCTTTGGAAATCCTAGGGGATTTCTCGTTAAATATAATCTAGTGCATATGCAGAATGAATCTATGGAAAATTTTGTAAAAATGTATAAGATAAAAATATGACTCCCAAATGGCTCTGCGGTAAATGTGGATTGGATTGAGGTTTTGGGTAGTCCACTTCCATCCCATGGTAGGAAAAATCAAACAAAAGAAAATAACATCCATTACATAGGCACTCATGTAAAAGGGGGGGTATTACCCTAGAGGAAACACTTCTTTTACTTTTATATTCCATGATATTTCTGGCCAAATTATCAGATAGGATATTTTCCCAATTCAGAATTAAAGAATTGATGATTGCATGAATTAATGGGACATAGTCTACAAGAAACCTAGTAGCATCAGGCTTTGTAAATAATCTACACAACATTCCAGCAGCATAGCAATAAGGGGAAGGAATTTTTTCTATCGGGTACATACTGAGTTTGTCTCATTTCAACTTGCCTTGGTCATCCTTCATTCCTTTATAAATTTTGTTAGACCTGGATGTTTCTTTGTAAATGTTTGGATAAAAGCTTTTTCATAGTTCTTTTGCGGGATTAGTAAGTGGTACATTGTCCTCAAATATTCTTCCCTGAATGAACCAATATCCTCATCCTTTGAGTTCTTAAATGTTATATCTACTATGTTAAAGTGGTCAATTACCAAATTAATCATATCTATAAAGGGGAGAATCCTCAGCATTTTTTCTACTTTATGAAGGAATGAGCATGTAACATCAAAATAAGAGGGGTCTGAAGAAACTGACGCGCCTGTTGTAGAAATTTTCGTTATTGCCCTTGGCTTTTCATTCTTGAAGAGTTGGTACATTTCCTCCCATGAGGAACTGTCGTAATCCTTGTTGCAGGTGGTATCTGATAATAAGGCAGACATATTTGAGTCTTTAGTAGATTATGCTTGGACAATTTCCTTTCTTTTCTTATTCATTCATGTTATCCTTACTTCGTTAAGCGGTTTACTGAATTCAAGTGAATAGAGAAAAATTTAGATCTGAGTTAAATTCAGAGAAGGATGGATTTAATGCAATATAATCACAAATCCGACGTTCAATCATTCAAAAAATGCCTGAAGTAGTTATTAATCTTTCAATCCTTACTCCCATTAAATGTCGTTAATACCCATAATTATTTCAATAAAATCTCTTACATACCTTTATGTGAAATGTATATTCAATCAATTTAAGACGTTAGATCTTATATCCAAATGATTAGATATGAATCATTTCGCACACTTGAGAAATAACTATCATTATCGCATATCACAACTCAAAACTATTTCTATTAGTTGTGTTTTCTGTTACCAATGAATTTCACAAAATGTGATCTGTGCAAATCACAGATTGCAATTTCCACACAGTAATAAAACTTGAATTTAGTTATTCGCTGTGAAATGTGAAGTGCACTAAGGAATCACACCGATGTGCTTTATCATACATTTGAGGTTTTATGATTGTTTCTTTATTAATTCGTTCGGTCTAGCTTATCGCGACTCTTATCGAAGTGTCATAAGTTGATAATTTTACAAGGTGCGATGCGATTTATTTTTAAAGTGTTGTTTAAAGCTTTTTTTACGAGAGTTTTATATGGCTCAAAATAGGTTTATCACATATCGCAGCTCACAACACTTAATATGTTTTAAGTTGTTAGGCTCTAAGCTATGTGGTTTGTGATGAGCACTGAGAAATCAAAGCGAAAAGGGAAAGAACTCAATTTCCTAAAGTTTTTTATACTTAGGCTAAGATAAAATAAAACAAATAAATTTCCTATTTATTTTTAAATGGTCACGTTTTAGTGAAAATAAACATGAGGTGTTGTATAGTACAACAAAACCCTACTTTTAAGTTTTTGCAATAAATCAGATATACAAAGAATATGAGATGTGTCCTTTGATCTATCATGAGACCTCAATAACTCATTTACCAGATCATTTAACTCTGGGTCATCCAGCCAGGACCGGTTGAATTTGAAAGGTATAACTCTTTGTGGACGGTCCAATCGCCATTTTATGACAATGGGGTGATGATAAAATATGAAAACATTTCCACCCATGATTTTATAGAACCCAGGATCTTCAAAATATTTTCGTGAATCATGTATCTATCTAGTCTTTTTGCACTGTATCCATCCCTAGTGCATCCATTTTACCGGGTGGGGAAAACTTTAGTAGGAAAAATATCATGAAGATGATGAGAGGAAAATAAATTATAGATATATTCCCCCAATGGATCACCACAGCTTCCCAGACCCCAACAATCCTTCTATGGAAAAGTGACATTATAGTCACAAACAACAATCAATGACTCAATTTTGAGGATGTCACATTCATCAAGACGCTACCAGAAATTGTTCATATTTGACTAGGGAGCATATGAGTTAAGGAAATTTACTTTGGAGGAATAGCCACGGATGTAACCAGATAAGAGAATCCCTGCAAAAAAATTTTATGCAGATAAATTGGCATAATGGTGGTCCCAAAGGGAAGCCAGTCCCCTAGATAATCCATTTGAGTCCACTACAACCAAATTCCTGTCCGGGAACATGCTAGAAAAATATGAGAGAAATATATTTTATCGTGGCGTAATTTCCTGAATCAATACCAAAAAAGGAAAACAAGAATGAATTATTTATTTTGAGTTATAATTGATTTATGTGGTCCCCCAAGCGACACAAATTTGAGAGAAAAACAAATCATCTTAAAACCCCACGGTTGGGCGAGAGTGCTCTAAGGACCCGATTAAATATAATAGAGATAGGAATATCATAGAGGTTATCCATGTCTAATACATGGGAAGTTCTATCAAAAAACCCTCGATTATGGGTGTGCCCTTTCTGACCACCCCTCTGTCGAGTAGTGACATTTTAGGCCGAATTAGGACTAATTGAAATAAGGGGATGAGGAAGTAGGAACCTTGTAAATGGAAAAATTATCAAGATCCATAGTCGGGTTAGTCAATAGAAAACCAAGATATTTTCCAATAGAGTTGTGGGGATAATGTTACGTCCATATAATAATAGTATAAAAATTATTGTTATTGTTAGTGTAACCCTGTTATTGTTATTGTTATGCCCATGTAGTCCCCATATTGTTATTATTTTTCCCCTTAGAATCCCACTACTTTTATTCTTGTGCCCTTACATTATTATTGTTATGTAGGCTCTGATTATATTAAGACACCTTAGAATCCTGTATATAGAACGTAGGTTTTGTCATTTGTTTCATCAAATAAATTTTCATTTATGTAATGTAAAGGAAGTTTCCCCTCGAAGAGGTTGAATTCTCTAAATCATTGATCTATATTTTCTTCTATTTTTGTGATATGGTTTCGTAACATTTGGCATCAGAGTTCTGGATTCTAGGGTTTTTCTGCTCCAAACAGGTCATCTTGGAATTTTCTCTATAAAATTTTTTCTACGAAGGTTCAGAAGCTGAGGTACAAAACTTCCAAACATATCCTCTTGATATAAATGGTATCCATCTTAGCTCAGGAAAGGTATCACAAAAAAATGATTCTCTTGATTTCATTGAAGGAAAAAATTCATAAAAATAAGATTCAAATGAGAATACCAAAGAATCATGGGCTACACTTGATGAAGAGTAGACATCAAAATCAGAGATTGAGGAAGTTACATTATGTTCACCATTATATCCTCTACGCGTTCAAGAGAATAATGGGTAAAAAAGGAGAAGATATGAATTTGATCAAAGAATAATACATCCAAGTTTATGCAAATAAAAAATTTGACCAAGGGAATCACAACTATATTGAAATATGGTTCGAAATAATCCTTAAGTTGCAACACTACACTCTTCTTCAACAATGCTTGATCTCATCTCATTAAAAGCAGTTGGTCTCTCATATTCAGGTACATGTCAGGGAATATATTTCAAGCCTACAAATGATTTTATATTTCATCTTGATGTGCACATGGCTCCATTGGAAGTATTCCTATAATTGAAAGATATTTTGGTTTTCCAAGAAGAGTAGGGTAGAAATAAAATAAAAAATGGAAAAAGGGAAAAAAAAAGAATAATATCTTAGGTGAAAACCTCTTTTGAGGTGCCTGAGATTGGGTCACAGATTGAAAACTTCCATGATGTGGTCGATGGGTTGGAAAAAAGAGAAAATAAGAGAAATAAAAGATCCTAGGTGACAACCTCCTTTGAGACGCCTATGCAGACCTACTAGTTTAAAACTTCATTGAGGCAGCTAGTAGGCATAAGAAAAAAAAATGAAAAGAAAAAATATTTTCTCTGTGTATCTCTCTCCAATGAATACAGGTGCTCTCCAACCTTTGCAACCAACAAAAACAAGTTGGCACCAAAAGGACAAGTTGGTCAAAAATCTAGTCAAAATAAGTCAAACTTGGAATTTCTCCTCCTTTGCTCAGATGCTCCAAAAGGACCAAGGTCATGTCAATCCATCACCCATGATCCATTTCCAACATCCACCCAAAATTTCCAAGAGTTTTTCATTCATTTTCCTCGTTGTCCGAAAATCATACAAAAAGTTTTGTTTTGGCTACAGGAAGTCCTAAATACACAAAGTAGAAAATTGTTTTTATTATATCTTGAAAACTGTGCTTCAATTGGCCAAGTTATTTCATGGGGAGATGCATATAGATTATGGTAATATGTGCAATCAATTTCAGCAAATTTCGGTCCACCCTTTTTGAGAAATCGACCTCCATCACCTGCAACCATTTATTTTCTTCAGATTTGTGCATCCATTGCACAGAATATTTTATAGGGGGGTTCATAAGGATTATGGTAACATTCTCAAAAAATCTAGTTCAATCTTGTCTACCATTTGAAATACGTGGATAAAACAATTCTGCTACAAGGGGATGTCCTGAAATGCTATAGGAAGTGGATCTGATTAGATAAAAATACCAACATGTCATGTATCATTTATGCAATGTTGAGAGAGGTCCACCATGTCCTCCTAATTCATTTGTCCCACCATTTTACCTCTTATCCATTGCCATTTTCACCTTTGTTTATGAAAGGAACCCATTTTCACTCCTTCTTCTATACCTTCCACCACAAAAAATGCCTTTGATCCCTGTCAATAGATTACTTATGAATTATCAGTATTTTTAAAGGTATCATCTATAGGAAATAATGATCCTCGGAGGGTCTATGTGACTGCTACAGGAAGACACACAGTCTTGTAGCAGTCTACACAATCCTTCAAGAACTACAATCAAAAGCACTTGGAAGCACCATAATGAAAAATTTATCATCATGAACACTTGAAGGGGCATATCTTTTATCTTGGGTAGACACAAAACTTCTACAAGGCTACAACAAGTTCATTTATCATCTCCAACAACAAAATCTTGATCCACCATCAACAAGACCTACAATGACATCTTCGATCAGTCAACCAAATTTCAAGAGAAAAATTTCAGAGCAAATCCAATGTATAGAGCAACAAGCATAAGAAGGTGACACCTAAAGAATTAAACAGATCATCCATTACCTTTGTTTAGAAGTATCATGCATCCATCAAAGGATAAACACATGAGAAAGAAACATATGACAATAAGATCATCAGTAGAATCTTCAGAACCACCAAAGGCAGCTTCAACAGTCATATCAGCAACCTCCACAACTACAGAAACATCATGCACAGAATAAATACCCTCATGGTAAGGCAAACATATGCAACTCTCTAAACTCATCCTTCAAATATATTCTAGCTTCAGAAAATATTAAAAGTGTAAAAAGTGTTATCACTCCCCCCTGCTTCCCAAGGCTGAGAATGGAGCTAAAGGAAGGTAACCACAAACCAACCTTTAGGTCAGGTAGTTATCCCTACCAAGACTAGAGAGGGCTCTCTCAATGTCACTTTACATTGAAAGGTATGGCTATATATAATGTTTTATGCTAGCTAAGATGCTTAATAGATTAGGGTTTTTATTTGTTTGTAGTTTTTCTAGATAGGAATAACAATTAGGAAACTAGGTCTAGGGTTTTGATCAGAATTCAAAGGTTTAGTTGTAGAGGTAAGGATGAGGCCACATAGGTAAGCTATGAAACATGATTAATTTTTCATTTGTATAGAGTGAACTTATAAGGAGTCAGAATGAGAAATAAACTAAATTCATTCATCATAAGAGTAAAGATAATTTCATGAAAATCTTATAGAAAACAGAGCATGTAAATCATGATTTCTGTTAATAAACTGATAAGAATTAACATAAAGAAGAATATATGTGAAATATTAGTAACATAAAATTCAAAATCATGAGTTTACAGAGAAAAATAAATACTCAAAGGCATGCCAGAGGAGTCTCAACACTATGTCTGCAACATTATCCTTGATTTCATTAGAAAAAGCTTATACAATAGATCCACTGCAAATAACAACTATCCAACCTCTAAAATGAATTTAAGTGGAATACTTATAGAAAATAGAATTCCTGACACCTAATAGGTCAAAATTATTTTAAAAAATCATCATAATTACATCAGATGAGTCACTTCATAGAATCTAGGGAAGTTAGAAACTTATCCCTGAAATTTAGCGAAAGACTAGGAGTGTGTGTCTCCTCCATTAAACTAAATATTTCTTCATCATAGAAGGAAAAACAAATTAAAACACATATAATTCCACCTCATGGGAAAAATAACATCAAATTTCTGGATTTTTATGGGCATGACATTTTTCTAAGAGGAATCCTATGCAAAAATGTTGTGCTTGTAGAAAAACCATTGCGTTAGTTCAAGGGTGAATTTGACCAAATTAGGAGAATACATATAAAAATATGAAAGTTGTGTTGAGTAGCCTGTGATTCTAGTTTCTACAACACACTGAATTTTTGGAAAACACCCACCGGAAGGTCTCCAAAAGTAGTTTTTCCCAACCTTACTCCAGAAGCGTCGCGCTTCCTCCAAAATAGTGGCAAAAGCATAGAAATGAGGCCATTTTTTTTTTAATTTTTCTTCAAAACTAGAGCTTTTCATGGAAAAAAAACACAATATATGGAATTTACTAATAAATATGCACCCATCCATGTAAGAAAAAAATTAATTTGTAAGCTCTGAGAGAAAGCGTCGCACCTCGGCGCGACGCTTCTGTGGAGGAAAAATTTCCATATTTGTGCAAAAATCACCAAAAATACAAAAAATGCTCACAACTGACCAAAATTGGTTCTATCACACCTGTGGAGGATGGGATAAATACAAAATGATGCCTCAGAAAGGAGTTCTAAGTTGTATTTCTCCTTAAGCTTCATTTGATCCTCTTTAAGCTTTTTCTTCACTTGCTTAAGCCTGATCTGTGAAATTTTGTTCCTAGAACAATAATGGTTGTCCATATGTATCTGGAGGTTATTATTATTTTTACATTTCTTCAAAAAATTCTCAAAGTTACCATAGAACCTATCAATCCAATACTCTTTGTCTTGATTAAATTCATCAAGAATTAGCTTATCAAAATTCTGCTAACCAGATTTAGGAGTTGTTGACTCTCTTTATTTCTGAAGCACCTTCTTGAGGCCTATTGTCCCTGGCCCTCTCCTTTTGTTCCAACATATCCATCCTCCAACCGATCATCATCCACTTTTTCTTTTCCCTTTCCCTTATCTGTATCAACATATACCTTTCTTTTGTCTTGGACGAGTAGTTTCACCTTTAGCTGAAAATTCTCTTATTGTAGGAATGTGATCTGAGAATTTGCAATTGAGAAAACCTCCCTGAACTCTACTATCTCCTCATATTTCTCCTTTATGATTTCCTAAAATTACTTATCTTTCATATTTTATTTCATGTTAACTTCTAGGGGCGCTTGTTCATCATGGTATTGCAATGGTGACTCACCATCATGGCTAGGTGGTTGATCCACTATTTGTCTTTGCTCATGTGTAGTTTCAGGTTCCAATACACCTCTAATGGTATTGGGAGAAAATACCATTCTATTTCCATTCTCATAGGTTTGAGTGATATAAACCCTAGGTGATTTTTAATTCTAAGCCTACCTGCTAGAAGAGCCAAGCTCCTTTGGTTGTATTGATGGTGTGCTATGAGCAATAGGTGGACTAGTAGCAATAACGCATGCTACTTTCTCCATGAAAACTTCCCAGGTCATGTTGTTTACTAAGAGCTGGTGCATAAAAATCATCTTTTCCAAACCATGGTGAAATATACTGGGATGAGGATTTCTACCTTTTCTTTGTACCTCTTCCGCCATCTTGAACAAACTTTTGAATAGATAGTTTGATAAATTGAGTGATTTGGTAGTTGTGAAGTGCATAAGTAACTTGACATGGTATTCGTACAGCCTTGCAAATATTCCATTGCATGTGAAATATTTCATGACGAGCTTCATTAATGGGGCATTATTATCAAGTAGATTCCCTAAAGGGAAAATATGTTCAGGTTCATACCTATAATGAGGTTTTATGAACATTGGGTAGTTTTCAAGGTCCAATTCCATGCCCTTGAACCATAATTATCCTTCATTTGGAATCCTTTTTGCTGAAGCGATGGCCTCTGTTGATAGAGTGAATTTAATGCGTGAAATGGTGGCCTTGTCTCTGCTGAAGTTGGTGGAAAAAGGGTAGTTAATGGGGCATGAAATCCTACCTCCATGATCTTCTCACAAAATCTCAGACATCTAGTTTTTTCAAAACATGTTTTAGCATATGGGAAGGAATTAAGTTCTTGCAATGTGGATGGCTCAAATATAGAGTGGTGACCTCCCTTGTGATCTTTCTTCTCACCCTCCATGTTATTTGTGAACAAGATGAAGGGGGTTACACTAACAACAATAAGGGACTATACTAGTAATATAGGGACCTAACATGCCACTATCCTTCAAAAAAGTGTTGTCCTCAACGCTTGAGTAGCTCTAGGTGCTTCTATATAAAATTCTCATCCTCCCATGTAGAATCTTCAGTGGATAAGTTCTTCCACTTGATGAGATACTCTGAAATTGATCGATTTCGTAGCTGTCGAGTTCTGGTTTCTGCGGCCGCTTCAGGTTCTAATATGATTTTTCCTTCCTCGTCAAGTTCTGGAAATATTGTTTTAACTGGAATATTTTCACCTATAACCTTCTTTAAGCATGAAACATGGAAAATTGGATGCACTCGTGCAAAAGCAGGAAGCTCCAATTTGTATGCCATAGTACCAATCTTTTGCAAACACCTTGTAAGGAACATAGTACTTTGGTGATAATTTATTATCCTTCTTAGCTTGCTTGAGGGACATTTTTTTGTATGGTTGTAGCCATAAAAATACCTGGTCTCCTACATCAAAACTTCTCTTGCTGCGATGTTGATCTACGTATTGTTTCATTAGATTTTGTGCCAAATTGAGGTTGTCCTTTAAGAGTTGGAAAACTTTTTGTTGATGCTTGATGTGATCTTCCATTGCTTGAACCTTCAAATTTTCTCTTAAATATGATGTGATGGATGGTGGATGATATCCATAAAGTTCCATAAATGGGGTCATTTTTGCTGCAGTATGGAAGGAAGTGTTATACCACCATTCATCGAGACATAACCACTTGACCCATTGCGTTTGTTTATCAGATACAAAACAACGAAGATATCCTTCCAAAAATTTATTTACTATCTCAGTTTGATCATCGGATTGGGTTAAGTTGATAAGATGAACTATGAAATAATTGATGCAAGACAACAAAATAACTCGTCCAAAAATTTCCCGATTAAAAATGGGATCTCATGGCTCTGTGCTGTAGGTTTCCAAGTAGCTTTTGAATTGTGTCCACTAGTAGCAGTAGCAACTATTATTTCTTATAATGGATAGGATATTTTAATAAGTCATAGTACATCTTTTTAGTAAATCTATCACTTCTACCACCATGATGACACTCTTTCCTTTGGACTTAGGTAAACTAGTGATAAAATCCATTGAAATCTCCTTCCAACGTTGACTTGGAATGGATAAAGGTTGTAGAAGACCCGAGGTCTTAATTGTCTCAACTTTATTCTGCTAGAAAACCAAAAATTCCTCTAAAATTTTGAGAATGGAATTCTGAGCCATCCAAAAAAATTTCTTTCTTCCTTTTTTGGTAGTTTTAAAAATCACAGTGTCCCCCTAAAGGAGAAGTGTGCAATTCCAAAAGAATATTTTGTTTTAGTTGGGAATTCTTACAAAGATATAAGCGATATTTGTACCATAAGGAATCATTTTTCCAACTAAATGTATCAAATGTACTAGGATCTTGCTGCAAATTTTGAATAGTGTCCACACTACTTCGTCCTTCTTCCATTCATTGCTTTCTTCAATTATCCAATCTGGTTGGATAATAGAAATGGCACAAAGCAATGCTTCCACCTCTTCATTCTTTCTTGAGGGTGCATCTGCAACAAAATTTAGCTTCCCTTTTCTGTAGATTATTTCAAAGTCATAACCCAACATCTTTGTGACCCATTTTTGTTGCTCTTCTGAAGATAGTATTTGTTCCAAAAAGTGTTTAAGACTATCATGATCAGTTTTTACCTTGAAGTGTCTTCCCATTAGGTAAGGTCGTCATTTCTTTAGTGCATGTAGTATTGCCAACATTTCCTTCTCATAAATATCTTCTGTAAATACTTTCCTTTGATTGGACAAATTTCAAAAGAATTGGGTCTTCCTTCTTGCATAAAACAACACCAATTCCATTTCCCGAGGCATCACATTCCACAATAAAGGTTTTGTGAAGTTTGGCATATTCTGGGCGGTACTGGCTTTGTTACCTCCCCCCAGATGTTAGAAGGCCTTAATTGCTACAAAGAATCCATGAAAAATGCACATATTTCTTCAACAATATTGTATTAGGGGTGTATTCTCCCATAACATTCTTAACAAACTTAAAATAATATATGCTTAAAAATCCTCACAATGCTTTATGGTTGTGGGGACCTCTAAATGTAATATTACGCTTTAATTTTGTTAGGGTCTACCTTAACACCCTTGTGAGATACAATATGACCCAGATATTCTACCTCTTGTACTCCAAAGAAAAATTTGGATGTTTTTGCATATAATTGTTTCTCCTGCAATAGTTTGAGCCCCCTATCAACATGTTGAACATGATCCTTCCAAGACCTGTTGTACATTATTATATCATCAAAAAATACTAGCACAAATTTTCTAAGGAAGGGTTTGACAATGGAATTCATCAACCCTTTAAATGTAGAAGGTGCATTGGTAATGCCTAAAGGCATGCCAAAAAATTGATAATGACCCTCATGAGTTCAAAATGTTGTTTTTAGAATATCTTTAGTGTTCATTCTAATTTGATGATATCCTGAACGCAGATCCAGCTTGGTAAAATAAATTGCTCCATGTAATTCATCCAATAATTCATCTATCACAGGAATGGGAAATTTATCTTTAATGGTGAGCTTATTGAGCTCCCTATAATTTGGACACATGCACCATGATCCATCCTTCTTTTGTACCAATACTATAGGAGAAGAGTAAGAACTTTGACTAGGTTGAATTATACCAGCCTCTAACATTTCTGCAATCATACATTCAATTTCACTCTTTTGGACATAATGATATCTGTAAGGTCGGATGTTTGGAGGAACACTTCCTAGAATCAAATGAATAGCATGATCATGATCACGAATAGGTGGGAGTCCTTTGGGAGTATCAAACACATTGCAATGATTTTCCAAGACTCTTTGGAGATCTGTAGAAATAGATGATTTTGATGTTGGAACTTCTAGTGAGCATAATTGTACAATTACGCCTCATTTTTCTTTCTTCATAAACTTTTTCATGACATTAGGGCTTATTATATTTCCTGGCTTCCCTATGATACCCCGTAATTCAATTTCCTTTACTTCTGAAAAAAAATTGAAGAAAATTTCTTGAAAATTTAAAGCTACCGTCCCCAAATATTGTAACCATTATACTCCTAGTACGACATCAGCACCTCCCATTGGGCTGGAAAGCATTGGACTATTCATTACATATTTCCCCATGGATAGCTTGATATTATGGCATTTTCTAGAGAAATTTATAGTTCCTCCATTTGCAACCATCACTTGATGTTCTGGTGCTGGGTATAGGAAACAATTCAATTCCTTGGCTACCTTACAATGAATAAAATTATGGGTACTACTTGAATCAATCAACACTATTACCTTTTTCTTCTTGATATGTCCTTCTATCCTAAGAGTTTTAGGAGTAGTAATTCCTGCCAATGCATTACACGATATGGTTGGACTCATTTCTTCCTCTTCTAGGGTTGGTTCATAGTGTATATCCTTTTCTTGTTCATTTTCTTCTTCCTCTTCACAATATATGTAAAATAATTTCTTCTCAGCACACTTATGACCTTTAGTGCATTTTCTATCACAACTGTAGCAAAGTCCTTTTGCTTGTTTATCTTCCAATTTTTGTGGTGTCAACCTTGTAGGTTGTTGAAATCTAGGAGTAGCAACACTTCCCTCTTTATAGAAGTGAGTGGTAGGCTTCCTTGTCGCCATAATTTTACATTCAATTTTTCTTGCCAACCTGAATGCCTTATCCAATGAATCAGGTTCCAAAACTTCAACTTCATGTTCAATGTTATCCTTTAAAGTACCTATGAAGAGATCAATCTTGTGTTCCTCTAAAATATTAGTTACCCTTATATTCAATTTTTGGAAGTCCTCAATGTGCTCCCCCACTAAACCCTTTTGTTTGAGATTTATCAATTGGCTAAAGAAGGTGTTGCTCTTTGTATCCTCATAATGTTCTATCATTTCCTCCATAAAAAATGACCAAGTGACAATTTTTTTACGGGAGCAAAGCCATCGATACCATAAAAATGTATTTTGTTCTATATGTAAAGTTGCAATGCGTACCTTTTGTGTCTTTTTCACATTATTGAGATCAAAATATTGCTCCATATATAGTATCCATGTTACGGGATTCTTGCCATCAAACTTCCTCATATCCATCTTTGGAATATGGTGGTTCTTCCTGCCAACATTATATTTTATGAAATCATGATTATCATCTATTTTGTTCTCATCATGAGTTTCCTCTACTATATTTTCACCATTAGGAAACATTTGTTGTATCAAATTTGTCAAACCTTCCATGTCTGATTTTAGATCATTCTTTATGTTTTCCATTTTTTCATTGATCTTAGCTTCTATTTCATCCATCTTAGCTTCCATGCCAACTTCCATGCCATCCATCTTAGCTTCCAAACCATTCATCTTAGCTTCCACACCTTTCTTCAAACGATCCATCTTAGTTTCCATTTCATTTTTTGTTCCTCTTTGCGATAGCGAAATTTGGTGCATTTTCTCAGACTTTTGATATCTCATGCTACATTTCTTCATCTTCATGAGTCATAGTAGAGACTTCTGAAGGATTAATGGGTGTTGAATTATTTTTAGGAGGAATTTTAGAACCCAATACTGATATCTATGCTCAATAGGCCTTTGGAATCAACTAGAACTGATTTTTCAAGCAAGACTTATGCAATTTGAAAAAAATACACACCGTTTTCTTGATTTTGAGGAGCTCGATATTGAAACTCAATTATATCTATGATTTTAGATCTTCAATATCTAAAATTTGGCCCTAAAGTCACCCTCTGAATATTCTTTTGAATTCCACAGGTCTAACCTGATTTGGATTCTTCAAGGCAAAGTTATTTCCACTCTCCCACAATGACCCAATTATGGACTGGTTCAGTAGAGTGAACTTGTACGACTTGCTACATGTCACTGTTTCCTCCTTTGGCTCTAAAATTGATAGACAAGAAACTACAATCCATTTACTTGTGGTCAATTTTTACATCATTCTAATCCGGTGCTTAGAGAGAGAGTTATGGAGGTTTTTCCATGATAACCTCTTTGAGATGAAATTCAGGAGCCTGAAAACGACCTAACTTCCACAGATCATATCTCCAAAAATATTGCAAACCAAGCTCTGAAATTTTTCAATGGTGTTCCTCAGGAGCTCATATTCGTACACTAAAAATTTCAGCTTCTGAACCATCGTAGAAAAAAAATGTATAGTGAAAATGCCATGATGACCTGTTTAACTGAAATTCAGGAGCCTGCAAAGAGCCCTACCTTCCATAGATCATATCTCCGAAAATATTGCGAATGAAGCTCTGAAATTTTGCGACGATGTTCCTCAGGATTTTGGATTTGCACCTTAAAAATTTAAGCTTTTGAGCCTTCGTAAAAAAAAAGTTTTAGAGAAAATGCCATGATGACCTATTTGGAGCAGCGAAACCCTAGAATCCAAAGCTCTCATATCAAATGTTGTGAAACCAACTCCAAAAATAGAATAAAAGAGATATCAACGCCTTATAAATAAGCCACTTCGAGGGGGAAACCTCCAATACATGACATAAATGAACAATTCTTGGATGATACAAATTACAACACCTCCTTTCTATATATAGGAGTCCATAGGGCCACAATGTAATCCTAGTGGGGCCACAATGTAATCCTAGCCGACCTAAGAATAATAATTTAAGGGCACAATAATAACAATATGGGGGTTACAAGGGTACAATAATAACAATAAGGGGGTTACACTAACAACAATAAGGGAATATACTAGTAATATAAGGACCTAACATAAACCAATCAATAAATAATAAACCCTAGAGCATAGGAGAGAAAAATATTAAGGATATAAAACACTTATACAATCATGAATTGAATTGAAGAAAGCTTTAGAAGTGTCCACTTACTGGTTTTGGAGGTCACAAGAGGATTGCACAGTTGTTTTGAAGCTTGGGTAGTTGATTTAGAGGAAAAAATCTAAAAATGTAACACTCTTTTGCAGAAATGTAGCACTACTCAAAAACATAGCACCAATACTCAGAAGCCTCGCGTTGTCTCAAAAACATTGTGCATCACCTTCATAAATGTCCCAGAGCCTCCAGAAGCGTAGAAGATTAGATTTCTTTGCAATTTTTTCTTGTTTTATTCCACCTTTAGCAATGGTAAGGTATTCTAAAGGTGAGAGGTGCACTTTATCGAGAAAGAGAAGAGAAATTGAGTGAAACAAGAAATTTTTTCCTTTTTATAACATCACTAAAAGAACATTTTGTCATTTAGTGAAAACATGACCTTTTTGAGAAACACTTTGGTTTTTGAATAAATTGACAATGCGACAAGATTTTTAAAGAATATAAATTATCTCTTTTTATTCACTTACCTAAGCTAACTCCCTTTTAAATATGAATTTGTATGATGGAAGTGAATGAGCCTGCTTTTTGCCTTCTTTATGAAATTTTTTTGACTTTTATGAAGGCGAAACGAAAGACATATAGACACTGACCTAGGTGAAAAAATGGCGACTTGACCTGTGACTCTAGATAAAAATGAAGGACATGACCCATGAATTGAAAATAACCATGAATAAACTGAAGGGGGTAACTTTTAAGGACCTAGACATATCCAACGGTCAAAATTTATCTGAATATTGACTTGGAAATGTAAAATTTTTACTTAGAACAACTACTAGAAAAATTTGAAAGAGTACATATTGATCACTGAATATTAGACACTAACAAGAAGGAAAGTTTTTTTATAGACATAATTACTAGCATAACAACATCGGTCTTATCTAGCAGATAACCTCACCTTTCCAGCACTACACCCACATGTGTGCGAGAGGAACAAGATAAAAGTAAAGAGGAAAAGAGAAAGTGGGTTGAAGGACAAGGAGTGTGAAAGGGTAAGTGAGGGTCAACTCAGTTAAATCAATGCAATTTGAGTTTATTTTGCATGCAATGAAAAAAAGAGAGAAAATTTTGAAAAATAAAAATAATAGAAAAACAAAAATAAAAAAAATATAAAGGTGGACCCACCACCTCTTGGAATGCAAGGAATAACTGCTACAGGATTCGGGTTGGTTGCTA
Source organism: Pinus albicaulis (assembly GCA_034641835.2). NCBI lineage: Eukaryota > Viridiplantae > Streptophyta > Pinopsida > Pinales > Pinaceae > Pinus > Pinus albicaulis. Next base: position 731,837,846 of record CM076582.1, read on the forward strand.
CAGGTGAAATAGAGCTTCTACAGGAACAAGATTTGCTATAGGAAGTTGCTACTGGAAGAACATATTCGCTATAGAAAGAACATATTTGTTACAGGAGCCTAACAGAGTGCATCATAAAGGAAAATTCCCCCTAGGATAGACACTAGAGCCTTGAGAAGCAAGAAAATATTCAAAGGTAAAGTATGTAAACACTCCTTCTCTCCAAAATTTTGCATAAGGATTGCGAAATCACCTCAATCATTAAGAAAAATTACCTTGAAAATTTATAGTTTGGTTTCTAGTAAGAGAAAATAGTTGGATTGGTTGAGTCTTTTCTTAAGGCTATGGTGTGTTGAATAGGGAAAGGGTGCATGTTGTAATTTCTCTTTCCTCAACTTTGAAACAATAATGTCAAAATCTCCTTCTGTAACAACAACCTCCATTTCATAATAACATATAGGGTCTAGAAAAAGTGTTACAGGAAATTCACAGGTTTCTATAGTAAGCTTGGTAATGGATATAATTATCCTCAAATCCTAAGAAGGATGAAAGAGTAATGAAGGAAAGGGTAAGTACAAATTTTCCCCACAAATACTTGGCATGAAAACCCTTAAAACTCTCTCAATTCTCAAAATCATACTCTATTTATGCCACATATCTAAATAATAGTAAGAAAGATCAGTGAATTTGTGTCATTAAGGATAAAGTGTCTTGGGTTGCATGTTGAATTCTCTCTTCTCCTCGACATCATAAAAATAACATTTATTCTACCTTTGTTTCCATAAACACTCTCACTCTTCTATCATAAAATAGAAAATCCTTCTTCCACATTGATAAAATTTTATTGAAGTCATCAGAGGAGGAGAATCAACAGATACTTCTGAAACACTAAAACCAAGGGGGAAAATCAAATCAGTGATGGGAAATTGAGATAAACACAAATTGTATCCAATAGGGGAAGTTACATCCACATCAGTATGTCACATCATAAAAGTCATCTAAGGCATAAAATAAGAACAATGAGGCAACAATATGGATAGGTTTCTCAAAGGATGAGCAACAGATTCAGTAGGGGGTTATGACGGTGTTACACAACATTTTGTCACCATCGATACAATCCATCATCCCATACATCGGGGGACTATTCCCATGACCTGTGAACAGTAAAATGTCCTGAAACCACCTTCATGGCATCCTCTTGCATAAGGACAAACATTCTCCTGAAGAACATTTCCTCTGAAAAACCATAAAAACAGATGTTTTAGCCTTGGCGCGACTAGCCAGTTCATCCCTAGCGTGAATGGGGGAAATCCACACTAGAGGGCGTGCCAAATGGCACATTGTCCCTATGTTTCACTCACGCCAAGCTTATTAAGGGATGTTTTTAAAAATAAATGGGGGAATTTTAATTCTAACAAACTCCTGAATGAAACATCAGAGGAAGTTGAGTGGTTTGGCTCCAGATCTCCATGTATAGGAAGTGGTTTTCCAACTCTCATGTAACCTTCCTAAGAGATAGGGCCTATCCCATGATTATAGGGATACCAAATTCCCTTCCTCCATCTATGAAAGCTTGCCCTCTCCATTAGCAGGCTAGATGAACTTGTAGGAGGAAAACTATAGCTGGGAAACTACTAAGAGCCAAGCCGAAGAGAATCGCATAAGAGAGAAAGCTTCGTCCAGATTCTTGACAGGATTTGTTGAGACATGCTCCGCTGCCAACCTCGTTAAAGGAAGATCATAGCGTCAGATAATTTGGTTGCAATCTACCTTTTTTCATTTATAATATAAGCAACTCTGATTTTGGTTCCATTCATGTGTTCATTTCTTTATGTAATGCAATGAATTATATCTTCTCTGATTGATATATAGTTACATGCTTTATATTTTATGTTGTATGTCGTTGTTTCCCTGCATGTGTACAAGTGTTCGGACGTGTCGAACGGAAGGAGTGTGATCTGTCAAGCAAGGGATGGGAAACATCATCTTTTCTCTAACGACAACTGCGTGGGATTTGAGGTACGCTACTCATCGCGATATTTGTCCTTTTGTAACTAGGAACCAACGTCATTGTGTGACTTGATTGTTGCTAGACTCGATCTAGGCTAGTGGGATCGCCTCTGTCTGCAGAGGGGATTTAACTCTTCAACAAATTGGCGACTCCATTGGGGATCGAACCCAGAATATTTGGTTTGTGAATAAAATTTCCTCTGAAAAACCCTAAAAATAGATGTTTTAGCCTTGGTGTGACTAGTCAGTTCATCCCTCGCACCAATGGGGTAAATCCACACTAGAGGGTGCGCCAACTGGCGCACTATCCCCGTGTTTCACTCGTGCAAAACTTATTAAGGAATGTTTTTTAAAAATAAATGGCAGAAGTTTTATTCTAACAAACTCATGAATGAATAATCAAAAGGAGTTGAGTGGTTTGGCTCCGGATCTCCGTGTATAGGAAGTGGTTTTACACCTATCATGGAACCTTCCTAAGAGATAGGGCCTATCCCATGATTATAGGGATCCCAACTCCCCTTCCTCCATCTATAAAAGCTTTCCCTCTCCATTTCCAAGATAGCTAAATGCTTGGGAGCTGAACTTGCAGGAAGGAAACTATAGTTGGGCAACTATTGAGAGCCAAGCCGAAGAGAATCCCATAAGAGAGAGAGCTTTGTCGGGATTCCCAGCAGGCTTTGTTGAGACATGCTCCGCTGCTAGCCCCGCCGAAGGAATATCACAGTGTCAGAGCATTTGGTTGTAATCTCCATTTTGTCATTTATAATATAAGAGACTCTGATTTTGGTTCCATTCATGTGTTCATTTCTTTATGTAATGCAATGAATTATATCTTCTCTGACTGATATATAGTTACGTGCTTTATATTTTACGTTGTATGTCATTGTTTCCCTACATGTGTACAGGTGTTCATACGTGTCGAATGGAAGAATTGTGATATTTCAAGCGAGGGACAGGAAACATCATCTTTTCTCCAGTGACAAATCCGTGGGATTTGAGGTAGGCTACTCATCGTGATCTTTGTCTTTTTGTAACTAGGAACCAACGTCATTGCATGACTTGATTGTTGCTAAACCCGATCTGGGCTAGTGGGATCGCCTCTATCCTCAGAGGGGATTTACCTCTTCAACAAATTGGTGACTCTGCTGGGGATTCAGTTGAAGTTAGTCTTTCCTCTTTTGGTTTATTTTGGCTTTTGATTGATTTATTTGCTCTTCTGGTTTGCCTCCTTTGGTGTCAAACCCATTTTTAGCCCCCAGAAGACTTGATCCAGTCTCTGTTTGTCCTTTTTCATCTTTTTCCCATAGTAAACTTGATTGGCGTGGTTCAGCTCTTGACAGTCGCGCTGAATAGTGCTTGTTTCTAGTTAGGCCCCCGCACCAATGCTTTTTTGGCGTAGATTACAGCCAAACAGGCACACCAACTTTGTTTGGTGTTAGGGTTTTCCTGCTTTTGGGCTCTCTGAGCTTGAGTTTTTGTCCTGGTGTCATTTTACTGATTGATTGAGTGCCTTGAAGTCATTGTTGACTGTGTTTGGCCCTTGTCCTCTAGTTTTTTAAAGTTTACTATCAATTTTACATTCTAGCCCTAGGGTTTATAGGTGCTTCAGTGTGCTAAGCCTCCCGTGGGAGTTTTGGGTTCTTGCTTTCCCAGTCAACTTCGTTTTCGCTCGTTTGCATTCGTTTTGCTAGATTCCATTGTATCATTGCGTTAGTTGAGTGATTTTTCTCTCTTTCATTTAAGTTTCACTTTGTCTCACTCCAAGCCTAGATTACACGATTTGTGTGAGTCTTTTTAGAGATTCTTCTTCGCTTTGAGGGATTTCGACATTAGTTTGAGTCTTGGTTGCGTGTGTTTCTATTGAGTGAAATTATTTGTTTCATCTTTCTCACTGTAATTTCTCGAATTGGTGCTTTCATTAGTTTTTCATTCATTTCGTGCATTTTCTCTAAAATATTGAAAAATACAAAAACAAATTTCTTTGCATTTTGATTAGCCTAGTGAAAATTGAAAGCTCTTTCGCATTACTAGTGTTATATAACTCTAAGAAAGAAGTTTTCTAGTTTCATTAGCTTGCATTGGAAATATTAGTGGATGTTTTTGTGCTTTTCATTTTGTTGTCATTTGAAAAGCTCTCAACTCTCCCGTAGATAGTTCTTCATTGAACAAAATGATGTTTTGCGGCATGTAGTTTGGATTTAGAGGTTTTATGAGATCCAACATTCGATAGGGACGGGAAATTGAAACGTAAATTGAAGATCAACTTTAAAATTTACTGAATTAACCTAAGGAAACGTTGAAACAATAATGGAACATCTAGTAGTCTAAGGTAGAGACGTGTTCCGACGTCTTTAAACCTAGTAACTGTCGCTCGCCATCTGGCTACAAACAGCGCTAGTACGGACTTGTGCTCCCCGTACTGTTGCGTATATAAAGGGAGACCCCATTAGGCTGCAAATCCTTTATCCATAGGAAGATGAGTCTACTGCCTTTTACCCGTGATACACCGGACACAGCATTGAGGGAGATTAACTGCACGTACGTTAAGTCCTTGGTTGATTTCTCTTTCATTTTTACCAAGGTGTATATGGTAGTTCACGTATATCTAGTACACCCATTTACCTAGATTACCAGAGCAGTCACTTTGATCTTTACTGACTCTTTTGACTGAAAATATCATTGAGCTCTTGTCCTTTCAAGCTCGTGTCCAACTTGAAAGAGATAGAGTCACCTTTTGCTTGTTTCTCGACTCTTAAAATATGAAACAACAGTGTCTCGTTTCAGTGTTTTAAAATTAATCGCCCATGAAATATTCCTGGTTAGAATTTTTGTCCTTAGTGTTTTATTTCAAGGTCGTCTTCGATGGAAACTTTTTTGGAGTTCACCAACCAAGGAATCCCCTCTGATGGGAATCCTGGTCCTTTTCCTCCTTTTGGGAATGTTGGTGATCCTTATATGGCAACGTTGTCCCTTCCTGGGTTAATTGTTGGGTTGCCTGTTTGGTTGTTTTCAACCTCTGTGGTCCTGAGTGTTCTGGCTGCCGTACCATCCACTCCTCCGCCTGAGAAACGCCATGTTGATTCGAAGGTGGATTTATCCCCTTATTCGCCTATTTCTTCGTCCTCATCCTCTACTTCGCCTGGTGAAAGTTTGGATTCTAGTACCTAGGTGGCTAAGAAGATGAAGAAGAAGACTAAGAAGAAGAAGTTAGATAAGCGAGAGGCTAATTCTGTAGTTTTTGCTTCTAAAATACCTGGTCTTGATGAACCTTCCAAACCTTCATGGTAAGATAAGTTCCTTTGCATGTTGTGCCAGGGAAACCATCTTCTTCGAGATTGCCCTAGCATTCCCAAGGTGCTCGAAGTATGGTCCAACGGTCGTCCACCGTTGCCTTTGGCTTCCAGGAGTCAGGTTGGGGGCACATCTTCAACTAGTGCTGGTAAAGCTCCTATGAAGCAGGGTAAGCTTTCCAATCCTTGTAAGTTGTGTGAAGGGCACCATGCCATTCACCTTTGTCCATATATGGATGAAGCTAAGAGAGTTTTGGACAACTCAACTATTTATGCACCGTGCCTTCCAGCTAGTTACGAACAGCTTTCTTTGAGTCCTTCAACAGTTGATCCATCGATCAGTCAAGAGTCATCCTTGCTTGATCCCGCTCCCTCGGAAATTCACCATCATGAATCCATCCCTGACTGACCATTGGTCATGGGATTGGTTGAGCTGGCCCCGTTTGTGGTGCACCAGGTATTTTCCGTTGAGAGTGGCTCTCATATCCCTCATGTTTTTCTTGTTTCTCTAGATTCCTCAGACTTGGAGAAAGATTCTCTTGTCCCCATACCTCAAGAAGCTGCTCCTCAGCTTCCCGTGATGGAGGTCCCGGAGGATACCCCTCCTGACTCTGTGATGGAGGTCATGGAGGATTCTCCTTCTTCTCCTATAACACCAGGGGAAGACCATCTTGGTTCAATGGTAGCCTCTCCGAGTAGTTTGGTCGCTTCCTTTGATTGGAATCGATTTGCACGATACCGCCTTTCGCCTTATGTGCCTTTCGAGATAACGGTACAAACCTTTGATTTGGTCATACCCAACACTATTATAGATGAAGGCGCATCTGTTAGTATTTTATCCTCGAATACTTGGCAAGCATTCGGTTCACCGTCGCTTGTGCCTATTACACAGAATCTGTTGGCTTTTAACAAAGGAACTAGTCAACCATTAGGGATCCTTCTGAAGTTTCCTGTTACTTTGGGAGAGAAAACTGTCTATATGGACGTGATGGTTGTTCCTGGCCCCTTGGACATTAGTTTAATCTTGTGCCACGATTATACTTATGCCATGGGAGCGCTTGTCTCCTCCCTCTTTCGTGTGATGTGTTTTCTGCACCAAGGTAGGATCGTGACCATCGATCAACTTGCATTATTTGGTCCGAATATTGCAGCTAGTCTAGCATCATCCCTGCCAGATCTTTATCCGCCGGTTGTGTCATCCCCACCACATGTAAATTATGTGGCTACCTGTCCTTTGCCCATATTTAGTGATAGTGCTGTCGTACATCGTGTGTTGGGGGCATTGGGTCCAGACTTCCAAGATTTTTTCCTTCCACCGAATGGGAAACTCTTGGAAGCCATGACTTATTATTCATTATGATGAGGTCTGTCGGAGTAGAGTTCATTTTCTTGTGTCAAGCTCGTTAAAAAATGAAACAATGTGTCAGGAGCATAGTTTGTTTTCTTATGTCAAGCTCGTTAAAAAATGAAACAAGGTGTTCTGGAGCAGAGTTCATTTCTTGTGTCAAGCTCCTTAAAAAATGAAACAAGGCCATTTGAGGATAGTTCATTTAATGTGTCAACCTCGTTAAAAAAATGAAACATGTTCTCGTTCAATTCGAGTCTTTGATAAGTTCTCGTAAAATACCAGTTGAGTCTTTCTCTTGATCTTGTAATTTGAACCTTCACTCCATTTTCCTTTCATATGGACTAAAGCTTGGGGGGAATGTACCTTGAATTAAGTCACCATGCTGGGGGCATGCTTACTTTTTTCAAGCATAGTTTGTTTTTGTTTCAAGCTTGTGTAATAATGAAACTGGTTTCAAGCATAGTTTATCTTTGTTTCAAGCTTGTGTAAAAATGAAACCAAATTCAAGCAGAGTTTCTTGTTTTCAAGCTTGTGTAAAAATGAAACAATTCCCATTTTACCTCTTTTGATTGCCATTTTATCAGCCTATTTTTGCCAGATGAACCTTGGTTTTTTCATTCAATCGTCCCTATATTCTTGGCCGATCATATGCCTTCACTTGGTTGTTTTACCCATTCCTAAGGAACCACTGTGATGAGTGGTCTTGTTAGCTAGCCTCTTGACCTTTATCTTGTTCTGAGTAGTTCCACCATTACCGGAACCAATTGCTACCATTTATACCACTCATTCCTCCATGTGGAGTCACCTTTCAGCTCTTTTCTGACTCTCTAAAATTGAAAAAATTGCCGAGACACTTGTCATTTTGAAATCGTTAAATTGGCTGCGAAACGACATCTACACAATATACGTTTACCCCTTTTTCGGGCTGGGATAGATTATTTATGAAAAAGGAATACCCTAGCCTATCGCGACTAGGAAGTTCTCTCAGACATAGTTTTCTACCTTTTCGGATCTATGAGACTATCTACGAAAAGGGACTCCTGGAGTTTTCTTTAACATTATCTTTTCAAACTCTCTAAACATGAAAATATGTTGAGTTCTTCCTTTGTCAAACTCGTTAAAAACTGATGACATTGGACTCCATCGTAATGACGTTACTCGATTTCCTCCTTCCTAGGGCTCGTTAAATGTACTAGGTTGGATTTTTCCGAAGGAAAAACTTATATCGCAAGCATATGCTATCCCCTTCAAGCTTGTTTCCACAAATAATTAGGGTACTTGCCAGCAATGGTGGGGGAAAATGGTACCAGTATCACCGTTGTGTCAACATTATGTCATTCTTGAACATGGCACTTGTCTACATTCATGTCGGGTTGGTGACATCTCATCTCGTTATCTGCTTGCCTCCATGGGTTTGGGTAATCTCTTTTGACCACTCATCTACTCTTCACCACATCATCATGACCTCATATCCTTTGATGCCAAATACTACCAAACCTAGTGTCGTGCCACCAATATGTTCAAGAGAAGTTGGCCTCTGCAGTTTTCAAATTCCCTTTGATTCTCTACTGATCTTGATTCCTAAAAAAGCATGTTCCTCTGTCTCGCGTCAATGATGTGGGAAACACTATGGCCCACCTTTGATCAAGGTCACTTCCTGTCGACTTCAGCTCATTATCCAGGAAGCTAATCTAGAGACTCCCTTTAGGTACCTTGGAGCCTGCATGCCTCAATAGCAGATTCTTCACATTCGATGAAAGGTTTTCATTACTGGCCTTCGATCGGATGATTCTGCAGGTGTTCGATGCCAGTTCACTGTTCTCATTCCGTGGATTGTACCTATAGTACCTTGAGGGCCATCCTCATTATTGGTGGTTCCTCTCACGTTTGTTAACAACTTTCATTATTGGTTGGTAATCAGACGATGTTCTTGCATGTTCGACTTCAGCTCACTTATTCACAAGCTCGGAGTTGTACTCTGTTCGGGTCGAGATGGAGCGCAAGACCCCGGATTTTGTCTCATAAAATCCAGGCTGCGGATTATTTATGGATTATCATGATTGGTTACATGACTCATTTGATTCGATGGTTGTGACCATAGCTATGTCTACTTTTTGATCCTTTTTTTATGGATGGATGCGTCCATACCTTAGATCCCGGTCATTGTACACTTTATTATGGATGGCTGTGCCCATACAACATATCATGTATCAAAGATATCAGTTGTATTTGTATTTTCAGGCCTTTTGACGATATTGTTTTCATTTGGGAACATTCTCATAAAGAATTTCACCCCTCCCTCTCTCTCGGACCTCATGCTTTAGGGGGCACCTGTTACACAGCATTTTGTCACCGTCCCTACAATCCCTCATCCTGTACATTGGGGGAATATTCCCGTGACCTATGAACAGTAAAATTTTCTGAAACCACCTTCATGGCATCCTCTTACATAAGGACAAACATTCTCCTGAAGAACATTTCCTCTGAAAAAACCCTAAAAACAGATGTTTTAGCCTTGGTGCGACTAGCCAGTTCATACCTCGCACCAATGGGGGAAATCCACACTAGAGGGTGCGCCAACTGGTGCACTTTCCATGTGTTTCACTCGTTCCAAGCTTATTAAGGGATGTTTTTAAAAAATAAATGGTGGAAGTTTGATTCTAACAAACTTCTGAATGAATCATCAAAAGGAGTTGAGTGGTTTGGCTCCGGATCTCCATGTATAGGAAGTGGTTTTCCACCTATCATGGAACCTTCCTAAGAGATAGGGCCTATTACATGATTATAGGGATCCCAACTCCCCTTCCTCCATCTATAAAAGCTTGCCCTCTCCATTTCCAAGCTAGCTGAACGCTTGGGAGTTGAACTTGTAGGAAGGAAACTATAGCTGGGCAACTATTAAGAGCCAAGCCGAAGAGAATCTCAGAAGAGAGAGAGCTTCATCCAGATTCCCGACAGGCTTTGTTGAGACACGCTCCACTGCCAACCCCACCGAAGGAGGATGATAGCGTCAGAGAATTTGGTTGGAATCTCCCTTTTGTCATTTATAATATAAGCGACTCTGATTTTGGTTCCATTCATGTGTTCATTTCTTTATGTAATGCAATTAATTATATTTTATCTGACTGATATATAGTTACATTCTTCAGATTTTACGTTGTATTGTCATTTTTTCCCTGCATGTGAAAAGGTGTTCGGACGTGTCAAATGGAAGGATTGTGATCTGTCAAGCGAGGGAAGGGAAACATCATCTTTTCTCCAATGACAACTGCGTGGGATTTGAGGTAGGCTACTCATCGTGATCTTTGTATTTTTGTAACTAGGAACCAACTTCATTGCCTAACCTGATTGTTGCTAGACCCGATCTTGGCTAGTGGGATCGCCTTTGTCCTCAGAGGGGATTTACCTCTTCAACAGATGGGCATCTAAATTAGGTACAAATTAAGGCCCATATAACCTTTATTCGGCATATAAATGATATATTAAATCTCTTCTTATACACATAATAATTTTTTCTTAGGTTTAATATGTTCTTAGGAAGGTTTAGAGATAATTGCATATTTGTGCCTAGCATTATTTATTTTTGAAGAATATTGTGAGAATATTGGGTAGATTATGAAGATTTGGAGGAGGAGATAATATAGAGACTTTCTCCCTTCTACAAGAGTATCAATATTGGAGAATAAATGAAAAAAATATAATGAAATTGTTGAGAAATCATATAGCTCCAATGATTCAAAAAATCTAGGAATGGGTTCCCTGTCATTTAATGCAGATTCCTAGTGTTGGGAACCAGATCCACTATTTGAGGTGTTTTGGAGGGGAAATATTTATCCTTTCAAGGAGAATTATTCCTAATAATTTTTTATAAGTACCAATTCTAGTTGGCCTTTAGAGGCATGTGTTTCTTAGTCTTATTGTGGAGAAAACTTGGTTTTGCAGCTCCACTTTCATTTCTAGCTGGGGTGTACCTGGATTGATTTAAGTAATGAAGTTTGGTGTCATTTTTAGCTTCTAAAGCTTAGTTTCTCCCATAGGAATCTGGACCTCCTTGGGATTGGCTAGCCTAGGAGCCTCCGATCCCTCTTGCATAATTTATTTATGTCATTTGACTATCTTTTTCACTTACATCTCTTGTTTATGCATTTAATGTTCATGCTTATTTTGTTGTTGGTTATATTGATTAAATGGTTGAAGTGAGTTTTTTTCCAGGTTATTTATAGAATCAAAAGAATGATGAATCCTTAGAAAAACTTTTACAATTCATATTCACCATTGAGCTACTTGGATTTGGTTACTAGTTCACGAATCTAAGATTTCTGGAAGTCCCTTTCAGCAAAATAGTAGTAATTTTCTGATATTTTTTAGAACATGTTAATAATCTTAATTTGAGTTGATTCCAATTGGATTATGTCATAAAAACATTCAAGTGAATAAAAAAATGTACCCCATTTCATTTTCACTTGATTAGGTTAGGTATTTTATATGTTTACTAGCTCACTAGTTCTTGAATTTCCAATTTTTAGATTAGTAAGTTTCTGCTATTTGTTAGCACATGTTAACAGGGTTATTTTGGAGTGATTCCACTTGGAATAGAGTCCTAGGACATCATAATTAATAAAAAAAAATCCCATCCAATTTTCATTTGATTTACTTGGTCATTCGGTGAGTTATTTCATCCTGTAGCAAAAACAATACTTCCTATAGCACCTACAGGACTCATTTAGCACTCCTATAGCACGTGTAAACCTGACTATATTTTCTCCTAAAGCTTGGTTTTTGTCTCTTAGAGTTGAATCATGACCCCTAGGATCTAAATCCATGATTGAGGAAGAGTAAGAACCACTTAGGACATGCATTCTTACAAAGTAGATTAGGCCTATTTATTTGAATTCATGGTCTTAGGATTTCAATTACAAACTTTTGTTCTTGCCTAGGATTAATTTCTTTTCAGAGTAATATTTCCAATATTTATGCAATTATTTTAAGATTTGATTTCATGAAATTCACTCCATTACATCAGATCAACTAAATAAGGACACATTGTATGTTGCACATATAGTGCCGACACCTCTTAAGTTTGTATAAACCCTGGGTTAATAATTAAAGTTGGTAGCCTTAGTAGTTGCAGCATTCTTGTTACAATACTGAGGCTCATCACAAGACTTGATTTCTAGTTTCCAAATCAGAATAAATCAATTCCCTTCTATTCACTTCTCTGATCTTTCCTAGGTGTATTCACATTGGGTTAAGTGTATCGATTTTCATGCATCTTATCTATTTCTCAGTCTCAACTATGAAGATTCTGAATACAAGGAGAAGTTACATACTTCTCAGGAAGATATTAGTTGAAAAAGTATAGGATTTATATTTTTATATTAGACATTTACTTTCAATAAAATAATTTTTTTTTCTTCTTTTAAGGCTTATCCTAATTCTTTTAAGAATATTGTATTTTTCAAGTACTTATAGAACCTCTTGCATAGGCATAAGGGGTCGAGAAATTCTGAAGACTACAGACTTATATTTTTTAATCAATTTTGAAATATCAGCTTTTTTGAAGACCAGTTTAAGTTTTAATGTGTGATGAGGTATGATATTTATGTTTGGACATAATTTTAACTACTTAATGGACACCTCTCATATTTCTCTTCAACTTGTACTATTTAATTCTGAAATAATATTTGATTTTTTTTGGACATTTCTTATGATGTGTTATAGTCTACATCCTTTTATCAACAAAAGATTATAATTTATTAATTTTTCATTACTGTTTGATCATTGGAACCTGATATTCCGAAGATAGGTTTATATCTCTCTCGTTTTCTAGATAAGTGTTTTCTTTTATTTCTTTTAAGTCGATGCATGCATATATATTACAGAAAAATAACAAAATTTTGGTTGAATAAGATGAAAACCTAAAAAATGTATTTTGAATTTTTTTGTACAAAAAAAATATATGTGTGGTTTTCTAGACCTAAAATCTAGTCACGATTTTAAATCACATGATATTTCATGTGATATTATGTTTATTTGAATCGTTTAGTTCATTGTTGTTTAATCTGATCACATCTTACCAACAGTTTGTTCATATATTTTTGTAGATAGTTGTAATTATTAAAATATATCTCATTGTTGGGCCTTGAATATGCCCATTTTTCCATCATACAATACCATTATTCATAACATAAATTCCGACACTTTTACTCTCATTTCACGCCATAATTCCATCACTTGTCGCCAATTCATGAATTACGCCTCCTCGTGGTTGATGACCATTAGTTTTCTTATATTTTCTATGATTAGAGATGATTTAGTCATAATTTTATAATGATGGGTTTTCTAAGTTCATTTGTCGCAAGGCTCCATTGTCTAAATTCTTTACAAGCCAGTTAAACTAGTTACTGCAAGTAGAGTATGGAAATATCCAATTTGGAATTTCGATGTCCCGACATGCTTCTAGGCAAAAAATAGGGAATTTATTGACCAAAATAATGTTTTAATACCTTAACATGCATCGGATTGCATCCAAGTCACACATATTGGTCCCTAGGAGCTGATTAACAAATCTGCTCAAAATGTTCACAATTTCCAAACTGCCAAGTTTGACCTCGATAAGTGTGCATATAGAGGTGAATCTGGAAAATATAAGAAAAAGGGTTTGCTAAAAATATAACTGATTATGTATATCCAAAATGGTTTCTCCAGATTCAAATTAGTCTAAAATTTATACATGGGTCTTGTGTTAGAAAATTAAATATTACAGAGCAATGCAACACATAAAATATGCGGAAAATAAAAACACACAAAAACACATAAAACTAGAGAGACACAGATATGCGTGGTTCACCCAGTTTGGGCTACGTCCACCCCGACCTTTCTATTATCCAGCAAAAATGAAGAGACAAAACCTACAGTAGATCCGCTGTAATATCCTCTGTTCTCTCTCATAGTCTCCCTCTCTATTTCTCACTCCAAGAATACACATACATCATACACCGCCGCAATATAATACCCTCATAAAAGAGAGGGGTTTCCTTCTAGGGAAAAAAACCATAATATAAACATAACTTCTACCATCAGATCATTCGCCTATGAACGGCCCAGATTGACTAGAAATTACTATACTTTTACAAGGCAATTTTACGTCTGTTTTTAGCTTCGGGGGCGCTGCCCCCAAAAGCCCCCGCCAGGGGGGGGCTCCGAAAAGCGCTGCCCCCACCCCCGTGGACCCCCCACGGCAGCGATTAATTATGGGCGGCGTTGATGCCCCTTTTAAGGTACAGGGGTCCAATGCTATGATACAAAGTAAACAAGATAATCAGGCTCCACACCCAACATCTTGGAGGCAGTTCGGTAAAAAATGGTTGTGTTTCCAGAGTTCTAGAACCTTGAAAAAAGAGCCAGACAACCAAATTTGGGTACGATTTCCTAGGATATGGACTTGAACGAGACAAATAAAAGAGAGTTTTTTGTTGCAAATATATCCAATTAGGCTCCCTCCGAACCAGTTTCCAAAATTCTCCATGGTTAGCAAGATATGCCAATATCTTTGAGGTTAGTTTGTTAAAATTGTTCAATATTCCATAATTGAGGAAAATGAATAATTCGCTTTGTAAATATTATAAAATGGCTCAACCATGATTTGTATGGCAAGTTTTTGAATTTATTTAAAGGGATAGAATTAGGTAAGGAATAAATGATGGATTGAAGCTTTGTTGTAATCATAATTGCATCTTAATTGAATTTTGCTCCATCTCTAAATTCTTTGTAAGTATTATATTTTTATTTTAATAAAATTTTACTAAGTTAATTTTTCTTTCTCCAGACATGGAAAGGATCCACCACCACCTGGAAGCAAGTTTTTTAGTTCATTTTAATCATAGGAATTGCATTTGTAGAGTAAACCTTGTTTAAATGATTGTTTATATTTTTCATGATTTCATATTCTGCACTTAAAATTCTTGCTCTATTTTTTATTCAAATGTTGTAGATATGGTTTCTTAGTTATTAAATGATTAAAGAGAATGATGTTGAGAAAGGACATGTGATCTAAATAATACCCCTGGTATAATTTCATGGCATGAAACAAGTAACGAATCAACGTTAATCACTATGTCACAAGAATAGGAACAAATTGATTATACTCTGTTTATTTTCCAGTCGAAATCCATGATCGTTGTGGGAAATGTTTTAAAATTGAATGTGCTCAAATATAATCTGTGGTTTTGGAGTAATTTGTTTGGGAATAGGATTTAGTTAAGAACTCTTTGAAATTTTGATTGTTATCATTTAAATTGAGAACATAGCTTAGATTTCTTATTACTTATTCAATACTTTCAGTGTGTGAATTTGGTGGGAATGGTGTAAAGTCTTCTAAGTCGATTGAAACGTTTATCACCCAGGATTTAGCTTAGAAATTAGATCTCTTTTCAATTAGAATATTTCTTTATTTTCATACCATAATCATTTCTTTGTGAAAAATTTTGAGTGTGAATTTGATTGCACAAGTAGAGATATCATTTTAATGAAGATTGACTTGGATTTCATTTACTTTTGAGTTTTTATTATGAGTTCCGGACAATGAAGAGTGAGCTTGCTATTGAGTGATTTATTTCATATAGATTAGGAGTCTAGAATTGAATGTTTTTCATAGATTAAGTTGCAATAAGTTTCTTTTAATAGGATATTTCATGTTATAATTTCTATCATAGGTGTTCTTTTCTAGCAAATGAATTGTGTGTTATTTGAATAATTCTTTACTAGAAACAATGATTTTGTACTTAGACAATAATTTGATTTCATACGCTAGTTTAGGTTAGATTCTCTCATCCTGTGTTACTTGAGCTTGTGCCTCCAAGTCTTATGACCCTATATTGATTATTTAATGTTGGAAATTATAGAAATATATTTCCCCAACATTTTTGGTGCCATTGATGGGGAGGTGCTAAAGGGATTAAATCCAAGTTTATTTCACAAGTGTTTTTTTTGTGCGATCTTAGTTGCAAGACAATCAAAGCCCATAAGTGTACATTAAGGGGTGAGTGAAGAGCCACTCATCCACTATGGTGGGGTTTCTCCAAATTTTGGTTGTCCAATTATGCAATTTTGGTGAGTTTTAATACAATTACTTTTAATTCATTTAGATTAAAATTTCAAGCCCTTTAAAGGAAAAATATTTTTGGGGTGTTGTAAGAACTCTTTTTACTAATCCATGTTGCGAGATAGGGATCATCAACTAGCAGGATAAATTCAAGAATGATTGAGATCTTGAATAATGTCCCTCGAAACAATTTCTCAACTCCTAGCAATAGTTGCAGTATCTTCCTCTGACAAAGAGTTCATCCTGACCGCATTTAGGAATTATTTATCTCTCCACAACCAGAAAAATATTTGGAATTATCCCTTGATTTCTCATGCCTATCGACCAAGGAGATCGATGAATGATCTACCAAATCCAATGGGGAGCATCCAGTTGAACCTAAGATCGAAGAAATTTCACCATGTCCATCAGCAAGCCTTGTATGCATTCCAAAGACCAATTATCCAAGTTTTTCTGGCATGAGCGAGGAGGACATTCAGAGTGGTCCAAATGAAAAAATGAGCCAATACCACCAGTATTACATCGAGCATTGGTTCAAGGTCACAATCCAGTCAAACTACCACTCTCGTATTCAAATAATCTTTGTATCACATCTTTCAACGGTGTTGATTGTTCATGCTCATATACCTTCTAAAGTTTATATGTTAAATCTAGGCATGATTATATCTTTGTACCTGATTCTCACATGGCTTCATTGGAAGTTTTCTTTCAGTTGAAGGAGGATATATTTTCTACAGTATAATAGGAAAGTTAGTATTGTAATAAATAAATGAAAATCCCTGGATGTGGATGACAGACTAGACACAAGTGACAATCAAACTTCTCCCTACATGGATGACAGAGATCTCCAAGGTAGTGCTTCACCTACAGTAGATCCAATTACCAATATCCCTTCACAAGATTCGCACAGAACTAGAAATGATGATGAGTGGACGGGTACTGCGTCACCTGGTCCTCATCATCACCTCACTTCTATCACCATTAATGTATGTCATGATTAACCAACATCGTAGCCTTACCTCCTCCTATTCGCTTGCTTCGGTGATCAATCTAAACATGCAGATCCATGCGAAGGCCACTCATCACCATCCTCACAGATCTCACTCCATCCCCTTTATAACTCCAAGTAGTCTGCCCCTTTCCTCTCTTAGCATGTTACGTTCACCTTTCACTCTCCTCACTCTGCTCTAGCTTCTCACTGAACTCAATCAGTTGTGAAGCCTCTATTCTAGCGTGGAGCTGCGTAGTGCCCTTCGGGTCTCCGCACTCCATCCTATGAACCTGTCCCCTAAATATTGCTACCCCTTTAGCCCCAAAGTGAATTCTATCTCCCCTCCATGGCGTTGGGCGCTTTTTTTTCTCCTGACCTTCTCACCCCATCCCAGGGGTGTAATGGCTCCCAGACTTCGACAAAATACCATCCGCGAAGGTCAAAGAGGGGATCTCTCGGGTCGATATTATCGCGGAGAAGATAATCACCTTTAGTCAATTGATGGCTACTCTCCTAGCACATTTTCGTGAAAAAGACCTGATCCTCAACAACACACAAAATCTTCCAAGCAAGATGCGTAAAGAGGTGGTTTAGGTACAAGGAGGTCCACCTCCTCTCCCAATATGCACACTTCGCATCGCACACCTAACCCTTTGACAGCTCCAGAGAAATAATATGAGGACACAAACATCTCGGTCATGGATTTCGATGGAAGTTGGATGCGGATTGTAGATGGTGTATGCCTTGACTCCCCTATCCTTTGTGCTCCTATGTGCACTCCCAAATGCACTAAAGCCAATGTGGAAGCAGTTGTTGTGTAGGCCCTTGCTTATCCCATTGAGGAGGAGAACCCCAGTGGTAATGATGAAGAGGATGAATAACCTCTGCGCAGTGGTTCAGTTTTCTTATGTTTTTTGTCTTGTTTTCCCTTAGGACCAGTCTGTTATCATCTACTTTATGGTTTTTAGTTGTGTCAGTGCAACTGTGCATAATGTTATGCTTGGTTCTATGTTTTTTCTAGGCTAGTTTCCTCCCCCGAGGCAGCCCAGAAATAGTGTAACAAAGGTTGGGATTGGTTAAGCGTAGCTTACCAACCCAGCCTGTAGAATATGTAACTCTATGTTTTCAAAATTAATAGATTAGCTCAACTTACCAAAAAAAAAAAAATGAAATTAGTAAAGAGAAAAATAAGTCCTTTTATGAAAACCAACTTGTCTAGCGCAACTAGAGAGGGAATTTGCTTGCAAACCGGGTAACTGGCAGGAAAGGTTCCCAATAATTTTTTTAAATTTTTATGAGTTCTTCAAATCATGTATTTATGTTTGTACTAATTTTGGCTGATGTGGGATTCCTTAACGCCCACCTACCAACAAACCTCATCCCATTGACATCAACACATTATCAGGGACTAAGGTTAGGGTTAGATAAGGTACCTGGGAGCCTTCATGCCTTGATGGCAGGTATCCTTATCATCTACTAAGGAAATATGTCAATTTTTCTTGGTAGATAAATTATGCAGTCCATTTGACTTCGAAAAATCCATTCATAGCTAGTAGAATGTACCTTGTGCCTCTATTCTCATTGAAATCAAAGGTGGGATATCTTGCATTGGTTAATGATCTCCTCAATGCTCAGTAATCCAATGATTCTTTCTTATGTTCGCCATCGTCACCATTTATTCAGATATGCAAGATTGCACACGAGTGTCTAGTGGTTGAAGACTATATCGTTTTGATATCTCAACATAGATTGCAACATTTTGTATCTTTGTATCTACATTTCCATTTTTCATTTCTACCAGTATATTTTTTTCAATAAAGGTTTCCCTACCACAACATGTTTATTCATTTCTCCTAGTTGCATAGGGACATGCAACTCCTTAGAAATGGGGGAGATGGGGACCTTCATAATCCTTTTCATCCTTGAGTACATCCTTCAGCTCTTCAGCTTCCTCCAGCATATCCAAACCAACACCCATTGTAGCTCAAGCACTTCTTCTCATATCCATATCAGTACACATCAGCTCCATTTCATCCTCCACTTCATCTTGCAGCACCGGGCACATAAAGAAAAAAGGTAAAAATTGAGGTAGATTTGGCTTATGATTCTCTAATTCATTAGAAGGTTAAATAATATTAATGAATTGCCACTTCTCATTCCACACATTTCATCTTTCATAAACCATTATCCTTCTATTTCCTTCCATTTGTTATGAATATACTCTGATTATGAGACCATGTTAAAACTAAAATAATTAATAAATCAGTATCTACGGTGTCTTATCCTTCCATGATAATAATAATTAGGATTAACTCATTAATTCCATAAAATGATAAAGGAAACCACCTATAGACATTTGTCTTACGAAGACAGAGTATGAAAGCACACATTCACCATCTCCATCACCACCTCTTTTCATCCATCATCTCTCCCTCACCCATCCCTTTCTTGTTCTCAATTTTTACTGCTTTTCAAATCAATACAAAGAGTTTTGCACCACAAGAAACGAAACCTCAAAGTATTCAAGTAGTGTTGCTCTACAAGAACTACCACCTCCAAATATCCAAGCAATGTTGTCCCATAAGAACCAACATCTACAAAACAGTGTTAACAATCTGTCAATGAGTAAGAGATTTTTTTGAATGAGGACATGCAAACCCTCAGGCATGGGGGGATGTTGGGCCTTGAATATACCCATTTTTCCATCATGCAAAACCATTATTCATAACATAAATTCCGTCAGTTTTACACTCATTTCATGCCATAATTCCATCACTTGTCACCAATTCATGACTTACGCCTCCTCGTGGTTGATTATAATTAGTTTTATTAGATTTTCTATGATTAAATATGATTTATTCATAATTTTCTAATGAATTTTTTTCTAATTTCATTTGTCACAGGGTTCCATTGTCAAAATTCTGCACTAGTTAAACTAGTTACTACAAGTAGAGTATGGAAATATCCAATTCGGAGTTTCGACATCCCGACATGCTTCCGGGGAAAGATAAGAAAGGTTATTGACAAAAATAATGTTGTAATACCTTAACATGCATTTTATTGCATCCAGGTTGCATATATGTGTCACTAGGAGCTGATTAAAAAATCTTCTCAAAATGTGCAAAGTTTCCAAATTGCCAAGTTTGACCTCAATCTGTTTGCAGCTCGAGGTGAATATGAAAAATATAGGAAAATGGGTTTGTTAAGAATATAACCAATTATTTATATCAAAAATGGTTTCTCCATATTCGAATTATTATAAAATTTATACGTGGGTCTTATAGAGAAATTGGTAACAAATGACTGTGTTTCCAGAGTTCTAGAACCTTGCAAAAAGAACTAGACAACAAAATTTAGGGATGATTTCATGGGAGATGGATTTGAATGAGACAAATCCAAGAGATTTTTTTTGTTTCAAATATATCCAATTAGGCTACCTCCAAACTGGTTTCCAAAATTCTCCATGGTTAGCAAGATATGCCAATATCTCTGAGGTCAGTTTGTTAAAATTATTCAAATTTCCAAAATTGAGGAAAATGAATAATTTTCTTTGTAAATATTATAAAATGGCTCATCCATGGTTTGTATGGATTTTTTTTTAATTTCTTGAAGCGGAAAAAAGAAGGGAAGGAATAAAGGATGGATTGTAGCTTTGTTGTAATCATAGTTGCATCTTAATTGAATTTTATTCCATCTCTAAATTCTTTGTAAGTATAATGTTTGTATTTTAATTACATTTTATTGAGTTAATTTTTCTTTCTCCAAGCGTGGCAAGGATCCACCACCACATAGAAGCAATTTTTGTAGTTCATTTTAATCATAGGAATTATGCCTGTAGAGTAAACCTTGTTTAAACGATTGTTTAGATATTTCATGATTTCATATTCTGCACTTAAAATATTGCTCTGTTTTGTATTCGAATGTTGTGGATATCGTTTCTTAGTTATTAAAATATTAAAGATAATTATTTTGAGTAATGACATGTGATCTAAATAATACTTCTAGTATAATTACATGGCATGAAAGAAGTAACTAATCAACGTTAATCACCGTGTCACAAGAATAGGAACAAATTGAGTATACTCTATTTTATTTTCCTTTTGAAATCCATGATCGTTGTTAGAAATTTTCTAGAAATTGAATTTTCTCAAATATAATCAGTGGTTCTAGAGAAGTTTGTTTGGGAACATGATTTAGTTAAGAACTCTTTGAAGGTTTGATTGTTATCATTTAAATTGAGAGGAGGGCTTAGATTTTGGAATACTTATTCAATACTTTCAGTGTGTCAATGTTGTAAAGTATGCTGAGTTGATTGAAACGTTTCTCACTCGGGATTTAGCTTAGAAATTAGATGTATTTTCAATTAGAATCTTTCCTAATTTTCATAGCATAATCATTTCTTTGTAAGAAAAAGTCTGACTGTGAATTCGATTGCAGAAGTAGAGATATCATTTTAATGAAGATTTATTTGGATTTCATTTACTTTTGAGGTTTTATTACGAGTTTCTGGATAATGAAGAGTGAGCTTTCTTTCGAATGATTTATTTCATCTAGATTAGAAGTCTTGAATTGAATTTTTTCATATATTGTGTTGCAATAAGTTTCTTTTAATAGGATCTTTCACGTTAGAATTTGTATCATAAGTGTTCTAATGAATGGTGTGTTCTTTGAATGATTATGTACTAGAAACAATTAATTTGTACTTAGACAGTAAACTTATTTCATACCCTATTTTAGGTTATATTCTCTAGTCCCACGTTACCTGTGTTTGCGCCTCCAAGTCTTACAACCCCATATTGGTAATTTAAGGCTGGAAATTATAGCAATATATTTCCCCAATAGTCATATATTTTCCCTAGATTAATAATTAATTATTATCATTAGTTAGTTTAGTTTTACAAAGGCAAATGGATAGTATATGGTCATCTCAATGAAAAAGGGTCTAATTGGGACCCCTATAGAGAAAATACTTACTCGTTATGGGAGGAATATTTCCGCCTGTCAACACCTAGAAAAGAAATATGCATCAACATTTTATTTCCCTGGCTTATCAATAATGGTTAGATAAATTTTTTTAACAATAATAAACATCTAATTATTCGAGCATTACATCAAGTTTATTCATCATGTACATAATGGTTTCATGATCAAAGTGCAAAAAAGCATTATATTTATTAATGTAGTCCCTGAATTTATTCAAAGAATGCACAACAAACAAAAGTTATATTCTGGTAATTTTGTAATTTAGTTCAACCTTGGACAAGTTTTTACTAATGAAATAGATGTAAGAAGGTAATTTAACTTCAATTTTCCCCAATGTCTCCCCCACTACTTTGTCTGATGCATTTGTATGAATGTTGAAGGGAAAGACATAATTTAGGCTCCTAAGGATTGGTGCAGTTGTAAATTTCCCTTCAGGCTCTTTAAATGCCTTTTGACATAGTTTTGTCCAATATAAATTTGAATCTTTCATTAGTAAAAACTAAACAAAAGTGAAACAATTTTTTATAAATCCTTGATAAATCTCCTGTAGTACCTAGCAAGTCCTAAAAATATCCTATTATCTTTTTGTCACTTGTCAGACATGAAATTTTCTAATTGTGGAAATTTTATCAACATCAACTTGAATTCGATCTTTAGAGAAGAAGTAGCCTAGAAAAATTCTTGCATTCATAAAAAAATGGCACTTTTTAGGGCTTAAGGAGAGATTAACTTCTATGCATATTTTCAAAACCTTTCACGTGTTGGAGAGAGCTTCTAGAAAAACATCTCCATAAGGTGTGAATTCATCCATGTAAATATCTAATGGTTCATGTACAAAGGTCATATCAAATACTCAATATCGACCTCTCCAAGGTGGTAGGGGTATTACACAAGTTGAATAGAAACCATGTAGGTAAAGGTTCCCCATGGGAAAGTTAAAGTAGTCTAATTTTAGTCTTCAAGACTGATTTGGATTTGATTGTACCTATTGAACCCATATAGAAATGAAAAGTTTTTATTTCCTCTAATATAATTCAAAACTTGGTCGATAAAAGTGATATTTCTTGGTGTCTTTATTATGTTGTTTGTAATCAACGCAAACTCTCCATTTCCCATTTTTCTTAGGCACAATTACCAAAGATGATACCTGTTATACAAAATTCTAATCTACAGATAAACTAGATTCCTTGAGTGTGGTGTTCCTTCACTCATAACAATAGAAGACAAACAACTATTATTTTCTCTAAGACAAATACATAGACAGAAAGGAAAGAAACCTACTTGTGATCCATTCACTCTCCTTATCCTTCTGTAGTTGTTGGCGTCGCTTTCAATCCAACTAAATTTTCTAGAACAATTCTTGCAATAAAATACAGAGAAAAACAAACAACATACAATATATAAGTATCTACTTATCTTAACCAAATAAAACCGATTATATCTGAGAATACATACACAATTGAAAATGAAATTCACAAGATATAAGAATACATATGAGAAAATGAACAGATATCTTTATTAAGAAAGTAGGAGGGGAATATTACAACCAATAGATTGATTCATCGTCAACGTGTTCCAACTTCATTCCATCCTCATCACACCAAGCATCATCTCATCAGCATATCAGTACTTCCAGCTCTCATCAATTGAGAATCCAACATCATAACATTACACAAAATTCTCCCTCCCTAGCACTTAGATGAGTGCTCAATTTATAGGGAAATTGAAGGTAGTTTCTTAATAAATGGAATTGAATGGCTTTCTAATAATAGGTGATGCATGTTTCCAAGTTTAGAGGTGATGTATGAATAATTGTATTCGAAGTGTGACACCTATGAGTTCTTCTAGAAGGCACTAGACATGTGGAGATTCCCAGAATAATTATGATTTCGCTCCCAGGAGACCAACGCACCATTGAGTGTCGGGAAGTGCACTGCAGTGCACCTTTTCATGGAGGTAAGTGCACTGCAACATATTTAGGCCCATGTAGAGGAGATTTTATGATTCAATGGGTCATATAATCTATAATTTGAACCTTGGAAATATAGCAATTGAATTCATCAATGGAATGTCTTCAATTAGGGCATATAGAACCCTATTCATTTGTCTTGGGGGATGATGCCCAATTTGACCAATTATTGGGGGATGATGCCCAAATTTACCTATAACAGCTACCCCCTAAAGCATGAAGTCAAAATAATAATAATATTTGGATGATATTATTTACGATGTGATAAGTAGGATCTAAAGCGGATGGTGACCTGCATCAATTTGCAATACATTACATCATGATATCTTACATCTTGGACATGAATTGCTGAGGGAGGTGTTGTAATTTAAGATTATTGTGGTCAATAATCATGCCAAAGCATCTAAAATGTTTTGTTTTTTTTTTGAAATATTTTGAGGACCAATGCATAAGATAGATTTTAATCAAACAATTAAGGTTTTTAAATCTTGCTGATAATATAAACAATTATAAGTAAGGGCTACTTGTTCATCTCATACAATGATTAAGATTTTGTGATTTCTATTAAATAGACTTATGTAAGAGAATATGATTATTAAATATTCATATTGAAATTTTCAATAAGACATAAGCTGGAAAACTTTTAAACAGTGTTTAAAGGTTCAACAAAATATATCTAGCATCACCGAGATACGGACAATTTATTGATAAAAGGGAATTACATTAATAGATTGTCAAGTAAATCATTCTTTATAATAATTATAACTTTAGGAGGAATTATAAGGTTGTTGAAACACAGTAAACCTCACCTAGTTATCTTGATGATAATTAAATATATGAAGAAACAAAATGATATAAAAATGGAAAACTCACAAAGAAGACGGAGCTGTATGAGAAAATTTCAGAATCCTGCTTGTATTATTGATGATAAAAAAGACTTAGTACAATTTCTTCTTTACAAAATTTTCTCATCCAAGGGTGTAACCCTTAATAACTCAATCTAAGAGTTATTTATACTAATTAAAAACACATTAGAAATATATTAAATGATTTACAATAATAGGATAATAAAAATAAAATAAGGAGACATATAGATGGAGTGTCTCTGTTTTTTTGAAGGTTGTTGATGATTTGAACTCTTTTGGTGAAAGTTGTTGCTGACTTGGCTCTTCAAAATTTGATGTGCTGGCATGCTGCAAAATTAATATTTTACTTGATAGTTTCACAAAACTTATCCCACTCATCTTCACTCAGGATTTCTACATTCATCGTTTTCCAGAAGATTTCATCCACTTCAATGAATCTATCAAAAGTTGTTTTTTGGATGAATAGATGTTTGATTTGATGTTTAATAATCCTCCCAAACTATAGAGCTTCAAGAAAAGCTCTGCTATAATGTGACCCTTGATACCTCCAAAATTTGATTTGTCTATTGCAATTGTATATAACTTTGTGCAATAATATTCTAACTTGACCAAATTATCATCTAATCAAACTAGACTTGGAACACCTTTATGATTTAAAACATTAAATTTAGTATGAAACCTTTGAAAAATAAAATTTAAGGCTTCACACTTGGTCTGCAACTAGTTGATCAAGTTCCTTTTCTGCAAAACCTTCTTTATCTCCAAAATGATTTCAGTCCTATCTGAGATATTGATTTTTTCCAACTCCTCTTTGTTCTTTGAATTAAGAACCTTGATCATATCAGAAGCTTCACTTGGCTTCTTTTGGAGTTGATCCTTCTCCTCTTGAATTGATGTTTTGCATTTGTTGAAGAGTTCCTGTTGCTCGAAGATGATCTGAATATATGGACATATTTCAGTAATGGTCTCACTGATGTCTTTTCGGATAATATTCTTACATTATCCTAAAGTTTGTGCCATCTGAGTTTCACTTTCCAGTTCTTTAATTCTAAGTTCCAACTAATTGGTATTCTACATTTCCTCTAGATACAAAGTATCATTTCTAATCTTTTGTGACTCAAGAAGTTGAAAGTTCTGATGTAGCTTTTCATGTGCTTGCTTCTGAGTGGCTAAATATTAAGCTAGTTGTGTTGCATCAGTTATGTTGAAGGCTTCTGAGGTTTCTGCACCTGTAGAATATGTTTGAGTTGCTAAAGTAGGATCAATATTCACCTGGAGTATGATTTATCTTTTAAAAATTCTTCAATATTTTCTTCCATTTTTCTAATATGTGGACTTTGATCAATAATTAACTTAATCATTTCCTCCTTGTCAGATTCATTTAGTCTGTGGGTATTTTTTCGAGGGTAGATTGAGTTGTTTTCATAGAGCACCAATGTCTACATTTTTCTTCTTGATAATTTCACCAGCTGGTTTGTAGTTATTAGGATCATATCCCACTTTTACTACAATTTCTTCCAATGTATTTATCCTGATATATTTAGCCAAAAAAGACAATTTCTCAATCTTCAACTGGGGGTTTCATATTTGACAGTGCTAAATTTGATTTCGAAAGAAACATAGTTGTTGTAGTCGTGGTTGAAAATAGCATTTCTCATGACCGCCTGTGGATTTCCATCTAGTCAATTGGATGTATGTGTCTTGCATCAAATGAGAAGATAGTCTTATTATGGTTAGCATGTGTCTTTGGAAATGGCGTTGTTTCTTAAAGAAAGGCCATCTGCATCCTGCCTTTCTCACTGTCAAAGGTAATGAGAAGCCTGTGTTGTGATGTAGATGTCTGTTTCCAAAATTGGTTGTAAACATCTAATTTCAGTGCTTCGTTTTTTTGATTGATTTCTAGAAATTTGGAGAAAATATTTTGCTCTTTTGAAGAGCAGGCATCTGAATGCTAGATGATCTCTAGTGGCTCTCTTGTAGGTGATGCTGATGGAGGAGTCTAAGGAATATTTGTGGACGTGGAGACTTCAGTATCTCCCAAATCTATGATCTTTGGCTAATTATCTTCTGAAATAAAGGAAGAAGCAAGACTTGGTTTCTTATGTTGTAAGATGAATTATTTCATAATTTCCTTGGAATGTGGTCTCTCTTCTATAACCATATTTTTTTGTTTACTGTGAGGGATTAGTGTTTGTACATTTGAAGTAGAACTGACTTGTTCATCTACTTCTTGTAGACTACCTTCTACCCATTCATCCTAGTTCATGTACTTCTCTATTTCTTCTCTAGTGGTGTGGGTGTAAGAAGTTGTCTTGAGTTCAACCCTTAGAGCATAAAATAATGCCATGGGGGTCATATGACCGATCAAAAATTGATTTAAAACCCATCTTCTTTAATATTGCATCTGGATCAATACCAGCTGCTTGAGTATTACAAATGAATTACCCAACACTGGCCTTGATTTTAAATTGGGCTTTCTTCTACATGAAACAAAATGCAATTCATCGATATTTAACATCTTTTTTATGTACTCTGAGGAGAAAATTCTCATAGGCACATATTTTGGAATTTTGTATGGTGGAACATTGCAGCCATACACCCCAATCTCTGTGTAATTCTTGTACAAATAGAAATCACTTGTCTTTTCTTGTTCACTGAGGTGCATAATTATTTTAATGTCTTCTCCAATTCTAGGCTCTGATGAACTCCTAAGGAGATTCATAATTGGATGAATGAATGATTCCATGAATTATGAGAAAGAAGTGGTTGTTGACGAAGCTCTTACCAATTCTCTCCAGTGAATCACTGATTGATTCACTCCCTGCGTGTCTTTCTTGTTGAAGTGAATGGGAAACATATGTGGCTACTGAAACAAAATCATATGAATAATCACAGAAGAATAATTAAATGCTCCTTGAGTAGTGAAATTCATGAATTTTTCATGTACAATATCAGCCAGGAAATGGCTGTAATTGTACATAAACCATGGTGAATTTTGAAGAATGGAGATAGATAAGAAATCTAGGATGGGTTCATCAATAGTTTCATCATTTGGGTATCCTAACAGATAAGAAAGGAGGGAGATGGAGTGTTTGGAAGCTATAGGAAATATGGAGGATGCATATGGGGGATTTCTTTCTAGTAACTCTGCATCCTCAGGTAGGAAGATGTCAAATATCTGAGCTCTCTGAGGGAAAGATAATTTGTGATAAAGATCCATGAGGGAAACATGGGAGAAATAGGATAAGGAGTCAGAAGGAGGGATGAGAAGCATCTAGTTAATGGTTTCAAGGGATATGGTAATCAGACCGTTTCCATTCTGAGCCATCACTAACCTGGTTATAGGTTCATACTACTTCTGACACCAAGTAATTAGATCCAGGAATGGGTGAGTTTGAGGGAATGCAAAAAAAGGCAACATAGACTCCCAAAACCTGATAGGTTCTTGGTTATCCATAAGCTTCTGTTTTAGCCATAGACGTAGCTCGTAGAAATCAAATTCACAGTGATAGTCAATAATTTTGAAATACATATCGAAGAGTGATGTGAGATCGAGATTGATTTTCGGAGTTGCAAGAATGTCTTCTACAACATATTTGGCAGCTTTAGGAGTGACCTTCGCAGCTGGATGAGCGACCTCGGATACGACCTCTGCAACACTGTAGACATTCTGGATTTCTTCTATCATTCGTTTCTCGCCTTTACCTTTCACAGTCATTTTTTTCTTCCTTTTGGCCTTAGGTGCCATGCTTGACTGGTATAGACTAGTATAGGACGTTAAACTCAGGTTCCAGAAGTGATGACAGAGTTTTGGGAATATGAAGGGAAATTACATAAATGATAATTTACTGTGGAATGAAATGGAGGATGAAAGTGAATTTGAACGAGGAGGTGAAGTAATGAATGAGAGGGTATTAGTAATTTTATAGACTCAAATTTGGGTTTAAAGTTCGTGGCTAACAGTCAAATGGGGTATAACTGCGAAATGGTATGATTGATGGGTATACTGGAGAGAAATTATTGGCTAACGAAACAATTAACAGATATAATAAAGCATTAAGGAATAAAATAGAAGTGATGTGGAGGGATATGAATGATGGGTGGATCAACAATTATGGCGCAGGTAAACGGTCGTGAGAGTGGAAAACTGGATGTTGATTTCAGGGGGGGGGGGGTTACCTCCCACTTTCCACTAGCGGAAGGTGTGAAATCACTGATGTATATGTCTGAAGTAGCTAAAATGAAATTGGACCACCCCCCCCCCTCCTCACATTAACAAGAAATAGGAAGAGGGGCTACAAAGTCGATCCCCATCATAGATCTAAGGGAAGCTCAAGATCTACCATCAGAATTTGCAAGCGCTTTTTTCTCCTTGTGATTTGACCGCTTTTTTGTTTAGTGACGTTATAATAAAATTCGTATGCGAGCATATATATCAATTTAATCAATGAAAATTAAACACCTTCTTCAAAGTCTTAAACTTACATGAATTAAAACATTACATTTTGAAAATATGGTGCATTTAAACATGCAACAATTATTATTTTGATCACTAAAGCATTGATATTTTGTATCTCATGCTTACCTAAATTTTTTTCTTTTTCCTCCTTTATTTAGAGAAAACTATCCTATCATTTTTTCTTACATGGATGTAGTAAAATATAATTTTCCTAACATTTTTAAAATTTTCTTTTTCATCCATGTTCTAACTTATAATTTTATTATTTATTTTTTAAAATACCATGGTAACTTATCAAAAACAAATAATGTTACAACATCGGCTCTAGCTGGGCATTGCTTCCCCCTGTGGGATGCAGAGAAAAGAAGTTCCATGTGGCTTCTCCTCAGGCTATGGAGTCTTTTCTGTAGAAAAAAAAAACTTCAAATGATAAAAGAAAATGATTATGTACAATGATGATGTAAGATCTCCTTCAGTACTGGATATAGTGTTTCAAAAGTCTACCATTGGCAGGGAGTGTTGAAAACTATCCTTTAATATTCTATAGAAAAAATGTGTTGTTTCCTTTTACCTCTGCAATGTTGAGTGGCCCAAACCATAAATTTTCAAACTTTCCATGTTTGCCTTTATCTTCTCTCTTAGTATCCCATCTTAAGAGTAAATCCCCTTCTCCAAAATATCATTCCCTTGCCTTTCTTTCAAAGGAACTCTTCATTTTATTCTATTATTTCTTTAGTTTGTACTATATCTCATCCTTGTTTTCATTAAACTCAATGATCTGATTAATCCTTCTAGAGAAATCATCAGGTTCATCTGTATTTTCTTGTAGAAACTTGAGTACAAGGAAAGTTAAATTTGTAGGAAAAATAACATCTTTGCCATAAATTAATTGGAAAGGAGATTTACCTATTGATATTTTTGGAGATATTATGTTTTCCCAAACTGCATAAATCAAATGGCTATCCCAGTTTTTCTTGTGGTATTCTAAAATTTTATTGATTACTTTCACTAAACTCTTGTTAGATGATTCAACAAGATTGTTTCCTTATGGATAATAGGAAGTTGAGTGATGCAACAAAATCTGATATTTCTGTAAAAATTCTATCATTTTTATGTTGCTGCATGTTGTGGGATTATCAGTGAATATTTGTTGTGGGAAACCAAATTTTGATAAAATATTATCTTCAATGAATTTTATTACAACTGAATTTGTAGCATTTCTTACAGGAATGGCTTCCATCGACTTGGTGAAATATTCAGTAGCAGTTAAGATCCATCGGTGGTAATTATTGGAGGCTGGGTGGATTTCACCTATAAAATGTAATCACCACAAAAGAAATGGTGCAGAAAAAACTACTGGGACAAGTGGAAGAGTTGCTAATTTTTGCTTACCAGCAAACATCTGACTTGGAACACAGGGTCTGACTTTTGGTCCTATTTGTGAAAACAAAGTAGGCCAATAAAATCCTTCCCTCAATATCTTGTATGTTGTGACTCTCCAAGCATAGTGGCCTCCACAAATTCCTGCATGAAACTGATCAATGACTCCTTCAGTCTCTAATTCTATTAGGAAAAGTAGTAAAATATTAAGAGAATCCTTCCAGTATAAGTTGGCATTGATGATACAGTATTTGATGGATTTCAACTTGAGTGTTTTGACCTAGTTTTTGGAAAATTGAGTTGGAAATTCAAAATGAATCAGAAAATGAACAATGTCTACATACCAATCTGATAAAACAAACTTCTCATCAATACGAATTGGGACTTTCTGAGTTGATGGAGAAGGTTTTTGTGTATTATTTCCTTTCACTCCATGGGAAGGTTCTTTTGGATTCTCCCCTTTTACATTCAAGGAAGGTTCTTGTGGGTTCTCCCTTTCCAAATTTGAAGAAGGTTCTTATGGATTCTCCCTTTCCAAAATTGAAGAAGGTTCTTGTGGATGCTTCTCTAAAACTTCAAAAATAGATTTTATGCCTAAGACTTTACAATTGGATTCAGCTAACAACTAAGATAAACCCTACCCCTTTACTAACTTGGTAGTTTTGATGTTAAGTTCAAACTCAAGGATTTGAGTTATCCATATTCCCCTTCTACCATCAGTTTCTGGCTATGTGAGGATTTTTTTAACAACGTTATTGGGCACATAGGCAATGATAGTGGAATGGAGGATATACATTCTAAAATACTTCAAGGCTTGAACTAAGGCATAAGATTTTTTTTCGATGATGTCATATCTAATTTCGGCATCTCTCATGACCTTACTAAAGAATGCTATAGGTTGATCATGGTAATCCTCATACTTTTGCAAAAGGATAGGTACAAGGGTAGTTTCAAAGGCAAAAGAGAACATGTTGAAAGGTTCTGAGTAATTTGGACTAGCTAAGGTTAGGGCTTTGGAGATAACCTTCTTTATCTGGTCAAATGAAAATCTTGCAGAAACAGTCCATTTGACTTCATGGTTCTATTTGAGCATGTCTATTATATCCTTCACTATTTCTGCATAATTTGGTATAAACCTTCTCAAAAAGTTAATTTTCCCTAGGAAAGCTTGAATCTCTTTCTTATTTCTAGGTAGTGATAATGATTGAATAGAAGAGACCCTTTTGGAATCAATAACTGCTCCATCTTTTGAAATAATATGACCTAGTAATATAC
Source organism: Pinus albicaulis (assembly GCA_034641835.2). Taxonomy (NCBI): domain Eukaryota; kingdom Viridiplantae; phylum Streptophyta; class Pinopsida; order Pinales; family Pinaceae; genus Pinus; species Pinus albicaulis. The sequence continues at coordinate 731,869,499 of CM076582.1, forward strand.
CCTCTTTGATGGAAAATAATGAATTTTTGGGATTCAAAGAAATTCCAAACTTCTTGCACCTTTCAAAAACTTTCTTCAAATTCTTAAGATGTTTTGGATCTAATTGAGAGAAAACATTGAAATCATCAAGATAAATAACATTAAGTTTGTTTACCTTCCCAACAAAAGGAAATTCTATGGATATTTGAAATGTTGCTCCTGTGTTTCATTGAACAAAATGCATCTGAGCATACATGAATGTACCCCAAGGTGTGGTAAAATCTGTCTTCTCCCTGTCTTCTGAATTCACCAATATTTGATTATAAATAGAAAATCCATCCAACATAGAGATTCTGTTAGCATCTGACAATTTTTGAAGTAATTGATCCATCTTTGTAAGTGGATAATTATCTCTCAAGGATGCTTTATTAAGGTTTCTAAAATCTACACAAAGTCTTATTTCACTGTTGTTTTTCCTCACATGAACTAAATTGGAAACCCAACTAGAGTATCTTAATGGGTGAATAATTTGGGCATCTACAAGTTTTTTCGATTCTTTTTCTATGGAGGGAAGAAGAACTAGGTTCATCATTCTTAACTTATATTGGTAAGGCTTTACATTTGGTTTTAGTGGAATTTTATGCTCAATTAAAGATGTGTCATAATTTTTTAGATCAACATAAGACCAAGAAGATACATATTTATAATTCTTAAGAACTGTAACATATTCAAATTTATGTTTTGAGGTTAATGATGCACAAAGTTTAACGTTTTTTATCTCCTCATCAGTGCCAATATTTGTGTATTCTATGTCATTTTTTGGTGAAGAAGGGAATGGATTTTTGGGAACATCGTTTTGATCAAACAAATTTTCTAAAGGAACAAGTCCTTTGGGGATAAAATTATTTGATAATTGAATTATATCATGATCAGATACTTTTCATTTTCATTTTGAATTTTCTTTGTCTTTGGTAGCTTCATTACTATCTAAAGTATCCTCTTCAATTTGCAATATAGAAAATTCGTTAATGACTTGCAAAAAGGATTTTAATTGTTCATCGTCTTCAAATATTTTTTAATGTTTAAGATTATCTGGTATTGATGGCCTATATTTTATTTTTATCTGATATTGTATTTGAAAATGATCTGGAATATTGAAATAAATAGCTGAAACAACTAATGAATATGCATGTAGGTTTTCATCTCTAGGAATAAAAGTGATATTAAAAGCATCAAAGAAATTTTCAATAGTGTCCCAAATCTCATTTCTGTAAGACCTAAGTCTAGGGTGCTTTGTTTGGCAAAGACTCCTAACTTGTTTACTATTAGTTTTGAATCAGTGAAAACACTCAATTTTTTAACCTTTAAACTTCTAACAAGCTGCAATCCTAGGATAAAAGCTTCCTATTCAGAAATATTGTTTGTGACCTCAAAATCTAATTTGCATGATTGTGTAATATTTTATTTATCAGGTTAAATAAAAACAACTCCTGCTCTAGCTCCATCATTCGTGCAAGATCCATAAAAAAATAATTTCCAAATTTCAGTTTGAACTGGTTTAGAGGTGTCAACTACATCCTCAATATTGAGTTTGTAATCATGTGAAGTGTCTAATGAGAGTTGAAAACAACCAAGTTCTTGATCTACTACATAAATAGGATGATTCCTAGCTTGATTAGCATTGCAAACAGTTTTGGGAATCTCAATTATCTATACAATAAGGCTCTCTCCACCATATACAGGGATAGTGGAAAAATACATGTCCATTTGAAGACTTCCTCCCAATTTTACACAACATTATCTCGATAAAAGCATTCCAAATATGGGAGGAATATCAATGAAAACTATGTCTAATACTACACTTTTAACTGGTATTTGATTTAAAGTTACCACTATATCTTTAATGAGTCCTAAACATTGGACCCTCCTTGAATCAAAAGTATACAAGTCGTGATAGGTTCGAGTGATATCGATATTTAGTTGTTCCATGATTACTTTAGGCATTAAATTGTGCAAAGCACCAAAATCAAACATACAGTTTTATAGCAAAGAATCATGCACCCTTAAATTTAGATAGAAGGGTGGTATAGATTCATCAATCATATCAAAACTAGGACCACAAGATATAGTGGGTCTTTCATTTTGTAGATTGATAATATCTACTTGAGCATCCATACTAGAATTTTGGATCCACTTTGCTACTTGACTTTTATACCCTATATTTTTAGAAAGTTTAGAAAGTGGAATTGAATTTTTTACTCTTTCTAATTCTATTTGAACATTAAAGGCAGTAAATATTGTTTTTTCAATCTGATTATAATCAGTTGACTGATTTAGAGGTTGAGAAGAAGTAGTTTGAGTTTCAGTTGTTTTCAATTGAGGCTCAATTATTACAAGGTTCTTGGGAGGTCTACCAGGACCAGATCTAGGTCTTAAATCATATCTTTGATTGAGTTCTGCAATCAGACACTCAGAAAAATCTTGATACTTAGAAACTTGAGAAGTATCTTGGTTTTCTTGAGGGATTTGATTTTGGGAAAGAGGGACAGTAGCAATCTGAAAGGATGAAGGTGTTAGTGTCAGCCTTTGCAGCCTTCCTCCAGTGATCAAACATGCTCTTACAAAGTGATCTTAAAGTTTCAAGGTCAAATTTTGTCATTTCAATGAGTCTTCAAGAAAAATTTGGTCACTAGGCATTAGGTCTAGGGTTTGTTTTCACTCTTTTCAAAGTTGTCCAAATGTCGGTCCATGTCACCATTCAGCTGAGTGTACCACCATTCAGAGGGTTTTCATCATCATGTCAGGTTCCAAAGAGTCATTTTACACCTTTTTCATGCTTCAGTTGTGCCTAGGTAAGGTCCATTTCCCTCTCCTAGGGTTTTGGAGGTAATTTCTCTTGGATGGTCAAATAATTAGAAAAATTTGTATCCTAATGTTCATACACCTTCCCCTATCATTAATGTACCTTATTAAACACTTCCCATCACTGAGATTCCCCAAATTCCTCTTTTTTGCACAAACCCTAGTTTCTTTCTACAACTTGGCAATTTTCTAGGCTAGGCCTGTGTTTTGCCCTTTTGGACCCCTTCCCCTCACTCAATCCATTAAATTAAACTTTCCCCTACTTCCTAATATCCCTCCCTACTTACCAAAATTTCCCCAAGAATTTATAAGCCCTTTATCCCCTTCATTTCGCTTCATTTCGACGAACCCCTTGTTTCACACATCGGGATAGGTTTCACTCAAATGATGTTTCAGAGCGATAAAAGATTAATTTTGGAAAAATGAGAGAGGTTTTTGTACAAAACATGCTAAGGAAGAAAAAACTCCTTCACGTTTTACACAGGTATAATGTTTTTGGATAAATGTTAATAAAACCGTTGCCTCAGGAGAATTGATGCACCTGCAGGAAGTAGTGTTGGGAGATTTGATTTTTGATAGGGTAAATGAACTCCAAATTGAAACTTTTCACTTGGGTTGGCAAGCTAACTCCAAGAGCGTTCCAACGAGCTATCCCACGCCCAATGTGGACACTAGGAAGGCCTCCAAAAGCCTCCTGCAAAATGCACTATGTAGCGCTCGGCGCATAGAAAAGTGAGCACGGCGCATTGGGCCAGAACACTAATTTTTGTCTTTTTCTCTACAAAAGCTCAAATCAACTCAATATTTAATGTTTAAATAAGGTTTGTGCAACTTTTTCATAGCTATTTAACCCATTTTCAACAAGATATATGCTCAAAATCAGAGCAGAGATCAAATTGGAGTGTTGAAGGGCGAAAATCTTGTTTTGGAGCCGTGGAAGTGAATTCATAGTGCGCGCGGCGCATACAAGTGGCGCGCGGCGCATAGGGAGCGCGCGGCACACTGGGCATCAATAGCCTTTGTGTTTTTACATCCGCGCGATGCATAGACAGCGCGCGGTGCATTGGGCATGCGCGCGGCGCATAGAGCCCTAAGGCCAGAAAACAACATTCCTTCACCCAAATTCGCATCAAATTGCCTCTTTTGCCTTCAAGTAAGTTATTCAAGCTTTCTTATTGATTCATGGATATTTTATGGTGTTTCAAATGAGGAAAGAACAAGTGTTTGATATGGTGAACGTTAAACCCTATATTCATTTCCAAATTCACTCCATAGGGTTTTGAAACAAATGTTGGTGATATTGTTGGGTTTCAAATCTTTTGTTATTGACATATACACTCATGCCATCTACTGTCATCGATGTCACAGCTTATTATTTACCATAGCCTCATGCTCTCTCTCCTATTCCATCACTGTTGTCACTGTGATTACCATATCATTGTCTCAATGTTTATCATTTCTGTTATAACACAGTCCCATATTCACTATCCCACATCCTCCATTGACAAAGTCTAATTGTCATTGCAAGGGCTATTTATTTGTCCTACACTACACTACACTCATTCCTATTCACTTGTCAAATCCTCATGTAGTCAAGAAGTGGCTGTCTTCATGTTCAAACTCACTTGATAGTCCTTTTCCCACTGTGGTTTTTATTATAGCATCTTGGTATATATGTGATCATTTGGGGGTTGAAACAAAACACACCAATTGCCCATTTTCTAATCAACCAAGCATATACTTGTTAAACACATTTCAGCACCATGTCAGAAACAGATTCAATATATGAGTAGTGGTATGACAGTGATTCCACAGTAGAGGTTAATGTGTCAAGGAGATCTCATAAAAGTGGTCGTTACATATCAGAGAGGCGCCAGAGCCTTGTTTGCAGCATCACGACGAGTACTATCTCCACCCGGGGTGGAAGGGGTCTCGTTAACTTCATCATAAGCGCGAGTATTATCTCCACATGGTGTGGAAGGGGTCTCGCCTTCGTCATCAACACACGCTCATAGAGTTGCGGCAAATCCGGGAAGACCGTGCATTGGCCTGGAAGAGACCAGGCGACATGACACTCGCTGATCGAGAGACCTGCCTCACGCATGTTAACATTCATCTGGAGAAGTTGTTGGTGAAGGCCAATAGAGACAAAGACATGCTCTTTCACATGAAAAATCATTATTGGGCCCGTAATCACGTTGCAAAGCTAAAATGAAGATCTTGAAGGCAAGGTTGAGCAAAGCACTGAAATGGCGAAAAAGGCCTGATCCGCTTAGAATCTTGGCCGAGGCTTCATTGGCTGAGCATGAGGCATGATGGGGGATCTTCGCTCCGAATTTCAGAAAATTTGGAGAAGTTTTCGTCATTTTTGAAAATTTTGGTCTCAAAACAGGTTTTTCCGCCCAACGCGTAGCGCTTCACGACGCGCGCTTATGATTGGGATACTTTCTGGAGGAAAAATTTATATTTTTGGAATTTTCATGGTAAGTTATGCATTCTCAAAAATGGCCGAAGCATTTCATCAAGTTCTGGATGATCAAAAGGGCCAAAAACACCATGAAAATCACCTTTCTGCCACCTTTTGCACCAGCAGGAAGTACTTGTGGGAGAATGAATTTTTTGAGGGGCAAATGAGCTCCAAATTGGGAAATTGAACTTGGGTTGGATAGCAGACATCCATAGATTTCCAACAAGCTATCATGAGCTTGATTTTGATGCCGAGAAGTGCCCCAAAAATAGGCTGAAAAGCGCGCGACGCATAGAGCTCACGCGCGCGGCGCATAGAGAAAATTGGCTAATTTTTCATCTTCCAGCTCAGAATTTCGGCCAGTTGGACTAGTTTTGATTGTGGATGTAATTTTTGAGTTATATTAATGTAATTTTGTGGTTTTAATCTAATTTTGACTTACTTTTACCTATTCTAGATGATTCACTCACAAAAAAGTGAAAATCAAGTGAATGAATCAGTTTCCTTCCTTTTAGAGGCAAGTTGTTTGGCTGCTTAGATTTTAGCTCCTTGTTTAGAATTGGTTGAAACTACTCCTAGAAGGAGGAATTCGACCCCTAGAGGCATGGGAAGGGGTTAGGATGGTCTATATGATGTAATTTCTAATACATTCTACAGGTTGGACAGGTTGGACTCTTGGGAAAAGTTTGGCACACTATTGTACATATTTTCTACATTTTGGCTAAGGAAAGATCAGAGGTTTTGCAGCACCTATTGGGATTCTTGTGGCTTTCAGTTTTGATGGTGTGTTCTCTCAGTTATTTGTAAGTTCTTTAATGTTTAATGTATGCCATCCCCTTCTTTTGCTTTTGAAACTAAATGAATGAGTTAACGAGGTTGAATCCATTGATTCCAGTGCTCTGCCTTTAAATTTGTTTATTTTTATATGTTTTCGCCAGTTTGGAGAGGATCCTTGTTCTCCCTTGCCCTCTTCAGCTCCTTGTCATTTTGATCCATCCATACACATAATCAAAAAGCATCAAGACTACTACCTACCTTGCCCCAACTCGAATTCTGCAAAGATCTGGCCTCATCCCCGAGCCCAAAATTGGTTTTCCCATTTTTCCAACGAAAACCCAAAAATTTAAAACAAACCTTCCTATCTATTTACTAGCCTAAAATCAATATTCATTATAAGTCATCTCAGCCCCTTTGAAGACCTTTTGCCAAGATAGACCCGGAGAGAGCCCTCTCCTGTCCTCGTAGGTCTAGCTATGAGGATGAGCGTGGTTTGATGTTGCCTTGAGTCTTACCTTATTTCAGCCTAAGGTAGATTTGAGCGCTAACATAGTGGTGACCATACTGGGGAGAAATTTGCTTATTACTGTCATTTTCTATAGACGGAGTCTGAAGTCACACCAGGTAGCCTTCGAACTGCTCTTGCTCTGCGAGTGCATAGTAGATAAAAGCTGCTTCAGTCGATCTCTGGTTTAGCTTGTAAATGAGCCCCTTGATTTGTGAATCCCCCCAATATATGTATCAAGATCAGATCTGATGGTTGATGGTGGACAACGATCAGACATAAGAAGGCTGAAATCATTCACCTGGTGACTCCAACTCAATGTAGAGACTCTACTAGAGGACTAACTCTTTCTCTGCGAAAATGGAAGGATCTTACACAAAGTTCAGGTATCTAAAGTGGAATGGTATTCAGGATCTAGTCTGCTTTCTTGTAAACTATTTCTTTGCTGTTCTTGAAGCTGTCCTGAAAGTTTTTCAGAATTTGTTGTATGATAAAGGTGATCAAAATCTTCACTCGACCTATTAAAATAATGTAAATGCTGAGTTTCCCTTTGATCCCGGCCTCCTTACTTTTCCCACGTCTTATGATGACTCTCTTCAGAGTGATGAGCCTAAAGAAAACAAAACTGATCCTGTAGCTCTTGTATATACTCCTACACCTTTTATAGTCCCAGATAGGTATAAACCTCTTGTTTTACCTTCTGTTCTCCATGATTTCCCTAAGAATTATGACCTATATATACCAAGATTTGATGGTGAAAGAGACAATGTCAACGCTGAGTAAAATGTGCAGAATGTTGAGACTTTTCAGGATTTTTTCGAAGTTGATGAAGAGGATGTTAGTATTAGGATTTTTTCTCTTTCTTTGCAAGGCCAAGTAAAGAGTTGGTTTAAAGCCCTGCCTGATGCGAGCATCATAGATTTCCAGCAGTTTGTCAAAGTTTTCCTTGACAGGTGGATGATTGGACAGAACCCTTTCTTGATTTTAGACGAATATGCCCAGCTGAAGAGACAGTCAGGAGAGACAGTACAACAGTTTTCTGCCAGATTTAACCAAGTATATTTTTCGATGCCATTTGATATAAGACCTTCTCCTAGATCTTCTCTCTTGCACTACCCGGGTGTCTTTGATCCGGAAATGGAGTTTCAAATGAGAGAAAAGAATATTGAAACACTTCACGAGATGCATAACAAGGCAGTGAATGTAGAGGCTCATTTGCTGATCTTGAGGGAAAGGTTGAAGGAATAAGAAAAGAAGAATGTTTCAGAGTAGCTGACACCTTCAGAGGAAAAGCTTGATCTTTTCGTAAACACAGTAGAAGAGATGGTGCGGAAAATGACTGCAAAAAATGAAAATGACATTCAAGAACAAGCAGCTAACCCAAAACATTTTGTTTCTTATCCCAGTTGTCATAGTGATTGTTTTATAGATCATTGTGAAGAAGACAGAGCTGTTGATATGATATGTATGTTTGATGATGTGTTTTATACGGATGAATTGCCTCAGTTTGATCAGTATGATGACGATTATGTTCTCCAAACAGAAGCTAATCTTGTAGACGAATCAACAGCTAGTTTGTGCGAGGAGGAAGTTCACTTTCAGCAGCTCGAGTACAGTGATCAACCGATGCATATCGGCTATGACAATGACGAGGAAAGTGAAGCAGATTTTGAAGTAAGTGAGGGATCTTTGCCTTTTTGTTTTGATTCGTTTAAGTTCATCAGAGATAACTACCATGCAATCAGAAATCAAATGTCAACAATTCTTGATCTGGACCATCTTGAGCGCAATGAAAACCTTGTTCAAGACTTCTCATATTCAGATTTTCAGCCCCCGAAATTCATTGATTGTCAAGCTGCAGATGAAGCCATGGAAGCTGGCACATTTGATCAAATGATACAAGGTGACTCCGTACCATTCTGTTTTGAATCATTTCAGTTTTTGAGAGAAAAATTGCATAGTAAATCTTCAAATGAGCAGCCTGTAAGAAATCAGCAATCTCTCAGTGTTAATGTTGAGGATGAGACAGATAACGAAATTCTTGAGCAGCCTGTAGCATCAGATTTGCAGCCACCAAATGAAATGGAAGGTCATATTATAGATGAATTCGTGGAAGCTGAAATACATGATTTGATGATGCAGGAAATTTCTATACCCTTTTGTTTCGAAGAATTTCAGTTTATAAGGCAGAATCTTCGTAAAATCTCTCAAGAAAAAGATGAAAAGCCAGTAGGATGTTAGGTAGTTTCAATGGATACATCGCAGCAGTCTTCTCAAGTTTTTGATGATCCTATTGCTCATGTGTTGGATGATGTTTGCTATAAAAGTTTTCCTTCATTAGCTAACCATGTGCCGGAAAAGAATGTTGATGATAATCTTATTCAAAGGTCGCCTTCATTCTCTTGTTTAACAGATTTTTCATTACAAAGCTCTCATCAAGGTTTGCAGTCATATGAGGAGATTGATGAAGGAGACTTTTGTTCTGTTTGTAATCAGAAACAATGTTTGGTTATTCACGAAATTCAAGATCCTTTTGGCAGCTTGCTACAATCACCAAAGAAAGACAGCATAGAGGTGAGAAAAATTTTAAGATTAAGGTATGGAGATTATCTGGATCAGAGCAGTGAGGTGTTAATGGAAATCAGTAGCTATGTGTATGAAGATCCTTTCGCGGTATTCTTGCAGTCATCCATTCAATTCATGCTTTGCAAGTTTATCAGCAGTCCACTTGGTTCAAAGTTTCCATGGGAGTTGCCTTTCAGTAGTTATTTCTCGTTGTTCATAAGCAAGCACTTGCGGAGAATTAAGATAGCAGCCAACATGCTTACATGGTTGCATTGGCTGTTCCATTTCACTTGATCGGGTGGTGAAAAGTACAATTAGAGTAGGTTTGATGAATAAGCTCTACTTTGAGCATCTTTTCCAGCTTGTCCGTTGTGTTTAAGTATCGAGTCAATTTTTAGTTGAGTGAGAGTTAGTTTGTGTCATCAAGTCATCAATTTTCAGTCATGCATTTCAGTTTGAGTTTTTGATTCCATTGCCCAATGGATAAGGCATTGGTCTGCTCTCCCAAATATCTGTCGTTCTTGGCACCTCCAAGGAGCTACCATCCCCATTGGAGCCAATGTTAGTGTCAGCCTTTGCATCCTTCCTCCAGTGATCAAACATGCTCTTACAAAGTGATCTTAAAGTGTCAAGGTCAAATTTTGTCATTTCAATGAGTCTTCAAGCAAAATTTGGTCACTAGGCATTAGGTCTAGGGTTTGTTTTCACTCTTTTCAAAGTTGTCCAAATGTCGGTCCATGTCACCATTCAGCTGAGTGTACCATCATTCAGAGGGTTTTCATCATCATGTCAAGTTCCAAAGAGTCATTTTACACCTTGTTCATGCTTCAGTTGTGCCTAGGTAAGGTCCATTTCCCTCTCCTAGGGTTTTGGAGGTAATTTCTCTTGGATGGTCAAATCATTAGAAAAATTTGTATCCTGATGTTCATACACCTTCCCCTATCATTAATATACCTTATTAAACACTTCCCATCACTGAGATTCCCCAAATTCCTCTTTTTTGCACAAACCCTAGTTTCTTGCTACAACTTGGCAATTTTCTAGGCTAGGCCTGTGTTTTGCCCTTTTGGACCCCTTCCCCTCACTCAATCCCTGAAATTACACTTTCCCCTATTTCCTAATATCCCTCCCTACTTCCCAAAATTTCCCCAAGAATTTAGAAGCCCTTTATCCCCTTCATTTCGCTTCATTTCGACAAACCCCTTGTTTCACACATCGGGATAGGTTTCACTCAAATGATGTTTCGCAATAAAATATGAATTTTGGAAAACTGAGAGAGGTTTTTGTACAAAACATGCTAAGGAAGAAAAACCTCCTTCATTTTTTACACAGGTATGATGGTTTTGGAGAAATGTTAAGAAAACCATTGCCTCAGGAGAATTGATGCACCTGCAGGAAGTAGTGTTGGGAGATTTGATTTTTGACAGGGTAAATGAACTCAACATTGAAAATTTTCACTTTGGTTGGAAATTAGACTCCCATAGCTTTCCCAAGAGCTATCACACACCCAATTTGGACACCGGGAAGGCCTCCAAAAGCCTCCTGCAAAATGCACTATGTAGCACGCGGCGCATAGAAAAGTGAGCGCGGCGCATTGGGCCAGAACACTAATTTTTGTCATTTTCTCTACAAAATCTCAAATAAACTCAATATTTAATGTTTCAAGAATGTTTTTGCAAATTTTTCATAGCTATTTAACCCATTTTCAACAAGAGATATGCTCAAAATCAGAGCAGAGATCAAATTGGAGTGTTGAAGGGCGAAAATCTTGTTTTGGAGCCGTGGAAGTGAATTCATAGTGCGCGCGGCGCATACAAGTGGCGCGCGGTGCATAGGGAGCGCACGGCGCACTGGGCATAAACAGCCTTTGTGTTTTTACACGCGCGCGACGCATACACAGCGCGCGGCGCATTGGGCATGCGCGCGGTGCATAGAGCCCTAAGGCCAGAAAACAACATTCCTTCACCCAAATTCGCATCAAATTGCCTCTTTTGCCTTCAAGTAAGTTATTCAAGCTTGCTTATTGATTCATGGATATGTTATGGTGTTTCAAATGAGGAAAGAACAAGTGTTTGATATGGTGAATGTTAAACCCTATATTCATTGCCAAATTCGCTCCATAGGGTTTTGAAACAAATGTTGGTGATATTGTTGGGTTTCAAATCTTTTGTTATTGACATATACACTCATGCCATCTACTGTCATTGGTGTCACTTCTTATTATTTACCATAGCCTCACGCTCTCTCTCCTATTCCATCACTGCTGTCACTGTGATTACCATATCACTGTCTCACTGTTTATCATTTCTGTTATAACACAGTCCCATATTCACTATCCCACATCCTCCATTGACAAAGTCTAATTGTCATTGCAAGGGCTATTTATTTGTCCTACACTACACTACACTCATTCCTATTCACTTGTAAAATCCTCATGTAGTCAAGCAATGGATGTCTTCATGTTCAAACTCACTTGATAGTCCTTTTCCCACTGTGGTTTTTATTATAGCATCTTGGTATATATGTGATCATTTGGGGGTTGAAACAAAACACACCAATTGCCCATTTTCTAATCAACCAAGCATATACTTGTTAAACAAATTTCAGCACCATGTCAGAAACGGATTCAGTATATGAGCAGGGGTATGCCAGTGATTCCACAGTAGAGGTTAATGTGTCAAGGAGATCTCATAAAAGTGGCCGTTACATATCAGAGAGGCGCCAGAGCCTTGTTTGCAGCATCACGACGAGTACTATCTCCACCCGGGGTGGAAGGGGTCTTGTTAACTTCATCAGCAGTGTGAGTACTATCTCCACATGGTGTGGAAGGGGTCTCGCCTTCGTCATCAACACACGCTCATAGAGTTGCGGCAAATCCGGGAAGACCGTGCATTGGCCTGGAAGAGACCAGGTGACATGACACCGGCTGATCGAGAGACATGCCTCACGCATGTTAACATTCATCTAGAGAAGTTGTTGGCAAAGGCCAATAGAGACAAAGACATGCTCCGTCACATGAAAAATCATTATTGGGCCCGTAATCACGTTGCAAAGCTAAAATGAAGATCCTGAAGGCAAGGTTGAGCAAAGCACTGAAACAGCGAAAAAGGCCTGATCCGCTTAGAATATTGGCTGAGGATTCATTGGATGAGCATGAGGCATGATGGGGGATCTTCGCTCCGAATTTCAGCAAATTTGGAGAAGTTTTCATCATTTTTGAAAATTTTGGTCTCAAAACAGGTTTTTCCGCCCAACGCGTAGCGCGTCATGACGCGCGCTTATGATTGGGATACTTTCTGGAGGAAAAATTTATATTTTTGTATTTTTCATGGTAAGTTATGCATGCTCAGAAATGGCCGAAGCATTTCATCATGTTCTGGATGATCAAAAGGGCCAAAAACACCATGAAAATCACCTTTTTGCCACCTTTTGCACCAACAGGAAGTACTTGTGGGAGAATGAAGTTTTGGAGGGGCAAATGAGCTCAAAATTGGGAAATTACACTTGGGTTGGATAGAAAACATCCAGATATTTCCAAAAAGATATCATGAGCTTGATTTTGATGCCGGTAAGTGCCCCAAAAACAGGCTGAAAGGCACGCGACGCATAGAGAAAATTGGCTAATTTTTCATCTTCCAGCTCAGAATTTCGGCCAGTTGGACCATTTTTTATTGTGGATGTAATTTTTGAGTTATATTGATGTAATTTTGTTGTTGTAATGTAATTTTGACTTACTTTTACCTATTCTAGATGATTCACTCACAAAAAATTGAAAATCAAGTGAATGAATCATTTTCCTTCCTTTTAGAGGCAAGTTGTTTGGCTGCCTAGATTTTAGCTCCTTGTTTAGAATTGGTTGAAACTGCTCCTAGAAGGAGGAATTCAACCGCTAGAGGCATGGGAAGGGGTTACGATGGTCTATATGATGTAATTTCTGAGACATTCTACAGGTTGGACAGGTTGGACTCTTGGGAAAAGTTTGGCACACTATTGTACATATTTTCTACATTTTGGCTAAGGAAAGATCAGAGGTTTTGCAGCACCTGTTGGGATTCTTGTGGCTTTCAGTTTTGATGGTGTGTTCTCTCATTTATTTGTAAGTTATTTAATGTTTAATGTATGCCATCCCATTCTTTTTCTTCTGAAACTAAATGAATGAGTTCACGAGGTTGAATCCATTGATTCCAGTGCTCTGCCTTTAAATTTGTTTTGTTTTATATGTTTTCGCCAGTTTGGAGAGGATCCTTGTTCTCCCTTGCCCTCTTCAGCTCCTTTTCATTCTGATCCATCCATACACATAATCAAAAATCATCAATACTACTGCATACCTTGCCCCAATTCGAATTCTGCAAAGATCTGGCCTCATCCCCGAGCCCAAAATTGTTTTTCCCATTTTTCCAACGAAAACCCAAAAATTTAAAACAAACCTTCCTATCTATTTACTAGCCTAAAATCAATATTCATTATAAGTCATCTCAGCCCCTTTGAAGACATTTTTCCGAGATAGACCCGGAGAGAGCCCTCTCCTGTCCTTGTAGGGCTAGCTACGAGGCTGAGCGTGGTTTGATGTTGCCTTGAGTCTTACCTTATTTCAGCCTAAGGTAGATTTGAGCGCTAACAGAAGGATCTACAATATTAATGTCTTCAGTAATATAAAAGGTATTTTCCTCTAGTTGTTGATCATCAATCAACAATGGTGTATGTACTTGTTGGTAATTATGAGCCCTCTGAAGAATTTTCAATGGAGCATATTTCTTGTATTGACCTTGTCCTCGTGTTTGTGGTCTGGAAACAATTTTTTGGACTGGTCTTGGTTGAGTTTCAATATTTTAAATTCTATTTGATATATTTCTAAGAAGATTTGTGATTTCATCAATCTTTGAATCTTCACTTTTAGACTTAGAGGAAGATGCTTCCTAATTTTTTAATTTCCTTTGGTCTTTCTCTTATTTAGCTCTAATTTTATTAGAAGCTGGCCTATTTGCTTCTACCTCAATAGCATTGGTCTGCATGTCTTGTAATGTATTGGAAATTATCTCCCTTAGCATAATTGAAAATTCATCATCGAATGCTTTTGAAAATCTGACCTTTGCGGTAGCTACTAGAGGTTTGAAATTAGCAGGCATTTTTTGGTAGAGTTTGTTAAATATTTTGATAAATTTAGCGACTAGTTCACCAATATTTCTTTGTAAATCTTCAAATTCATTGAGAAGGTAAACATCATCTTTCTTTACCCCCCATTGGTTTTTAAAGATAGTTATAATTTCATTCCAGGTTTGAATAGAATATTCTCTAAGTTTCCTAAACCAGATCCTAATGTGACCTTCCATGGACTGTACAAATAATCTCATATAAACATCTTCATGCTCGATGTTCATATTGCCTCTGAAATCTAAGAAGGTAGTTATATGATCTTCTATTGAGGGGCCTGTTTCTCCATCAGGAAAATTTCCAAAGACGTTAGGAAGAACAAGAGTATCATGCCTAGCTTGTATAATGGGTTTAAAAGCCATGGATGATGAAGTTGATGTTGATGAATATGATGATGAAGATGTAAGTGAATGAGTATTAGAGGGTAGAGGAGAATGTGAAGGAGGAGGAGGAAGTGAGGATCTCAAAGGAATTTTAAAAAATAGCATTTGAATTGATGGTGTTAAATCTTCTTCCTTATATTCAGACAATGGATTAGAATAGACATAAATTATCTCTTCTGGTTGATTAGAGCCTAATGGAATGGAATGATAGACTAGAGTAACAAAATCTATAGGCTTAAATTCGTGCAAATGCAAGACCAATTATGTCTCAGATGTAGGTGAATCTTCAAGGAAAGATGGGACTTGATATGACTCAAGTGAGGCTGCCAATAAGGTTGACTTAAGATCTAATCCTTTTGAATAAATTTCAACAACTCTAGGAGGTAATTGAGTCAAATCAAGTTGGGATGATATTGCTGAAAACAGGGTCTGTGGATGAACTTTATTCAGGGTGTAAGGTTGAAGAGGAAGAACTAGAAATGTTCTATTTTCTTTTCAAAGAGGCTTCCCTAACGATTCTTTTTGGATATGGTAAAGGTTCAACAATCTCATATTCAGATTGAGATATAGTGTGCTTAAACGGAGCCAATTTGAATTAGTGGAATTGACAGGTGAAAGGTTTTGACCTATATCTTTATCCTTCATTCACTTTAAAGGAAAGGGGAAAAAATTTTGTCCCAAAAATATTTAGCTTATATTCTTCATCTCCCTGACAACGATGCCAATATGATGTTGTCCTTTGAAATGATTGTGGTCAATAATCATGCCAAAACATCTAAAATGTTTTGCTTGTGTTTTGAAATATTTGGAGGACCAATGCATAAGATAGATTTTAATCAAACAGTTAAGGTTTTTAAATCTTGCTGATAATATCAATAATTATAAGGGCTACTTATTCATATCATACAATGATTAATATTTTATGATTTCGATTAAGTAGAATTATGTAAGATAATTTGATTATTAAATATTCAGATTGAGCTATTCAATAAACCATAAGCTGGAAACATTTTAAACAGTTTTTAAAGGTTAAACAAAATAGATCTAACATCACCAAGATAATAACAATTCATTGATAAAGGGGACTTTGATTAACATATTGTCAAGTAAATCGTTATTTATAATAATTTTAACTTCAGGAGGAATTATAAGGTTGCTAAAACACAATCAACCTCACCTAGTTATCTTGATGATAATTAAATATATGAAGAAACAAAATGACAGAAAAATGGAAAACTCAGAGAGAAGACAGAGATGTACGAGATAAGTTCAGAATCCTGCTTGTATTATTTATGATAAAAAAGACTTAGTACAATTTATGATTTACAAAATCTGCTCATCCAAGGGTGCAACCCTTAATAACTTGATCTTGAGAGTTATTTATACTAATTAAAAAAACTTTAGAAATATATTAACTGATTTACAATAATAGGATAGTAAGAATAAAAGAAGGAGACATATAGATGGAGTGTCTCTCTTTTTATGGAGGTTCTTTATGATTCGACCTCTTTTGGTGAAAGTTGTTGTTGACATGGCTGTTAAAAATATGATGTGCTGGCATGCTGCAAAATTAATCTTTTACTCAACATTTTCACAAAACTTATCCCACTGGTCTTCACTCGGGATTTCTACATTCATAATTTTCCTGAAGATTTCATCCACTTCAGTGAATCTGTCAAAATTTGGTTTTTGGATGAATAATTGTTTGATTTGATGCTAAATAATAAAATCAAACTCTAGAACTTCAAGAAAATCTATGCCTATAATGTGACCCTTGATACCTGCAAACTTTGATTTGTCTATTGCAATTGTATATAACTTTGTGAAATAATATTCTAACTTGACAAACTTATCATCTAATCCAACTAGAACTGGTATACCTTTATAATTTAAAACATCAAATTTAGTATGAAACCATTGAACAATAACATTTAAGGATTCACACTTGCTTTGTAACTAGTTGATCAAGTTCCTTTTCTGAAAAACCTTCTTTATCCAAAAATGGTTGCAGTCCTATCTGAGATATTGATTTCTTCCAACTCCTCTTTTTTATTTTAACTAAGAACCTTGATCATATTAGAAGCTTCACTTTTCCTCTTTTGGATTTGATCCTTCTTGTCTTGAATTGATGTTCTGCATTTGTTGATGAGTTCCTGTTGCTCGAAGATGATCTGAATAGATAGCCATATTTCAGTAATGGACTCATTTATCTTTTCCCAGATACTCACTTAACTTCTCCTAAATTTGATGCTATTAGAGTTTCACTCTCCAATTATTTAATTATAAGTTCCAAATGATCAGTCTTCTACATTTCCTCTAGATACAAAATATCATTTCTAATATTTTGTGACTGAAGAAGTTGAAAATTCCGATGTGTCTTTCCATGTGCTTGCTTCTGAGTGGCTAAATCTTGAGCCATTTGTGCTGCATCAATTATGTTCATGGCTGCTGAGGTTTCTGCACCTGCAGAAGATGTTTGAGTTGCTAAAGTAGGATTAGTATTCACCTGGAGTGTTGATTTCTCTTTCAACATTTCTTCAATTTGTTCTTCCATTTTTCTGATCTACATATTTTTATCAATAATTAACTTAATCATTTCATCCTTGTTAGATTCACTTTGTGCCATCTCTTTAGTCTATGGGTATTTTGTCGAGGGAATTTTGAGTTGTTTAGCACCAATTTCTTCATTTTTATTCTTGATGATTTATTTAGCTTCTTTGCAGTTATTAGGATCTTATCCCACTTTTACTACAAGTTCTTCCAATTTCTTTATCCTGTTGTCTTTAGCCAAAAAAGAAAATTTCTAAATCTTCAACTTGGATTGCATATTGAAAGTCATACTTTTGATTTTGAAAGAGACATAACTGTTATAGTCATGTTTGAAAATAGAATTTCTCTTGACTGCCTGTGCATATCCATTTCGCTAAGTGGATGTATGTGTCTTGCGTCAAATGAGAAGACAATATTCTTATAGTCAGCATGTGTCTTTGGAAATGGCAACGTTTCTTTCATAAGGGCCATCTACATCCTTTCCCTCTCACTATCAAAGGCAGTGAGAATCCTGTTTTGTGATGTAGATTTCTGTTTCCAAAATTGGCTGTAAACATCTGATTTTAGTGCTTCATTATTTTGCTTGATTTCTAGAAATTTGGAGAAAATATTCTGCTTTTCTAAAGAGATGGCATCTGAATTTTGGATGATCTCTAGTGGCTCTCTTACAGGTGATTCTGATGGAGGAGTCTGAGGAATGTTTTTGGATGTGGAGACTTCAGTATCTTCCAAATCTATGATCTCTCACTATTTATCTTCTGAAAGAAAGGAAGAAGAAAGCCTTGGTTTCTTATGCTGTAAGATGAATTATTTCATAATTTCCTTGGAATGTGGTGTCTCTTCTCTAGCCCTATTTTGTTTTTTACTGTTAAGGACTTTTGTTTGTACATTTGAAGTAGAAATTACTTGTTCTTCTACTTCTTGTAGACTACCTTCTACCCATTCATCATGGTTCATGCACTTCTCTATTTTCGCTTTAGAGGTGTATGTGTAAGAAGTTGTCTTGATTTCAACCCTTAGAGCAGAAATAATGCCATGGGGGTTATATGACCAAGTAAAACTTGATTGAAAACCCATATTCTTTAAAATTGAATTTGCATCAATACCAGCTGCTCTGGTATTACAAATGAATTATCCAACACTCGCCTTTATTTTAAACTAGGCTTTCCTCTTTCCTGAAACAAAATGCAATTCATCCATATTTAACATCTGTCTTATGTACTCCAACGAGAAAATTCTCATAGGCACATATTTTGGAAGTTTGTATGGTGGAAGCTCACAGCCACACATCTTGATCTCTGTGTAGTTCTTGTGCAGATACCAATCACTTGTCTTTGCTTGTTCACTAAGGTGCATAATTATTTTAATGTCTTCTCCAATTCTAGGCTCTGATGAACTGTTACGGAGCTTCCTGACTGGATGAATGAATGAGTCTATGAATTATGAGAAATAATTGGTTGTTGAAAAAGCTCTGACCAATTATTTCCACTGAATCACTGATTGATTCACTCCCTGTGTGTCTTGCTTTTTGAAGTGAACGGGAAACATATCTTCCTGCTGAAACAAAATCATATGAATGATCACAGAAGAATAATTAAATGGTCCTTGAGTGGTAAAATTCATTAATTTTTCATGTATAATATCAGCCAAGAAATGGTTGTAATTTTACTTAAACAATGGTGATTTGTCAAGAATGAGGATAGATAATAAACCTAGGATGGGCTCATCAACAATTTCGTTGTTTGGGTATCCTAATAGATAATAAAGGAGGGAGATGTAGCATTCGGAAGCTATAGGAAATATGGAGGATGCATATGGGATATTTCTCTTTGTTAAATATGCATCCTCAGGTAGGAAGATGTCGAATATCTGAGCTCTCTGAGGGAAAGAAAATTTGTGATAAATATCCATGAGGGAAACATGGGAGAAATAGGATAAGGATTCAGAAGGAGGGATGAGAAGCATCTAGTTAATGGTTTTAGGGGATATGGTGATAAGAATATTTCCATTCTAAGCCACCACTAACCTGGTTATAGGGTCATACTACTTCTAACACTGGGTAATTAGATCCAGGAATGGGTGATTTTGAGGGAATACAACCAAAGGTAACATAGACTCCAAAAACATGGTAGGGTCTTGGTTCCATGTGCTTATGTTTTATCCATAGATGTAGCTCGTAGAAGTAAAATTCAGAGTGATAGTCAGTAATTTTAAAATAAGTATCGACTAGGGGTGTGAGGTCGAGATTGATTTGCAAAGATGCAGGAATGTCTTCTGCAAAATATTTTGCAGCTTCAAGAATGACCTCAACAACTGGACAAGTGACCTCAGATATGACCTATGCAACACTGACAACATTCTAGAGTTCTTATGTCATTCGTTTCTTACATATCCCTTTGGGAGCTTTTTTTTTCTCAATTTTTTCCTCAGGTGCCATGCATGAACAGACTAGTATAGGAAGTTAAACTCAGGTTACAAAAGAGATGACAGGGTTTGGGGAATATGAAGGGAAATTATAGAAAAGATAACTCACTATGGAATGAAATGGAGGATGAAATTGAATTTGAACGAGGAGGTAAAGTAATGAATGGGAGGTTGCTAGAAATTTTATAGACTAGAATTTTGGTTTAACGGTCGTGGCTAACATTCAAATGGGGTTTAATTGTGTAATGGTATGATTAATAGGTTTAATGAAGAAAATTTATTGGCTAATGGGACGATTAACGAGTATAATGGAGCATTAAGGAATAACAGATAAGTGATGGTGAGGGATATGAGTGATGGGTGGATCAATGATTGTGGTGTGAGAAAAGGTCATGAGAGTGGAAAACCAGAGGTGGATTTCACGGGGGGGAAGGGAGGGGGGGGGGGGTACCTCCCTATTTCCATTTTTAGGTGGATGGGGTGCGAAGTCACCTAGTGCTGCCATGCTGCGGAAAAAAATGGCCATTGAAACTAGAGTTTCGGACCCCCCCTTGCGTTAACAAAAAACATGCGAAGGGGGTTCGAAGTCGATATCCATCGTAGATCTCAGGGAAGCTCAAGATCTACCATCGGAATTTGCAAGCGCTTTATTCTCCTTGTGATTTTACTGCTTTGTCATTTAGCGACCTTATAATAAAATGTGTATGCGCGCATATATATCAATGTAACCAATGAACATTAAACCCATTCTTCAAAAGTTTAAACATAAATGAATTAAAACTTTACATTTTGAAAATCTAGCGGATTTAGATAGGCGACCATTATTATTTTGATCACTAAAGCATTAACATTTTTTAATTCATGCTTCCCCAACATTTTTTTCTTTTCCCTCCTTTATTTAGAGAAAACTATCCTATCATTTTTTCTAACATGATGTAATAAAATATAATTTTCCTAACATTTTTAAAATTTTCTTTTTCATCCATGTTCTAACTTAACATTTTATTTTTTATTCTTTAAACTACCATGCTAACTTATCAAAAAAAAATAATGTTACAACATCGACTCCAGTTGGGGACTGCTTCCCCCTGTGGGATGTAGAGAACAAGAAGTTCCATGTGCCTTCTCTTCAGGCTATGGAGTCTTTTCTGTAGAAAAAAAATAGACTTCAAATGATTAAAGAAAATGATTATGTACAATGATGATGTAAGATCTCCTTCAGTACTTGATATAGTGTTTCAAAAATCTGCCATTGACATGTAGTGTTGAAAACTGTCCTTCAAGATTATGTAGAACAAATGTGTTGTTTCCTTTTACCTCTGGAATGTTGAGTGGCCCAAACCATAAATTGTAAAAATTTCCATGTTTTCCTTTATCTTCTCTCCCAGTTTCCTATCTTAATACTATATCCCCTTCTCTAAAATCTCTTTCCCTTGTCTTTCTTTCAAAGAGACTCTTCATTTTATTCTGATATTTCTTTAGTTTGTACTATATCTCATATATGTATTCATTCAACTCAATGATCTGATGAGTCCTTCTATAGAAATAATCAAGTTCATCATTAGATTATTGTAGAAACTTGAGTACAGGGAAAACTAAATTTGTAGGAAAAAATAACATATTTTCCATAAACTAATAGGAAAGGATATTTACGTGTTGATCTTTTTGGAGATATTATGTTTGCCCAGACTGCATAAATCAAATGTTTGTCCCAGATTTTCTTCTGGTCTTCTAAAGTTTTCTTGATTACTTTAACTAAACTCTTCTTATATGATTCATCAAGATCATTTCCTTGTGGATAATAGGGAGTTGAGTGATGTATTAGAACCTGATATATCTGGCAGAATTATATCATTTTTATGTTTCTGAATGTTGTGGCATTAATAATGACTATTTTCTGTGGGTGACCAAATCTGGATAAAATTTTCTCTCAAATTAATTTTATTACAACTGAATCTATATCATTTCTTACAGGAATGGCTTCCACCCACTTGGTGAAATACATAGTAGTAGTCAAGATCCATCGGTGCTGATTACTAGAGGCTGGGTGGATTTCACCAACAAAATATAATCCCTAGTGAAGAAATGGAGTAGAAACAACTATTGGGACTAGTGGAAGAGTTGCTAATTTTTTCTTACCAGCAAACATCTGACATGGAACACAGGGTCTGACTTTTGATCCTACTTGTGAAAAAAAAGTAGGCTAATAAAATCCTTCCCTCAGTATCTTGTATTCCGTTGCTCTCCAAGCATAGTGGCCTCCAGAAATTTCTCCATGAAACTGATCAATGATTCCTTCAGTCCTTGATTTCGTTAGGCAAAGTAGCAAAATATTAAGAGGATCCTTCCAGTATAAGTTCGCATTGATGATATAGTATTTGATGGATTTCAACTTGAGTGTCTTGCACTAGTTTTTGGAAAACTGAGCTAGACATTCAAAATGAATTAGAAAATGAACAATGTCTGCATACCAATCTGATAAAAAAAACTTCTCATCAATATGAATAGGGACTATCTGAGTTGAAGGAGAAGGTTCTTGAGTATTATTTCCTTGCACTCCATGGGAAGGTTCTTGTGGATTCTCCCCTTCTACATTCAAGGAAGGTTCTTGTGGATTCTCCCTTTCCAAATTTTAAGAAGGTTCTTGTGAATTCTCCCTTTCCAAATTTAAGAAGGTTCCTGTGGATGCTTCTCTGAAAATTCAAAAACAGAGTTTATGCCCAAAAATTTACAATTGGATTCAACTAACAACTTAGCTAAACCCTGCCCCTTTACTAACTTGGTAGTTTTGATGTTAAGATCAAACTCAAGGATTTGAGCTATCCATCTTCCCCTTCTTCCATCAGTGTCTGGTTGTGTGAGGATTGTTTTAACAATGTTATTGGGCACGTAGGAAATGATAGTGTAATGGAGGATATACATTCTAAAAGACTTCAAGGCTTGAACTAAGGGATAGGATTGTTTTTTGATGATGTCATATCTGAGTTCGACATCTCTCATGACCTTACTAAAGAATGCTATAGGTTGATCATGGTAATCCTCATTAGTTTGCAAAAGGATAGCTTCAAGGGTAGTTTCAAAGGCAAAAGAGGACATGCTGAAAGGTTTTTGAGTAATTTTGACTTGATAAGGTTGTGGCTTTGGAGATATCCTTATTTATTCGGTCAAATGCAAATCTTGCAGAAAATGTACATTTTATTTCATGGTTATTTTATAGCATGTCTGTTATATCGTTCACTATTTCTACATAATTTCGTATAAACCTTCTCAAAAATTTAATTTTCCCTAGGAAAGCTTGAATCTCTTTCTTATTTCTAGGTAATGATAATGATTGAATAACAGAGACCCTTTTGGGATCAATAACTACTCCATATTTTGAAATAAGATGACCTAGTAATTTACCCTCTTTGATGGCGAATAATGAATTTTTTGGATTCAAAGAAATTGCAAACTTCCTGCACCTTTCAAAAAATTTCTTTAAATGCTTAAGATGTTTTGGATTTGATTAAGAGAAAAAAATTAAATCATCAAGATAAATAACAATAAATTTGTTTACCTTCCTGACAAAAGCCAAGTCCATGGTTCTCTAAAATGTTGCTCCTATATTTGATAGAACAAAATGCATCCGAGGATACATGAATGTACCCCAAGGTGCAATAAAATTTGTCTTCTCCCTGTCTTCTGAATTCACCAATATTTGATTATAACCAGAAAATCCATCCAACATAGAGAGTCTATTAGACCCTGACACTTTTTCAAGTAATTGATCCATCTTTGGAAGTGGATAATTATCTGTCAAGGATTCTTTATTAAGGTTTCTAAAATCTACACAGAGTCTTATTTCACCATTATTTTTACTCACAGGGACTAAATTGGAAACCCAACTAGAGTATCTTAATGGGAGAATAATTTGGGCATATAAAGTTTTTTTAGTGCTTTTTCTATGGTGGGAAGAAGAATTTGGTTCATCCTTCTTAAATTATTTTGGAAAGGCTTTACATCTGGTTTTAGTGGAATTTTATGCTCAATTAAAGATGTTTCATAATTTTTTAGATTAGCATAAGACCAAGAAAAGACATCTTCATAATTCTTAAGAATTTTAACATATTTAGATTTAAGTTTTGAGGTTAATGATGCATAGAGTTTAACATTTTTTATCTCCTCATCAGTGCCAATATTTGTGTCTTCTATGTCATTTTCTGGTGAAGCAGAGAAAGGATTTTTGGAAACATCATTTTGATCAAAAAAAATTTCTAAAGGAACAAGCCCCTAAGGGATAAAATTATTTGATAATTGAGTTATATCATGTTCAACTACTTTTGATTTTAGTTTTGAATTTTCTTTGTCTTTGGTAGCTTCATTAATATCTGAATTATCCTCTTCAATTTGTAATATATAAAATTCATCAACAACTTGCAGAAGGACTTTAATTGTTGATCGTCCTCAAATATGTGCCAATTTTTAAGATTATCTAGTATTGATGGCCTATATTTTATTTGTATCTGATATTGTATTTAAAAATGATCTGGAATCTTTAAAGAACTACCTGAAATAGAAAATGAATCTGAATGTAGGTTTTCATCTCTAGGAATAAAAGTTATATTAAAAGCATCAAAGGCATTTTCAATAGTGTCCCAAATCTCATTGATGTAAGTCCAAATTCTAGGGTGCTTGTTTGGAAAAGACTCCTAACATGTCTTACTATTATTTCTAAGTCAGTGAAGGCACTCAAATTTTTTACCTTTAAACTTCTAGCAAGCTGCAATCCTAGGATAAAAGCTTCATATTCAACAACATTTTTTGTGAGTAGAATTAGTTGACTGATTTAGACATTGAGAAGAGATAGTTTGATTTTCAGTTGTTTTTAGTTGAGGTTCAATTATTATAGGGTTCTTGGGAGGTCTACCAAGATCAACTCTAGGTCTTAAGTCATATCTTTGATTGAGTTTTGCAATCAGAAACTCAGAAATTTTTTTATACTTAGAAACCTTAGAAGTATCTTGGTTTTCTTGAGGGATTTGATTTTGGGAAAGAGGGACAGTGGAAATCTAAAAGGATGAAGGATCTACCATATTAATGTCTTCAGTAATATAAAATGTATTTTCCTTTTCTTGTTGATCATCAATCAGCAATGGTGTAGGTACTTGTTGGTCATTATGAGGCCTCTGAAGAATTTGCAATGGAGGAGCTTTCTTGTACTGACCTTGTGCATGTGTTTGTGGTCTGGACACAATGTGTTGGACTGTTCTTGGTTGAGTTTCAATCTTTGAAATTCTATTGGATATATTTCTAAGAAGCGTTGTGATTTCATCAATCTTTTAATCTTCACTTTTAGACTTAGAGGAAGATGCTTCCTAATTTTTTAATTTCCTTTGGGATTTCTCTTATTTAGCTCTAATTTTAATAGAAGCTAACCTATTGGCTTCGACCTCAATATCATTGGTCTGTATGTCTTGTAATGTATTGGAAATTCTCTCCCTTAGCATAATTACAAAGTCACCATTGAATGATTTTGAAAATATGACCTTTGTAGTAGCTACTGGAGGTTTTCAATTAATAGGAAGTTTCTGGTAGAGTTTGTTAAATATTTTGATAAATTCAACTACTGTTTCATCAGGATTTATTTTTAACTCTTAAAATTCAGTGAGAAGGTAAACAACATCTTTATTTACCCACCATTGGTTTGTAAAGGTATTTATAATTTCATTCTAGGTTTGAATAAAATATGCTCTAAGTTGCCTAAGATAGATTCTAATGTGACCTTCCAAGGACTATACAAATAATGTCATATAAACATCTTCATGCTCAATTTTCATATTGCCTACGAAATCTAAGAAGGCAGCTATATGATCTTCTACTAAGGTGCCTTTTTCTCCATTAAATCTTGGTAAATGTTTAAGATATCCATCGGGAAAATTTTCGAAGACGTTAGGAAGAACAAGAGAATCATACCTAGCTTGTATAATGGGTTGAAAAGCCATGGATGATCAAGTTGATGTTGATGAAGATGATGATGAACATGTAGGTGAATGAGTATTAGAGGGTGAAGGAGAATGTGAAGGAGAAGGAGGAAATGAGGATCTCAAAGGGATTTTAACAATTAGCTTTTGAACTGATGGTGTTAAATCTTCTTCCTTATATTCGAACAATGGATTAGAATAGATAGAAATTATCTCTTTTGGTTGAATAGAGTCTATTGGAATGGAATGATAGACTGGAGTAAAAAAATATATAGGCTTAAATTCATGAAGCCCAATTCCATCTCAGATGTAGGTTAATATACAAGGAAATATGAGACTTGATATGAATCAAGTGAGGGTACCGATAAGCCTGACTGAAGATCTACTCCTTGTGAATAAATTTTAGCAACTATAGGAGGTAATTGAGTCAAATCAGGTTGGGGTGATATTACTGAAAAGGGGTCTATGGATGAAATTTCTTCAGGGTGTAAGGCTGAAGAGGAAAAGGTAGAAATGTTTTCATTTATTTTCAAAGAGGCTTCCCTAACGAGTCTTTCTGGACCTCGTAAAGGGTCAAAAATATCAGATTCAGATCGAGATATAATGTTCTTAAAAGGAGCTGTTTGTATCAGTGGAATCACCAGGTGAAAGGTTTTGACCTATATCTTTATCCTTTATTCAGCTTAAAGGAAAATGGAAAAACCTTTGTCCTAGGAGGATTTAGCTTCTATTCTTCTCCTCCTTGGAAATGGTGCCAATATAATGTTTTCCTTTGAGGTGATTGTGGTCAATAATCATGCCAAAGAATCTAAAATGTTTTGTTTCATTTTGAAATATTTGGAGGACCAATGCATAAGATAGATTTTAATGAAATGGTTAAGTTTTTTAAATATTTTTTATAATACCAATAATTATAAGTAAGGGCTGCTTGTTCATCTCATATAGTGATTAAGATTTTCTGATTTCGATTAGGTAGACTTATGTAATAGAATATGATTATTAAATATTCAAATTTAAATATTCAATAAACCATAAGATGGAAACCTTTTAAACAATGTTTAAAGGTTCAACAAAATATATCTAACGTCACCAAGATACTGACAATTTATTTATAAAAGGGACTTGCATTAACATATTTTCAGGTAAATCATTCTTTATAATAATTATCACTTGAGGAGGAATTATAAGGTTGTTCAAAGATAGTCAACCTCACCTACTTATCTTGATGATAATTAAATATATGAAGAAACAAAATGATAGAAAAATGGAAAAATAACAGAGAAGACAAAGTTGTACGAGATAAGTTCAGAAACCTGCTTGCATTATTGATGATCAAAAAGACTTAGTACAATTTTTGCTTTACAAAATATGCTCATTCAAGGGTGCAACCCTTAATTACTCGATCTAATAGATATTTATACTAATTAACGAAACTTTAGAAATATATTAACTGATTTACAATAATAGGATAATAAGAATAAAATAAGGAGACAGATAGATATGGTCTGTCTTTTTTTTTGGAGGTTGTTGATGATTCAACCTCTTTTGGTGAAAGTTGCTGCTGACCTGGCTCTTCAAAATCTGATGCGTTGGCATGATGCAAAATTAATATTTTACTCAATGGTTTCATAAAACTTATCCCACTGGTCTTCAATCAATATTTCTACATTCATCATTTTCCAAAAGATTTCATCCACTTCAGTGAATCTGTCAAAAGTTGGTTTTTGGATGAATAAATGTTTGATTTGATGCTGAATAATCAAAACAAACTACAGAGCTTCAAGAAAAACTCTGCCTGTAATGTGACCCTTGATACCTACAAACTTTGATTTGTCTATTGCAGTTGTATATAAATTTGTGCAATAATATTCTAACCTGACCGACATAACATCTAATCCAAATAGTCCTCACAAACCTTCATGATTTAAAACATTAAAATTAGTATGAAACCTTTGAACAATAACATTTAAGGCTTCACACTTTGTCTCCAACTAGTTGATCAAGTCCATTTTTTGCAAAACCTTCTTTATCTCCAAAATTGTTGCAGTCCTGACTGAGATATTGATTGCTTCCAACTCCACTTTGTTCTTTGAATTAAGAACCTTGATCATATCAGAAGCTTCACTTGGTTTCTTTTAGAGTTTATCCTTCTCCTCTTGAATCATTGTTCTACAGTTGTTGATGAGTTCCTGCTGCTTGAAGGTGATCTAAATAGATGGCCATATTTTAGTAATGGAATCACATATTTTTTCCCAGATACTCTACTTAGCTTCTCCTAAAGTTGATGCCATCATAGTTTCACGTTCCAGTTCTTTAATTCTAAGTTCCAACTGACGAGTCTTCGAAATTTCCTCTAGATACATAATATCATTTCTAATCTTGTGTGACTCAAGAAGTTGAAACTTCTGATGTACCTTTTCATGTGCTTTCTTCTGAGTGGCTAAACCTTGAGCTAGTTGTGATACATCAGTTATGTTCAAGACTGATGAGGTTTCTGCACCTGCAAAAGATGTTTGAGTTGCTAAAGTAGGATCAGTATTCCTTCAGAGTGTTGATTTCTATTTCAACAGTTCTTCAATTTGTTCTTCCATTTTTCTTATCTGCAGATTTTGATCAATAATTAACTTAAGCATTTCCTCCTTGTCATACTCACTTTATACCATCTCTTTATTCTATGGGTCTTCAGTCAAGGGTAGCTTTAGTTGTTTTCATAGAGCAGCAATGTCTGCATTTTTCTTCCTGATGATTTATTCAGCTTCTTTGTAGTTATTAGGATCATATCCCACTTTTACTACAAGTTCTTCCACTGTCTTTATCCTGTTGTCTTTAGCCAAATAAGACAATTTCTCAATCTACAACTGGGATTGCATATTTGATAGTGCTACTTTTGATTTTGAAAGAGACGTAGATATTCTAGTCATGGTTGAAAATATAATTTCTCCTAAATTACTAACAATATCCATCTGATTAGTTGGATATATGTGTCTTGCATCAAATGAGAAGATAGTCTTCTTATAGTCAACATGTGTCTTTGGAAATATCACTATTTCTTGTAGAAAGGTCATTTTCATCCTACCTTTCTCACTGTCAAAGGCAGTGAGAAGCTTTTGTTGTGATGTATATGTCTGTTTCCAAAATTGGCTTTAAACATCTTATTTTAGTGCTTCATTGTTTTGCTTGATTTCTAGAAATTTGGAGAAAATATTCTGTTCTTTTCAAGAGATGGAATTTGACTGCTAGATGATCTCTAGTGGCTCTCTTGCAGGTGATACTGATGGAGGAGTATGAGGAATATTTGTGCATGTGGAGACTTCAGTATCTCCAAAATCTATGATTTTTGGTTGTTTATCTTCTGAAAGCTAGGAAGAAGCAAGCCTTGGTTTCTGATGCTATAATATGAATTATTTCATAATTTCCTTGGAATGTAGTGACTCTTCCATGAACCTATTTTTTTTTTACTCTCAGGGACTGGTGTTTGTAAATTTGAATTAGAAATGACTTGTTCATCTGCTTCTTGTAGACTACCCTCCACCCATTCATCCCGATTCATGTACTTCTCTATTTCTACTCTAGAGGTGTGGGTGTAAGAATTTGTCTTGAGTTCAACCCTCAGAGAAGAAATATTTCCATGGGGGTCATATGACCAAGTAAAAATTGATTGAAAACCAATATTCTTTAATAGTGCATCTCCATCAATACAAGGTGTTCTGGTATTACAAATGAATGATCCAATAGTCGCCTTGATTTTAAATTGGGCTTTCCTCTTTCCAAAAACATGTTGGAAATATGATGCAGAGTGTTGTCCTTGATGGCAACCTATTTGATGAAGTTGTTCTTGATGGAAACCTATTGAACTTGATGGAAACCTACTTGATGAGTTAAGGGGGAGATTATTGACAATATGATACAATGTATTGACTTTGACGAAGATACAATTCAGAAAGTGCCAGAATAATGTTGAACAAGGTATGTCACAGGGCATATGCGGTTTTATTAAGGAGAAGTCGCGTATGTACGCGTAAATTAACGTTCCAAGTCGCGTATGCCAATTTGCGCTCTAATTTTATAAAACCAGGGGACATTACCATGGTATTGGCCCAAAGTATTGAGCGCTTGATTATTTATTTGATCTCGTCCAGGAATACCATCGGAATTGGTTTGGTTTTGGCTCATGGTATTGACAAAGGCTAAATTTATTTAAGGAGAAGAAAATCATAGTGCAATGTGAGGAGCAAGTCTGGGCTTTAATGACTACTTCACTCTGAAGTATATCTACATGGTTGAACTCTATTCTTAATTGATAGATCTGAATCTATGATGCACCTATGAATATGATTAAGGGTCAAGATCTCTAGATCTAGAAATGATGAATCTCTAGGATGATCTGAAAAGAAGTGATGAAGACCTGGCGCAAATCTGATGAAGAAATTGAAAAATCTAGGTAAGTTCATAGATCTGATCTGTTCTGCAAAGTTTATATTTTATAGATCTATTCGCAGGTTCATTTCATGAAAAGCGCGTGTATACGCGGATCTGATGAAATAAAAGCACGTATGGGAAGTTAGGGTTTTCTAAGAAATGCACAGATGTATACATGGGTTCGTTTCATGAAAAGCGTGTGTATACGCTGGTCTGATTAAAGAAAAGCGCATATGGTATCTGAACTAATGATTGCTCAAGGTTGAATTTGTTTCTGCATATCTATTCTGAAGTCTGGGTTATCTTTGATATTCTGGTTACAGTGGTTTCACTATTCTGTTTGAAGCATTGGGTGAAGTATATTTGTTGATAAGTGAAGAGTTGAGTTGAAGCTGCTTGATCCAGTTTGAAAATTGATGAAACATGGTATGCAGTGGTGCTGAGGATCGAAGCCTTCAGTGAGGGGGTAGTAGCTCCCTTCCAGTGGTAGCTAGTAAACGAGAGCAGGGGCTTGTAGCTCCCTTCCAGGAGAGGCTGGTAAATGAGAGCAGGGGGTTGTAGATCCCTTCCAGGAAAGGTTGGTAAACAAGAAGGTTGTAGCCTTCTGCAGGTGGGTGCCTGCGTGCTGGTATGAGTCTGTGCCAGTACATGGTTGTAAGAATTTTTCTTTATAATAAATATTGAAGGCTGAGACGACGACAGCGGTGGTTTTCTCCCGACTTGGGTTTCCACCTTAAATCTTGGTGTTCATGTGTGTTGATTATGTGTGATGGTTTATTCTGTTTTTACTGCACATGCTTACTGCTTAACATCTGATGAATAAATGAGGCAATGAGTTAAGAATCAAATTCATAATAAAATATCTGAGCATATGCGAGTTTCCTTAAGGATATCCGCGTATATATGCTAGTTTTGTTCTGTAAAGTAGCGTATGGGTTTTGAGAAAAGAAAAGTAAAATTTTTATCAGTTAGCTCTAAATAATGATTCAGCCCCCCTCTCAGTATTTTTACCAAGAAAACAAAATGCAATTCATCCATATTTAACATCTGTCTTATGTAATCTAATGAGAAAATTCTTATAGGAACATATTTTGGAATTTTTTATGGTGGAAGATCATATCCATACACCCTGATCTCCGTGTAATTCTTGTACTGATACCAATCACCTGTCTTTTCTTGTTCACTAATGTGCAAAATCCTTTTAATGTCTTCTCCAATTCTAGGCTCTGATGAACTATTAAGGAGTTTCCTGACTAGATGAATGAATGAGTCTATGAATTCTGAGAAAGAATTGGTTGTTGATGAAGCTCTAACCAATTCTATTGAGTGAATCACTGATTGATTCACTCCATGCTTTTCCTTCTTGTTGAAGTGAATAGGCAATACATCTTCCTGCTAAAATAAAATCATATGAATAATCATAGAAGAATAATTAAATGCTCCTTGAGTGGTGAAATTCATGAATTTTTCATGTATAATATCAGCCAAGAAATTGTTGTAATTGTACATAAAAAATCGTGATTTGTTAAGACTGAAGATAGTTAAGAAACCTAGGACGGTTTCATCAACAGTTTCATTGTTTGGGTATCCTAACATATAATAAAGGAGGGAGATGTACTATTTGGAAGCTATAGGAAAGATGGAGGATGCATATGGGGGATTTCTCTTTGGTAAATATGCATCCTTAGGTAGTAAGATGTCGAATATCTGAGCTCTCCGAGGGAAATATAATTTTTGATAAAGATCCATGAGGGCAGTAGGGGAGAAATAGGATAAGGATTCGGAATTTTCAAGTGCTTTATTCTCCTTGTGATTTGACCGCTTTGTCATTTAGCGACCTTATAATAAAATGCATATGTGCACATATATATCAATTTAATCAATGAAAATTAAATCCCTTCTTCAGAGGTTTAGACTTTCATGAATTAAAGCTTTACATTTTGAAAATATGGCACATTTAAATAGGCATCCATTATTAGTTTTATCAATAAAGCATTAAATTTTTTTATTTCATGCTTCCCTAACATTTTTTCTTTTGCCTCCTTCATTTAGAGGAGACTATCCTATCATTTTTTCTAACATGGATGTAATAAAATATACTTTTCCTAACATTTTTTAATTTTTTTTTTCATCCATGCTCTAAATTAGCATTTTCTTTTTTATTTTTTAAACTACCATGCTAACTTATCAAAAACAAATAATTTTACAATAAGAGGCATACCCATGCTCAACACATAAACTATCATAACATGTACATAATTCAGGAAATCGTCTACTTCGTAATGTTTCCTGATATAGACATGCCTATAGATATAGGTCCATGTTCAGATGATGAGTTGTATTTAAAGGCATCATACAGATCATGTGTACAATTTCCTGAAATCGTAGCCCGGATGGATGAAACTAGATCTCAAGTCTTCTTATCTCATTCACTTGATCGTTCAAGTACAATTCTAACCATGCAAATATATGATATGAAGTCAAACATGGAAATAAATCATTTGATTACCAACCAATGATGTAAGATGTTAACAGACATGAAAAAAACTACCTTTGATGTGAATGGTTCTTAAGGCACTGCAGTACACTTTTCGAGGCGTGAATACATGATTTGATGTCGAATGCCAAACAAAATATTTCGGTCAAAGGTCCAAAAGCTAGAAACCTGCCAATGATGTAGCAAGCTCCAATGTATTGGAAAGATTTTTATAAGTTAACCTCCTAGATGATGAGATGATGACAACAGGAATTGACTTTATCGCGAAACATGAGTAATTATTTTCTAGAAAAAATGTGACTTGACGTAGCAACATTCAGGGATGACTGTCATGAAAATGAAGTTTTATGAGTATTGTAGAAAATGAGGAATTACTGGATGAATTCTCTTGAAAATACCGGCGACACTTAAATGAGTTGGCAACATTGACCCAAAATCGAAGTGATGATATGATGAACCATCAAGAATATTACCCAACTCAAAATTCATGATGCTGGAGTGAAAGTGTCATGTTCAAGAGAGACGTGCTACAATAAAGTGTTATGTTCTTTTCCCCAAAATTTCCCCAGTCATTGCTGACCAATACCTCTTTATTTTTAAACAAGCTTGAGCAGGGTAACATATGCTTGATCTATAATTCGACCCTTCAGGTGAATCCATCACTATTTAATAATTTAATGAGTCTAGCGATAATAAAACTCGATCTTGCCATGATCGACAAGTCTGTCACTATTTTATGTTTTAACGGGTCGAACAACAGTGAAAAAATGGTCCTTTTTCATGTTTATAGGGTTTGAAAAAGGGACAAAAAGAAAACTCCATGAGTCGTTTTTCGTAAATTTTTCACTCAGGTTCGAGAAAGTGTAAAATGATACATGAGAAAACCTTTGAGCCATGTTTGACTAAGGTTTTCCTTTTTTCGTAAATAATCTATCTCAATTCGGAAAAGGGTTAAGCTTATACTGAGTGGATGTCGCTTCATTTACTTTTACGATCTCGAAAAGACAAGTGCTCGACAATATTTTCACATTATCAGAGTTTGAAAAGAGATAAAAGAAGACTCCAGGGGGTTCCTTTTTCACATTTCTCAAATCTCTAAAAGGAGATAAAATTGCACTTTAATCCCTTTTTCATTTTTATAGCTTGAAAAAATAGGATAAAGGGATTCTTTGTGGTCAAATCATTTTTTAATAATTGTGAACTCTAAACCCACTATATTAGCTGTAAAACCAGTTCAGAGAACCATCAAGAGGATTGAAAATACTCATTTCATAGTAAAAATAATAATATCCATAGTCACAACATTAAATACGATTCAAAATAAATAAAATTACCAATAAAAAGAGTTTTTACCATTACATTTTTAACACTCCATAGTTACCATTTGAAAATTAAAGCTCTAAACGAGTTTTTCCCTCAAACTTCAATGGTTTATTGCAACAGTTTTAGTGGAAAATTTCTCGTGCCATTTGATCTAGGTTTCATCTATGAACCTTCTCTTTCTATTTATATCATTTTTGTTACATTTTGTGGTAAATGTTTAGGGTTATGATCCCCTTAGGGTAAATATATTACGTTCTGAGGGAAACACACCTTTGAATGTCGAAACGTGTGTTTCAATGCACTGAAATTGAAGTCTAGGTGCATTGCAATGCTTTGTCCCTTGAGCTGGGGTGGGTTGGGCACATTTCTCATTTTTTTTCTAGTTGTGTACCAAAAATTTCCCAAGTTATTTTCATGTAATGGATACTAATGAAGCTTATGGTTGGCTTTTGGGTATTCATCGGATCAAAATAATTATTACATGGTAAGAAATCAAACATGAAGAACATGATATGATTTCCCTAAAAAATTCGGGTAGAGTAAGAGCCCCCAAATATTGTGGGTTTCTTAAATACTTTATATTGTCAGGAATGAGGAAACATATAGAACTATTGGATTTCCTATTTCATTCATGGAATTTGGTATTGCAATATTTTCAAATTGGGGACAAAGTGCTCCCAATATTGGTTGAGGTTATTTACTATCTCACTGGATTATCAAGAGGAGGTTCTCCTATTTCCCTTGCAGGATATGCCCTTGGAGGAGAGACAATGAGGGATTACATATGCCAACATTGTCATACCGGCACTGAACGAAGTAAATATGGGAAAATAAATATTAGTGATGTTTGTGATTTACCCTTGAGAACCATCCTTTTTACTATTGCAAATCTTGTTGGTTACGCAACACTACATGTAACAAACTGATCATACATGCAGTATGCTCTTGAGTGTTTAGAACCAACAATATTCAACTGGCCTGAGTTAGTACTATTTGAGATGAAAGAAAAATTGAATAAAGCAAAGTGTTGCAGGAAGAAGAATCTCAAATATGGCTCGATCCTAATTTTATTCATTTTAGAGTGGATTCCATTGATGCAGCCACAACATGTTACACTGAGTATATCTAGTCCTAAATATCCTCAGATGCAGAGATGGGTTGAATTGATGTCTAGACATGCTGGTCACTTAACCATCATATTCTCTACTGCATTCTATGCCTATTTTAGACAACATATGGTCGCCATATATGAGTATCCATATGTCGTCACAGATTTCCATGGAGATTTAGACTTGATTCTACTAGATGGCTGTAATGTTCCCAATTTTTAGCCTCAAGCTAAAAGGAACATTATAGTGTCCATATTTTCATTTTGTTGAATAAAATGGGTAAGGAGACACATTAACCCCTTTAGATGGAGAAATAACACTCTTTTTGTGAAAGGAG
Source organism: Pinus albicaulis (assembly GCA_034641835.2). NCBI lineage: Eukaryota > Viridiplantae > Streptophyta > Pinopsida > Pinales > Pinaceae > Pinus > Pinus albicaulis. The sequence goes on from CM076582.1 coordinate 731,904,807, forward strand.
GAATAATAAAGCAGCTGAATTGAGCACCACATGGTGTGAACAGGATTGGATCATGCTTGATCTAGTCATTTTGACCAAGTCAACTAAAATTGTCTAGATACATTGAACCTACTTGGACAGCACAGTTTTAGTAGAGGCCCCACTTGCATGAGCTAGAGGCAAGTGTGAATGGGACCCATGGTGAGAAGAGTTCATTTTCTTTATAAGGAGGAGATGGCAGCCCATTTTCATTATGCATTAGCTTATTATTTTCGTAGGGTCTGCAGAGACTTGCATCGCTGGGATGTTTAGCAGGGTTGTAGTGTTCTTCACCCAAGGGTGTTCCAGGTCGGGAATCCATACCTCTTCCTCAAGGAAGGAGAGGTTTTGAGCTCCATTTACTCATTTCAACATTTGGCCAAGCTTAACCCTTCAGCTACAGCGTTATTTTGTTGGCAGAAAATGTTGTGTTGCTGGGTGAAGCAACAAAGGAACTCGTAGAGTCATTCCTTGGCTTGTTCTTTAGTGAAGATCTTGTATATTCTTTGGAGGAGAATTATAGGAGAATATCGGGCTTCATTTTAGATCTTTGGCACCAGGCCAATCACTCACTATCTCTCACAACGTAGTCTTGGGCAGAAACTGCGTTATTTCATGCAGGCAGTTGCTGGGAGAGTCATTTGAGCTTGTCAGGAGGAGTGTTTCAGAGTGAAAGGGATTAGCCCTTTTCTTGAGAACATTATCAGAGGATTGCATGAGTATTTAAGATCTGCCATAGCCTCATTCTTATTTTGATTCAGTTGCAGTGAGAAGTCACTTGTCACATTGTACATTTTTCGGCATTTCTAGCAATCTCTCCTAGATTGGCTAGAAATCTTGTATTGGAGCCCATTATTCTATTCTTGGGAATTTCTTGTATATTTAAGTCATATTTCATGTATTCAAATCTATAGCAGTAGCTACACTCCTAGAGACAATGTTGTGACAACTTTCCGCCATTTTATGTAGTTGTTGCATCTCTTGTATTTCATGTGTTACTCTTTGAAGGTTGATTCCTGTTGCATGAGGGGTTTATTTCTCATGATATTTCTGTATATTTTCGCTGTTAAATTAATGTAAATGATGGCTGTAATATTTTTCATCTTATGTTGCATTCATATTTATAGATTTTAATGGTTTTGTTCATGTATTGTTGTAAGCTCTCTCTTTGAGCATTCTTTACGGGATCTAGTTTGGGGAGATCTGAATAGCCCAACTAGAGTCATTTATTTGAGCTCAACTTTGGAAGAGAAGTTTTTAGTGAGTTAACAAGGGGATCCAAGCCCCCTTTCAGCTTATTTTTACACTGGCTCCCTTATATATCATCCTTGAGGACCATAAATTAGAAATTCCCGAAAAAGGGATATTACAGTGGTATTAGAGCATCAATATTTTCTTAGCCTGTGCAGCCCAAGATAGTATGCCATTAGAAGGAGAAGCTCCTCACTTAGAAGAGGAGATGTAAAGAGAAAAAAAGAAAAGAGGAATGATGAAAGAGGAGATTTCCCTTCTTCTTTTCCAGACCATGGACGGAATCATTGAAGACCTTGAGGAGAAAGAAAGGGAAAACTGGAGAGATTTTCTGAGAGGGTTTGTTGATGAAGCAAGCCCTAGATGTTATTATGATGGGTGTGTGAATTCAGCCACACATGTAGATCCACAGCACAGTCCATTTCCCACTTGCACTGCTGGGAGGATGGAGGAAGGAGATGAGGCCACTAGAGAAGCAGCGCTGCAACTCAAAGGTATGGCTCATGGTTGGTGGTTTGAAAATTATATTTCATGTTATCATGCAAATGAATAATCATATGGTGGATTCACTAATATTTTGGTGAGAAAAAATGATGAAAACCACTATGAATCTCTATGTATCAAAACATCAAACACTTTGCATGCATTAGAGAGAACCATGGAACAAACTCCATTCCATATTTCTAAAGGGGATGTATGATGACTTGCTAGAGGCAAGACCCCCATTGTATGAAGGGCACTCTTTGATTTGTGATAACATGGAGATCCCTCTTTTAGAAGAAGACTGAAATCCATGGTCTCTCATTGAAGTGGAGGCATATTCACATATTGATGAAGAGAATGTGCATGGAAGAACCCACAGTGCTATATCATTGGAGGAAGATCCATCACCACATGGATATGAGAGGGGAGCCATTACTTCCATGGGAGAAGTACTTATTTCTATGCAAGGGATTCCAATAGATTCAACATGTGGGAACCAAAGCACAATTCCGGAGCCATTTGCAGCAATTTTTGGGGATCGTGAGATGGAGGGAAAGGAGAAGGATCAACATCAAGGGTTGATACACCCTTATCTATTTTGGAAATTCTTTGCACAAAAGAAGGAGATTGTACATCACAGTGAAGAGAGGGACAAATCAGTCCTCTTATACATACAGTCCACTTCTAAACTTGATCTCTCACTATATGGAGGCATTCCACCTGGAAGGCCACCTGATCTAGCATTGATGAGGGGCATCTTGTCATTTAGTCCACCACTCTTGGATTTCGGAGAGGTGAAGACATTGGAGGAGTCCAGCACAGCATAGAGAGTTTGGGATAAACCCAAGGAGGAGGCAGACACTCTCTCATTTTCAGTATCACCCACTCTCATTAGTTATACTGCGCTGACAAAGTTTGTTGCAGGGATGGAGGATAGCATCTTCTTGATGTAGGATGATTTCTCCACAGATTTTATGGGGAAGAGATTAATTCCTTGAGGGATGACTCTTTCATACATAGGAGTGGATGGAGGCCACTCATGCTTACTTTGTCCCAGCTTGGGAGATTCCTTTTGGATGACAGCTTCTCATGGGAGGCCAACTTCCAAAGGACACCATCATTATTTGAGCATGAGCAGCTGCATGATGGGCATGGAAGCATTTTGGAGGATGAATTTGGCATGGGGGATGTCAAAGTAGAATGCAGAAACATGAGGGTAGTATCACATCGCAGATTACCAGCATTGTCTATGAGGAGGATTGATCAGTGTTGGAGGTCTCCACTTTTGGAAGAGTACTCCTAGGATCGAGGTGCATGCATGATTTTGGATGACCCTGATGGAGATGACTGGTACATGGTGGATGATATGGTCATCTATTATTATGATAGAGTCTTCTTGACTAGGACTTCTAGTCTCAAGGAGAAACTATTACATGTAGCACATGAGGACTTCCTAGCTATGCACTTGGATGCATAATTTTCTTTGCTAGAGGAGTTAATTTGGGAGGGCATTCAGTATGATATATATCATTATATGGGCATATCCATAGCTTAGATGAATTTGGAGAGGTTGGCACAACCATTTCCATACTCATTGGAGGTGAGGGAGAGCATTCAGATGAGCCATTTCAGCTCAAGGACCGGAGTACATGGTAAAGAAGGTGTATGTTTTCATTTTGGTTTACCTTTATTTACATTATATGAGAAGCTTGATGAGCTAAGGATGATCACATCTCCTTATGCTCCTTATTATGATGTACTTGTGGCCCATTGCAGCAATGGGAGTGGCTATTTTCATGATGGTCTGTGGGGGAAGCCACATGCTTCTTGGTGTGCACCATTGGCACCAATTTGTACTTTCATATTTTCATCTTATGAGATGTTTGTGGTAGAAAAAAAGTGGCTGGGAAAGCACTTTTTGATTTCTATTTTGATGCAGGAAAAAGGTGCACTATGCTGGTTCCTCATGTGGAACTATGATTCACTCTCTGGTTTCCATGTGGCAGATTGTTTTCATTGTATTTTGCCTCCATATGTTGCTGATGTTTGTATACTCATGGGAGGCTTTGCTTGGAGAGTGGGCTTGGAGATGGAGATTCCCATTGGGAGTATGATTCTTCCCTTTTTAGATGTTGTATGTTTCAGGAGAAACAATGGGCACACCATGATTTCCATGTCACTACTTTTCTCTTCATATAGGATGAGCTATTGGGAGAAAATGTGTTTTTGGAGGAGGCACTTCATGGTTGATTCATTTTGTGGGGAGGCTTGGGCCATTGTAGAGGCCATTAAATTTCAGCCCAATATCAGCAAACCCCTCACACTTATCATAAATGGAGGGAGAAACTACTTGGATGGAAAAATCTAAACTCTCCATTCAACCCCATCATATTGCATAGATCCGGGGTTGAGGACTGCTTTTTTGAGCTACTTAGGATGGCTCATTTAATTTGGATGATTGCATGGGTGAAGGAGTCACTCATTGGGAATAAGACTTCCCATGTTTTTCATCACTCCTACCTTGAGGAGGTCATTGAACCACAAGGAGATTTCCACTTGCACCTTCTATTATCTCATGATATATACTTTGGTTTTACACACTTGGAGGAATACATGGACGACATATTTATTGCATATATTGATGAGCTATGGTGGGGCCTATTGATGAGGAGGCCACAAGAAGAGTGGGAGGAATTTTTTCTCTCTATGCAGTTTCTTGAGGACAAGCAACATGTGGGAGGGGATGACTGTAATGTTCCTAATTTTTAGCCTCAAGCTAAGAGGAACATTATAGTTTGCATATTTTCATTTTGTTGAATAAAATGGGTAAGGAGACACCTTAACCCATTTATATGGATAAATAACACTCCTTGTGTGAAAGGAGGAATAATAAAGCAGCTAAATTGAGCACCACATGGTGTGAATAGGATTGGATCATGCTTGATCTAGTCATTTTGACCAAGTCAAATAAAGCTATCTAGATACATTGAACCTACTTGGACAGCGCAATTTTAGTGGAGGCCCCACTTGCATGAGCTAGAGGCAAGTGTGAATGGGACCCATGGTGAGAAGAGTTCATTTTATTTATAAGGAGGAGATGGCAGCCCATTTTCATTATGCATTAGCTTATTATTTTCGTAGGGTCTGCAGAGACTTGCATCCCCGGGCCATTTAGCAGGGTTGTAGTGTTCTTGACCCAAGGGTGTTCTCAGTCAGGAATCCCTACCTCTTCCTCAAGGAAGGAGAGGGTTTTAGCTCCATTTCCTCATTCCAGCATTTTTCCAAGCTTAACCCTTCATCTACAACGTTATTTTGTTGGGCAGAAAACGTTGTGTTTCTGGGTGCAACAACAGAGGAACTCATAGAGTCATTCCTTGGCTTGTTCTTCAGCGGAGATCTTGTATATTCTTTGGAGGAGCAGTAGAAGAGACTCCTAGGCTTCATTTTAGATCTTTGGCACCAGGAAAATCACTCACTATCTCTCACAGCGCAGTATTGGGCATAAACTACGTTATTTCATGCATGCAGTTGCTGGGAGGGTCATTTGAGCTTGTCAGGAGGAGTGTTTTTGAGTTAAAGGGATCAACCATTTTCTTGAGAACATTAGGAGAGGAGGGCATGAGTATTTCAGATCTTCCATAGCCTCATTCTTATTTTGATTTAGTTGCAGTGGCAAGTCACTTGTCATATTGTACATTTTCCGACATTTCTAGCAATCTCTCCTAGATTGGGTAGAAATCTTGTATTGGATCCCATTATTCTATTCTTGGTAATTTGTTGTATATTTCAGTCATATTTCATGTATGCACATCTATAGCAGTATCTACACTCCTAGAGACAGTGTTTTCACTACTTTCTGGAATTTTATGCAGTTTCTGCATCTCTTGTATTTCATGTGTTAATCTTTGGAGGTTGATTCCAATTGCATGAGGGGTTTATTCCTCATGATATTCCTGTATATTTTTGCTAATACATTAATTTACATGATGGCTGTAATATATTTCATCTTATTTTACATTCAGATTTTCAGATCTTAATGGTTTTGTTCATGTATTCTTATAAGCTCTCTCTTTGAGAATTCTTTACGGGATATAGTTTGGGGAGATTTGAATAACCCAACTAGAGTCATTTATTTGAGCTTAGCTTCTGGAAGAGAATTTTTTACTGAGTTAAGAAGGGGATCGAAGCCCCCTTTCAGCTTATTTTTACACTGCCTCACTTATACAGCATCCTTGAGAACCATATTTCAGAAATTCCCGAAAAGGAATATTACAATGGCGCTCAATGAGGCAATTGGTAAGAAATTTTTTACCATGTTTTTTGATTTTTTTTTTTGAGGTTTATACATTTTTTTGTATTTTTATGTTTCCCAAGACTAAAATAAAGTTTTTATGTACACATATGTGGGTCGGGTTCGACTAGTGAGTCAACTAGAGTATGGAGCAGTTGGGCAAGCAGAGAGGGTTGTTGGGAGAGAAGTCCTTCAAGATTTAGATTTGACCGAGACTCTTGCTGAGCTATAGCAGCACGTGGATGGATTGAATCTTGGGATTTCAGATTTCTATATCAAAGAGTTACTTATGAGACTACAGCACCATACTATTGGCATTCCTAATCATTAGATGTGGTTATTACGTAGGATAGATAGAGAAGTTGCTTTTTATCACGAGCATCACTAGTTTATTTAGATATGTTTTACATACATTTTGAGGTCAGATGACCAATCTGTCTTGGGCACAAATTTTGTAAAAACCTAAAATATATATCTATCTTTTTCAGTGCTTTCCTATGTTCAATGTGAAATCTTATTCAATTATGTGTTGTGAATTGAAAATGTATCTTTACATGTGTTGCAAATGTATATTTAAAAAATAATTCACTAAAGAATCAATTAATGTATTTAAATTTCTAGAAATGTGTTGATATTGAATGTAATCAAAATATATTTCCAAAAGTTGAACTCTTAGGAAAATGCTAGTAAGTGTTGGGTTTCGGACAGTATAAATTCTAGTAAGTTGTAGTACGAAAAGTTGTGAGTCTAACCTAATGATGATTTGGTTAATTCCAAATGAAATGGCATCAGAAATAAGTTCGATCAATGCAATATACTTAGCGATATTTTTTGTGGATCGACAGATACAAATCCCTTGAAAATTCACTAACTCACCACCTAGAGTGAAAACGGTCCATGCTGTAGCGGATAGGTTTTGCGTACTACAACTAGTAATATGATCATACCCTAATAATGGTTCCAAATATTCAGTCATCTACAATGAAATGTAAATTGTACTACTAACTTCAAGAAAACTCTAGAAAAACAAAGTAAGATAGTAAATGCAAATCAAAGCATATATACAATATAATACAAAATTTTACTATGCTTAATTAAGCATAGTAACATTTAAAATAAAACCCATTTCGAGGTTGCGCCAATGGAATTTTATTATAGTCAATTAACTCATAGTCACCTTTTATCACTCTACCATATTCCCAAGGCTGAAGAAAGAATCCCAACAGAGGTAACCACAGACCAAGCTTTTGACTTGATAGGTAGCCCTATCAAGCCTGAGAGGGCTCACACCAAAAGGTTCACAGCCAAGAGGGATGGAGAAGTTAGGGTTGTAGGCTTGATATAGAGTGCAGGGGGTTTTTTAAATTTGATTTGATTGGGGAATCACTGAATGAAGGAATTAGGTCAAGGAAAGCTAGGCCAGGGAAAATGAGCTAAGGTTGAAAGGATCAATGGGGAAAGGTAGGTACAATTATTATCACTTGAATATGATTGTGATGTAATGGTTTTGAGACCGAAGAGAAGCTACGAAGAGCATGGGAGATGTATTCTTCCTAGATAGAGGAAAATGGACAAACTATGATAAATTCAGAGCATGAGAAAAGCATGTGTTCTGATTATCAAACTTGAAAGAGATCATACCATAGAGATGAAGTGAACATTAATACAATACATTATAACATATGAAACTGAAGAAAATACAATGATAGACATTTAATACCATAAGTATCCCAAAAAATAGTTGCAACTCCTCTTTATAAGCTGGCCAAACTGAGTACAAAATTTTCCTTGAACAACTAGCAAACATACAAACTGATTCCAACCATTTACTAGTGTGAAGAAAGGGGCTAAGTAGACATAGAAACATGCTTCACTCATCCTCAGGGGCTAAATCCATGAGGTAACGAAGAGATCCACTAATTTCTGAACTAAAAACTAAAGTGTAGGATGGTCTAAGTGACTCACTCATTACATTCAATTGATTCATCATGACTCATTAATGACTTTTACCCGATGAATCTACCCTAGGTAAGTAATCTCAGACATAATTAAATTTTACCATAATTAATTACATGATTACAAATATTATTTACTACAGAAAAGTCAAAACTTGAGAGAATTTTGGGAAAAATCAGCAAATTTGACATTTGTACCCTCCACTGTGCATTTGCGCCATCTTAGTGTCATTTACACCCTCTTTGTTTAGGGCCACTTTTGGAGGCCTTCCCTATGTCCAAATCAGACCCAATATTGCTTGTTGGAAAGCCCTTCCTGTCCTCTTTCCAAATACGCCTCAGGTTCTAAAAATGGAGGTCATTTCCCCCCTCAAAAATTCATTCTCCCAAGACTAGTATTTGCGCAATGCCTAGGTCAAAAAAGGGGTAGAAAGGTGATTTTTTTATGGTTTTTTAGGATTTTCACCCATCAAAACTGCAAAGAAATGCTGGAAACATGGTTTTATGGGATGAATGGGTCATTAGGAATCCAATCGTGCTTTCCTTCTCCTCAAAAAGTGTGCCAATTATTTTCGTAGCGCCTAGGGTGTTGCGCAAATGCCCAATTTTCTACTAATTATCGTCTCAAAAAACAAAGAGATTTCTAGATTTTGACAAAAATTTAGAAATTGCCTCAAAATTTTTAGAATGGATGCTGATGTTGTGTTTAAGCTTGTAGGGAAGCCTCAACAAGTATGTCCAACTTTTTCTTCTCCTCCTTGGTCAACTCTTTAATTTTGGCATTGGCTCTTTTAGCTTGGCCAATGCAAATTTCTCTTTTTGGGCATGGATTTTGACCTTCTTCCTTAAGAAGTCATTATCTTTATTGGCATTTTATGGTAGCTTCTCCAAGTTTTTATTGTCTCTATCAAGCCATGGTTCCATTTTTTCATTGATCTCTATAGCAAGCTACTCATTTAGGGTTAGTTGATCAGCCATCTCAACGTCCCTTTGTCTGCCTAGAGCTAGAGCTCTTTTCACCCCTCTAGTTCTAGGTCTCTGTCTTTTTACTTGTTCGTCTTCCTCATCAAGAAATGCATACTTCTCCACTATTTCATCTAGCATGGATTTCGCCTTTTTAGCCTCCCTTTTAGCAGTGAAGTACTTCACCTCAATAATGACTTGTTTGGTCTTCAACTGCTCATTTTCTTACTCAAGAAAGTGTATACCATATCTAGCCATGTGAAGATTAGTATGAATCTCACTAATATTGGAATCCTTGCCTTTGATAACAGCATTTTTGATTTTATCATTTTCATCCTCATCTAGGTAAACCAACTTAAATTCATGCTCTGTTTCATGATTTTCCTCCTCATCATGAATGACTGGCTCAACGACCTTCTCTTTACCTTTATCCACCTGTTGTGTTTATGTAGAAGGCATGGCCCCTTTCACTCCAAGTGAAGAAAACACATGCCTATAACCTCTCTAGTAGGTTTTTGGAAATGGTTCAACCTCAACCATATTATCCCACATAGGTTCAATGTCATTTATCCTGTTAGGTGACCCAAAATCATGATGAGATGGAGATGAAGGAGGTGAAGTGGACTGGTCTGGTGATGATGAGTGAGTCATGGGTTGAGTTGATTAAGGGACACCTTTTTCATTTTGAATGGATGGATCAATGAATATATCATTGGCTATGAATGTGCTCCATGCAATGTTCAGTTGATTGAGATGGTGTAGGACTGTGATTTTTATGAGGGAAGGATGGAATAGGCTTTTCATGTTTTGTTCACACTCCTTCGTCTGAAAAAGGTATGCCATCTTCTCTATTCTCCAGAAAAGATAATAGGGCATGTTAAGCATCCTTACCCTAGTGAAATGCATTAAGAGCTGGATGTGATAGGAATAGAGCCTTGAAAATCTGCCTTCACATGAAAATTATTTCATTATAATCTTCATCATAGGTGCATATATGTCCAAGAGGTGTGAAAAAGGGAGGAACCTCTTTGTTTGATTTTGGTGTCTTGGTTTTAGAAAGAATTCAAAATCTTGTTTCTTCAATCTTCCTTTCTCGAACCATTTCTCCCCAACATTTGGGATCCCTATAGCATCTGAAATGATAGTAGTTGATAAGGTAAAAGTGACCCCAGCTAATTTAACTTGATTGTCATGAAGTCTTGATATGAACATTCTAGTTAGCATGGTATGGTGTTTAGCCTCTGAATTTTCTCACAGAAAGCATAAAAAAACATGTTAGAAGTATGTGATAGCCAATGGAGAAGCTAAGAGTTCCTTAGTGTTCGCAGGCTCAAGTATCAGCACCCTTCCTCCTTTATGTGACCTCCTTATCTCTGTTTCCTCTCCTTCAGCGAATGATGTGTTTTACTCTTCTGTTTCCATGGCGTTTTTGTTAAAACCCTAGGGATTAGGGAAGGGAAATGGGAAAGGGAGATGGGAAAGGAAAACTGATAGAGATATTTCATAGGGATATGTGACATGGGGAGGGGATAGGGAGTAATGTTTAGGGATATGAGGAATGGGTAAGGGAATAGGAATGAAAGAGTGATGGGAATTGGGATTAAGGAGCCTAGGTCAAAATAGCACCTAGGGCTTAGGGTTTTAGGAATTAGTAGTTTAGGGAAATGGATTATGATAACAGGGATTAGTGAATGAATTTTAACATTGTAGGGATGTTATTGAGTGTAAGGGAAGTGTAATTTTAGGAATTATGAGTGCAAGGGAGAAAATATAGGGTTTTACATTTAATAAAACACCAAATTACAACTTCAACTTGAAAAACTTCAACCCATATGACTTAAGAAGGTGATTTGTGATGGCAAGTTCCTCTTACTGGTTTGGTGGAGGTCAATGACTGAGTGGGGGAGCTTTGAAGGCAATTCTGATCACTTCGATGCTTTGTTGAGATTACTGGTCATTTGTGCCCTTGGCGAGGTATTTGCACCATATTAGGACATTTGCGCCATCGACAACACATTTTCACCCTAATGAAATGATTTGCACCCTATCTTCAGGATTTGCACCCTCGATTTTCCTCCTTTACCAATTTCAATCAGAATTTTAAACTTTTGATCTCTTGGAGTATTGAATTGAAACCTAGAGGAGGAAAATGAGTTTGAATTGATGCCTTTTATTCATAAATATAAAAGTGATTTTGTATTTTAATTTAAAAACCCACTTTTCTAATGTCTTTTTTTTCACTTTTTTGAAGCATTTATTGATTTCCCTTTCATCTGATTTTTCTCTCTTGTAGGATAGAGTTGTTGGAGTTTCACACTTTTCTCTTTCATTTTGGCATGTTTTTTTTGAGTTGGAAGCTAGGGAATAAACTTATTACATATAGGAAGCATAAAATTACATAAAAAATTTAAAATAGATTACATCTCTCTTTTCATACCAAAATCATATTTTGATATGAAAATCATAAAAATCAAAATTACAAATTTAAAATTATCATATTTACATGCTGATAATCTTCTGCAGATGAAAATGAAATATTTTTTGAGTCACTCTCACACCTTTTGCAGACCTTATTGAGATGAAATGGTGCATTTTTTTACCTTGAAAATTGAAACCTAATGACCTAAGGGGATCTTGAATGGCCTGACTTCCATGATTGAATTTGACTGAAATAAGACATAGTGAAATGAGCTTTTCAAAATTGTTTTTATGCTCAACAATGCATGAAGGTGGGCCAGCAAATGTGAGTTTTTGAGGGAGAGTGAGATTTTATGACTAGGACTACCATTAGTTAAACAATTTTTAGCATGACCTAATGGAATGAAATAAAAATTTCAGAGTGGGAAACCTAAAATGAGGATGAAAAGAGTGATTTTGATCATTGATGGCAGAATGAATATTCTGATACTAACACCACCCTTAGCCAAAACTATTTTGATAATTTAGAGGCCATGCCATAGTGGCTCAAATTTTCCTGTTCCTATCAAATCATCTTCTTGGTCATAAAGTAAGACCAGGTCTCCCTCTGAGAATATGCGAGGCTTGAAATGTTGGTCGTATTGTGCCTTGATTAGTCTCTTATGCGCTTCACTGGCCAATGTGGCTTCACGACCCATTTCATCTAGATGGATGAGGTTAAAAATGTGCGCTTATTCATTAGAGGTGTCAGGTAGCAGGTCAATAGTGAGTTTTAATGATGGAATTTTACATTAGATTGGTAATATATATTCCAGACCATACACCAATTGAAAGGGGGTAAATCTGGTTGCATTTCTCACTGAGGTTCGATATGCCCACAAATTCGAGTACATAATTAAATGCCAATTTAGTTTGTGAACTCATATCATTTGTTTGAGGATATTGTTAATGGCTTCAACTTGTCCATTGGATTATGGATAATAAGGAGTAGAACTATCATGTGACAGTCATAATTTTCCAGTCAAATTATTCATTATGTGATTGCAAAAATTCTTACCATGATCTGTAACTATAGCTTGTGGTACACCAAACCATGAGATGACATGATTGAAAAAGAACAATGCAGTTGTTTCACATGTGTTATTGAATGTAGGCATCGCTTCGGCCCACTTGGTAAAGTAGTCAATTACGACAATAATATAACCATGCCCCCAGGCCGAACGAGGGTTTCAGGTCATGAAGTCAATGCCCCATTTTGAAAATGGTCCCACAGTGATGACAGGATGAATTGGTGTTAGCGACATGCGTATTTTATGATCAAATATTTGAGACACATAAAAAATTCTGACCGTGAGGATGCAATCATGAAATATGGTAGGCCAAAATTAACTAGCGCAGAGAATATTCTGCACGGTAGCGTATCTAGACAAGTGTGCACCACAAGCCCTAGCATGAAAATCATTTATAATTTTCTTGGCCTATTCATGAGTGAGGCACCTCCTTAAAATTGTATTGACACCACGACGATAAAGTGTATCGTTGACAATAATATAATCTTTGGCTTGGTATTGAATACATCGCTATCTTGAGAGAGAGGTATCAGGTCGAAAATTCTATGTTTGGAGATAAATGATAAAATCCACATACCAAGGATCATATGACCAAATCATAAATAGAGACTCATTTGGAATTGATGGTTCCGATGTAGTTTCAATACTATCAGAGGGAAGGCTGTAGAGAAGCTCAACCAAAAATAATGACTTCTTTGACATGGATTTGATGAATTCCAAATAAGATTCATGAAAAATGAAGATCCATTTTTAATATTTTCCCCCAAGAATTTGACGTGATAGACTGTATGTCATGCTGTTTAAATCCAAAATGACAATGGTCTTCCAGAGCAGGATATAATCACGGAATATTTGGACAACTTGAACTGCCGCCAAGGCGATATTTTCTATGTATTAATACTTAACTTATGTATCATTGAGATTATGACTCAAATAATATATAGGATGTTCTATCACATCTTCTTCTTGGACCAAAACCATAGCAATGGTCATATATGTCGCTGTGATATATAGGAAATAATGATTCTGATAATTCGGGGGATACAATAAAGACGCTTGGATCAAGGCATATTTAAGAGCATCAAAAGAATCTTGCACAACCATATCCCAATGGAAGGGAATCCCCTTTTTCAAGAGACGAATAAATCCTTTAGCCATTTTGGCATAGTTGGGTATGAACCTCCATAGGAAGTTAGCCTTTCCTTCAATTTTATGTAACTGAAGTAAATTTGATGGCATAAACAAATTAAGAATGGCTTGGATGTTCAGTGGGTTGATTCGAATTCCATCTTTGAGATGAAAAATGCAAGCAAACGACTAGAACCAAAAGAAAACACACATTTTTGTGGATTGATGCCTATATTGTAGTGTCGGCAGCGTAAAAATATAGCTCTCAAATTTTCCAGGTGATTAGTCTGTGTTTGTGAATGTGTGGGTAAATCATCTAAATAAGGTTGAAAATTTTTCTTAATGTCATTGAAAGCATAATCCATTGCTCTCTGAAATGTTGCCCCATCATTATTTAAACCAAATGGGATTTTACGATAAGTGAATGTGCCCCAAGGACAGATCAATGTTGTCTTATATTGGTCATCTGGGTGGATATTGATTTATTGTAACCAGAGAATCCATCCATGAATGAAAATATTTCACACCCGGAACATTCATCAATAATCTAGTCGATAAAGGGAGTAGGATAGTTGTCTTTAGGACAATAAAGGTTGACATATCGATAATCAATGCACAGTCTGATTGTCCCTTGTTTCTTCATGATAGGAACAATGTTAGAAACCCAATCAGTAAGAAAAAAAGGGGAAATGAAACCAACACGCACAAGTTTTTCAACTTCTGCTTTAATCGCAACAACCTTCTTTAGATTAACAAGATGAAGCCATTGACATACCGCTCTGACATCAGGGTACATTTTAATTGTTTGTTCAATGATACTAAAATCTATGCCTAGCATATACTCATATGACAAAGAAAATATATCAAGGAATTCACAAAAAAGAGAGCGATAAGTTTCGAGTTCAGATGGATAACAAGACATGCCGACATGAATGTTTTCTACAACACCGAGTTTGGTCAAAATATAGATAGAAATAGTATCTTCAATATTTGATAAGTTTCACTCGGATTAGATGGAATTAATTGGAATATAATTTGAAAAGAAATTATATATTGTAGGGTGATATAGTTCAATAATATTATCTTCATTGTAATCTCGAATGAACCATTCTACAGGGATTGGTGTCTTGACATGTGTAATAAGTCTCCAAGTGTGTAATAGGAGAAGTGTGCTGCAGTAAAATTGTGGGAATCACCAAATAGATACCAGAGAGAGGCATAGCCAATGAAAGAAGATATCTCTCATAGGTAGACGTGTTCAAAGGGAGAAGCCCGGTGTAGCCAGGAGGAAGGCACACTGACTCTCCTCAGATCCTTGTGGAAGGAAGAGGAACCACAAAAGCAACCAAATGCAGATACTCACATTGCAAGAGAAAAATGATAGAGAGAGAGAGTTTTAGGTAAAATGACAATAATTCCTTTATTAGATGGGTGTCTCCTTTTATAATAAAGGGACACATTATTACATATGATGTTGATTGATTGTAAAATTAAACCCTGCAGAAATAGTAAATGAATGCACAGAGGTAGGTATGCATGTCTGCGCTTTCAACCTAGGAGTTAGGTATGCATTCCTTCCATGAAATTAGGTAGTGCGTATGTATGCAATGAAAAGGTAGTCCATAGGTCTGCAATGAAACTAGGTGTTAGGTCCCTATATCACTAGTATAGTCCCTTATTATTGTTAGTGTAGACCCCTTATTGTTATTATTGTACCCTTGTAACCCCCATTTTGATATTATTGTGCCCTTAAATTATTATTGTTAGGTCGGCTAGGATTACATTGTGGCCCACTAGGATTACATTATGGCCCCATGGACTCTTATATATAGAAAGGAGGTTTTTAGAATTGTATCATCCAAGAATTGTTCATTTATGTAATGTATTGGAGGTTTCCCCCTCGAAGTGGCTCATTTATAAGGCGTTTATATCTCTTTTCTTCTCTTTTTGGAGCTGGTTACACAACATTTGGTATCAGAGATTTGGATTCTAGGGTTTCGCTGCTCCAAACAGGTCATCGTGGAATTTTCGCTATAACCTTTTTTCTACGAAGTTTCAGAAGCTGAAATTTTTAGGGTGCGAAGCCGAAATCTTGAGGAAGCTTGTATAAAAATGTCAGAGCTTGGTTCACAATATTTTTGGAGATAGGATCTGTGGAAGTCAGGTCTTTTTTCAGGCTCCTAAACATGTCATCGTGGAATTTGCGCTATAAATTGTTTTCTACGAAGGTTCAGAATCTGAAATTCATATGGTGTGAAGCTGCAATCCTGAGGAAATTTGTCAAAACATTTCAGAGCTTGGTTCACAATATTTTTTGAGATATGATCTATGGAAGGTAGTGCTTTTTCAGGCTCCTGAATTTCATCTGAAAGAGGTGATCGTGGGAAAAGTTCAATAACTCTCTCTCTGGGGATCGGATTGGAGTTATGTAAAAATTGGTCACAAGTACACGGACTGTAGTTTCTTGGCTATCAATTTCAGAGACAAAGGACAAAACAGTGACATGTGGCAATTCGTACAAGTTCGCTCCACTGAACCAGTCCAGAATTAGGTCATTGTGGGAGATTGGACACAACTTTGTTTTGGAGAATCCAAATCAGGTCAAACCTGTGGCATTTGAAAGAAGCTTCAGAGGGATACTAAAGGGCTGAATTTCAAATATCGAATATTTTCAATTACAGAGATAATTGAATTTCAATATCGAGCTCCTCAAAGCAAGTAAAAGGTGTGTATTTTTTTTTCCGAATTGCATAAATCTTGTTTGAAGAATCAAGTTGAATTGATTCCAAGGGCATATTGTAGAATATATATTAGTATTGGATTCTGAAATGGCCCCTAAAAAGAATTTAAATCCAATTAAGCCTTTAGAAGGCTCTACTGTGACTCATGAAGACGAAGAATGGAAACATGACATATCAAAATTACAAGAGCAAGTGCAATAAATTTCGCTCTCGCAAAGAACAACAAAAAATGAAATGGAAGTTTTGAAGAAAGGAATGGAAGCTAAGATGAATGGTTTGGAAGCTAAGATGGATGGCATGGAAGTGGGCATGGAAGCTAAGATGGATGATGTGAAAGACAACATGGAAAACATGAAGAATGATCTAAAATCATACATGGAAGGCTTGATGACAAGCTTAAAACAAGAAACGATTCCTAATGGTGGAAATATAGTAGAAGAACCTCATGATGAGAAAAAAATAAATGTTAATCATGATTTCATAAATTCTAATGTTGGCAGGAAGAACCACCATATTCCAAAAATGGATATGAGGAAGTTTGATGGAAAGGATCCTATAAGATGGATACTACAGATGGAGAAATATTTTGATCTCCATAACGTGCAAAACACACAAAAGGTACGCATTGAAACTTTACATTTAGAAAAAAATACATTTGTATGGTATCGATGGCTTTGCTCCCGTAAAAAAATTGTCACTTGGTCAATTTTTACGGAGGAAATGATATCACATTATGAGGATACAAAGAGCAAAACCTTCTTTAGCCAATTGATAAATCTCAAACAAAAGGGTTTAGTGGGGCAGCACATTGAGGACTTCCAAAAATTGAATATAAGGGTAATTGATATTCCAGAGGAACACAGGATTAATCTCTTCATAGGTACTCTAAAGGATAACATCCAACATGAAGTTCGTGTTTTGGAACCTGATTCATTGGAGAAGGAATTCAGGTTGGCAAGAAAAGTTGAATGTAAAATTATGGTGACAAGGAAGCCTACCACTCAATTCTATAAAGAAGGAAGTGTTGCTACGCCTAGATTTCCACAACCTACAAAGTTGACACCACAACAATTGGAAGAAAAAAGAGCAAAAGGGCTTTGCTACAGTTGTGATAGAAAATACACTAAAGGTCATAAGTGTGCTGAGAAGAAATTATTTTACGTAGATTGTGAAGAAGAAGAAGAAAATGAACAAGAAGAGGATATACACCAGGAACCACCCCTAGAAGAGGAAGAAATGAATCCGACCATATCGTGTAATGCACTGGCAGGAATTACCACTCCTCAAACTCTCAAGATAGAAGGACATATAAAGAAGAAAAGGGTAATAGTGTTGATTGATTCGGGTAGCACCCATAATTTTATTCATTATAAGGTAGCCAAGGAATTAAATTGTTTCCTATACCCAGCACCAGAATGTCAAGTGATGGTTGCAAATGGAGGAACTATAAATTGCTCTGGGAAATTCCATAATATCAAGCTAACCATGGGGGAATATGTATTGACTAGTCCAATGCTTTCCATTCCTATGGGAGGTGCTGATGTTGTACTAGGAATACAATGGTTACAATCTTTGGGGACGGTAGCTTTTAATTTTCAAGAACTTTTCTTGAAATTTTTTTCAGAAGGAAAGGAAGTCGAATTACGGGGTATTGCAGGGAAGCCGGGAAAGATAATAAGCTCTAATGTCATGACAAAGCTTCTAAAGAAAGAACAATGAGGTGTAATTGCACAATTATGCTCACTAGAAGTTCCAACATCAAAATCATCTATTCGTGCAGATCTCCAACAAGTATTGGACAATCATTCCAAGGTGTTTGAAACTCCCAAAGGACTCCCACCTATTCGTGATCATGATCATGCTATTCATTTGATTCCAGGAAGTGTTCCTCCAAACATCGAGCCTTATAGATATCCTTACTTCCAAAAGAGCGAAATTGAACGTATGATTGCAGAAATGTTAGAGGCGGGTATAATTCAACCTAGTCAAAGTTCTTTCTCTGCTCCTGTAGTATTGGTACACAAGAAGGATGGGTCATGGCGAATGTGTCCGGATTATAGGGAGCTCAATAAGCTCACCATTAAAGATAAATTTCCCATTCCTGTGATTGATGAATTATTGGATGAATTACATGGAGCAATTTATTTTACCAAGTTGGATCTTCGTTCGGGATATCATCAAATTAGAATGAAGACTGAAGATATTCCAAAAACAGCATTTCGAACTCATGAGGGTCATTATGAATTTTTGGTCATGCCTTTTGGCCTTACCAATGCACCTTGTACATTTCAAGGGTTGATGAATTCCATTTTCAAACCCTTCCTTAGAAAATTTGTGCTAGTATTTTTTGATGATATACTAATCTACAGTAGGTCTTGGAAGGATCATGTTCAACATGTTGACAGGGTGCTCAAACTATTGCGGGAGAAACAATTATATGCAAAAACATCCAAATGTTTCTTTGGAGTACAAGAGGTGGAATATCTGGGTCATATTGTATCTCATGAGGGTGTTAAAGTAGACCCTAACAAAATTAAAGCCATTAAGGAATGGAAAGTCCCCACAAACATAAAGCAGTTGCGAGGATTTCTCGAGTTAACAGGGTATTATTGCAAGTTTGTCAAGAATTATGGGATAATAGCAGCACCTCTAACAACATTATTGAAGAAAGATGCATTTTCATGGACTCCTGAAGCAACTAAGGCCTTTGAACATCTTAAAGAGGCAATGTGCCTAGCACCAGTCTTAGCTACGCCGGACTTCACAAAAACCTTTATTGTGGAATGTGATGCCTCAGGAAATGGAATTGGTGTTGTTTTAATGCAAGAAGGAAGACCCATTGCTTTTGAAAGTCATCCAATCAAAGGAAAGTATTTACAGAAACCTATTTATGAGAAGGAAATGTTAGCAATACTGCATGCACTAAAGAAATGGCGAACTTACCTAATGGGAAGACACTTCAAGGTAAAAACTAATCATGATAGTCTTAAACACTTTTTGGAACAAAGATTATCTTCAGAAGAGCAGCAAAAATGGGTCACAAAGATGTGGGGTTATGACTTTGAAATAATATACAAAAAAGGAAAGCTTAATGTTGTTGCAGATGCACTCTCAAGAAAGAATGAAGACGTGGAAGCATTGCTTTGTGCCATTTCTATTATCCAACCAGATTGGATAACTGAAGCAAGAGATGAATGGAAGAAGGACAAAGATGTATGGATACTCATTCAAAAGTTGCGGCAAGATCCTAGTACATCTGATACATTTAGTTGGAAAAATGATTCCTTATGGTACAAAGATCGCTTATATCTTTGTAAGAATTCCCAACTAAAACAAAAGATTCTTCTGGAATTGCACACTTCTCCTTTAGAAGGACACTCGGGATTTTTAAAAACTTACCAAAGGGTGAAGAAAGAATTTTTTTGGGATGGCCTTAAATCTGATATTCAAAATTTTATGACGGAATGTTTGGTTTGCCAGCAGAATAAAGTTGAGACAATTAAGACCCCGGGACTTCTACAACCTTTATCCATTCCAAGTCAACGTTGGGAGGAGATTTCAATGGATTTTATCACAGGTTTACCTAAGTCCTAAGGAAAGAGTGTCATCATGGTGGTAGTTGATAGACTTACCAAGTATGCACACTTTTGTGCATTATCTCATCCATTTAAAGCAAGTACAGTTGCTACTACATTTATGGATAAAATTCAAAAACTACATGGAAGCCCAAGGGTTATTGTGAGCGACAGAGATCCCATTTTTACTGGAAATTTTTGGACGAAGTTATTTTCTTGTTTGGGTACTCAATTAGCTCATAGCTCATCTTATCATCCTCAATCTGATGGTCAAACTGAGATAGTAATAAATGTTTGGAAGGATATCTTCGTTGTTTTGTATCTGATAAACAAACACAATGGGTCAAGTGGTTACCTCTCGCTGAATGGTGGTATAACACTTCCTTCCATACTGCAGCAAAAATGACCCATTTATGGCACTTTATGGATATCATCCACCATCCATCACATCATATTTAAGAGAAAATTCGAAGGTTCAAGCAGTGGAAGATCACATCGAGCATCAGCAAGAAGTTCTCCAACTCTTAAAGGATAACCTGACTTTGGCACAAAATCGAATGAAACAACAGGCAGATCAACATCACAGCGAGAGAAGTTTTGATGTAAGAGATTGGGTATTTTTACGACTATAACCATACAAAAAAATGTCCCTCAAGCAAGCTAAGAAGGATAATAAATTATCACCAAAGTACTATGGTCCTTACAAGGTGTTGCAAAAGATTGGTACTATGGCATACAAATTGGAGCTTCCTGCTTCTTCGCGAGTACATCCAGTTTTCCATGTTTCATGATTAAAGAAGGTTATAGGTGAAAATCTTCCGGTTCAAACAATATTGCCAGAACTTGATGAGGAAGGAAAAATCATATTGGAACCTGAAGCAGTCATGGAAACAAGAACTCGACAGCTACGAAATCGATCAATTTCAGAGTATCTCATCAAGTGGAAGAACTTACCCACTAAAGCTTCTACATGGGAGGATGAGGATTTTATACAGAAGCACCCGGAGCTACTCAAGCGTTGAGGACAACATTTTTTTTGAAGGAGAGGGGCATGTTAGGTCCCTATATCACTATTATAGTCCCTTATTATTGTTAGTGTAGACCCCTTATTGTTATTATTGTACCCTTGTAACCCCCATTTTGATATTATTGTGCCCTTAAAATATTATTGTTAGGTCGGCTAGGATTACATTGTGGCCCACTAGGATTACATTATGGCCCCATGGACTCCTATATATAGAAAGGAGGTTTTTTGAATTGTATCATCCAAGAATTGTTCATTTATGTAATGTATTGGAGGTTTCCCCCTCGAAGTGGTTCATTTCTAAGGCGTTTATATCTCGTTTCTTGTCTTTTTGGAGCTGGTTACACAACACTAGGTAGTGCGTAGGTTTGCACCATTGTCAAAGGGATTAGGTACAGTTCCTTCTCCTAGGTGGCCGAGTTCCTCCCTATTTAGATCTGGAAGCATCCTGGCTTCCATGTGAAGATGAGGATATAGACGGTGCACCACTTTGGAATTCATCCACTTTGATTGAGCCATATTTTGTCCTTGGCATGCCACAAGGTAGGAGGTGTAGCTCCAGTGCCTGGTAGAACGCGTCCTGGTGTCCAATAATGTGTCTTTTGACAATGGGAGTTGGAAGTCGAGGATGTTTTCCACCAGATGAGTAATTGTAACTGCTTCCTACAAGAGGGGAGGCTCAAACAACTTTAAATGATTTACATTAATCAAATTTTGTATTTAGAGCTGAGGGGGAAGGTCCAATTGATAAGCATTCTCCCTAATATGTTCTAGAATGGTATAAGGGCCATATCGGATTGGAAGAAGTTTATGATGATGTCCTTTGAAGTGTTTCTTATCCAAATGTAACCATACTCTGTCTCCTTGCTGAAAGGACATGGAGGTCATTTTTTTTCATGCCTTTGCTTGGCACAATCTTGGGCTGCTTTAAGTGCTCCAATTATGACAATGTGTCTTTGTGCAAGTTGTTGAAGAAATAGGTGTGTTGAGTGTTGCTATTTTTTTTGGTGCGTCGTACCTTGGGGATTCAAAGTGAGGGGAAGCTCGGCTGGGGCTTCTTGTTGGAAGCCCAAACATACTTCAAAAGGAGAGAACCTAGTTGAAGTATGTGTGGCCTTTTTGTAGGTATGCTGCAGAATGTGTAAGTATTTGTCCCATTGTTTGCTGTGCCCAAAATGTGTACGGAGGGCATGGACCAATACTCGATTGATCACCTATGTTTGGCCATCCGTTTGAGGATGGAAGGTGGTAGAGAACTTTAGTTGACACCCAAATAGTGTCCAGATGGTATTCCATAAGGTGTTGAGGAAGCCTAAGTCTTGATCTGAGATGATGTTGCTTGGTAGCCCAAAATGTGGCCAGACATGTTGGAAATAGAATTTTTTTGTTTGAACTATTGTAGTTGTCTTTGTTTAGGGAATAAAAAGATCCATTTTACTAAAATGACATACTATGACCAGACTAAATCATGTTTCTTTTGGGTGGTGGGTATTCTGCTTAAGAAATCCATAGAGATTGATTCCAAGGGACACGAAGGGAGAGGCAAAAGCTGATATAAGCCATGATTTCTATTGGATGGTTTTGATTGAGAACACAAGGCGCAAGCTCTAATGAGTTTTTCAACGTGAGGTTGCATAGACGGCCAATATAAATGGTGTTGGAGGTGTTGGAGAGTATTTTTGGTACCAAATTGGCCACCATAGGTTGATGTATGAGCTTCTCGAATGAGCAGGAGGCGATCGTCTGAGTGTGGGATGAAAAGTAAATTGAATTTGTAGAGCCAACCATCCCGGATGGTGTAGTCCAATAAGGGAGTCTGATTAACAACTCTGGGACTGTGTAAGGCAACCCAAACCTCTTGAAATTCCAGATCAGTAGCATATTTTTATTTCCATGAATCATAATTAGCACAATGCACTTCTAGAATTGGGAGGATTGGCATGGGTGGCCTGCTGAGTAAATATTCCATTGTTTTAAAATTTCCCTTCTTATATTTGATCGTAAAATGGAATTGTTGAATGTAGGAGGCCCATTTAATATGCCTTTGTTTCTGAATCTTAGACTATGACTTGATGAATATCAATGGATGATGGTTTGTGTGGAGAATAGTCACTTTGCCCAATAAATAAAGGCGCCATTACTTGAGAGCTTGGATGAGGATGTAAAATTCTTTATCAAAAGTACTATAATTCTTCTTGGTCTTAGAAAGAGCTTCTGAGTGATAAGAAATGTGGTGTCCTCCCTATTTAAGTATGCTACCAATAGCACACTGTGAGGCATCTAACTCAACCTCAAATGGTTGAGAGAGGTCAGGAAGATGCAACACTAGAGATGAGTATAGTTCCTCCTTGAGATGAAAGAAGTGGTTAGTAGCCTCATTAGTCCAAATAAATGTAGAATGAATATTAGAGAGTTGATGCAAAGGACACGAAATATGAGAAAAATGAAGAATAAACTTACGATAAAAATTAATTCCACCTAGGAAAATTTTGAGCTCATTGGACAAAGAAGGTTGTGGAAATTACTACAAGGCTTGGATGTGAGATAGATTCAGTTGAATACCTTCTTATTTGACCAAGAAGCCAGGGTAAAGAACTGAACATTGGCCAAAATAGGACTTCTTCTCCTTGATGTAACTTATGCTCTCTGAGGATTTGGAGAGCTTGATGGACATGCTGCATGTGGGAGTCCCATGTTTTACTGAAGATGAGAATGTCATCTAAGTAAATGACAACAATGTGACCCAAATGTCCTCTAAAAATGTCATTGATGAGTCGCATGAACATGGCTGCTGCATTAGTAAGGCTGAATGGCATGAATTTTCATTCATAAAGACCGAATTTGGTTTTGAAAGTTGTCTTCCATACATCATCGGGGTTCATTTGAACCTGATGATATCCTGATGTCAAATCCAATTTAGTTAACCACTTAGCTCCTTGGAGGGTTTCCAGTAAATCCTCAATCCAGGGTAGGGGTAGGAACTCTTTATTGTGGCTTTGTTAAGGTCATGGTAATCAGTGACAATGCGCATTTATGAGGTTTCTCACTTTGGGATTACAAAGGCGGAAGAAGCAGAGGGAGAAACGGATGGTTGAATGTGGTTGTAGTTAATGAGGTTTGTCAATTGTCTCTCCATTTCCTCTTATTCTCTTGGGGCCAACCTGTAAGTTGGTTCATTAGGTATAGTTGAGCCTGGAATGAGTTTAATAGAATGGTCGATATGGAAAGATAGGGAAAGGCCCCTAGGAGGTTGGAAAACATCAGCGAATTCGTGACGGAGAGTAGTCATTGGTTCGGGAGCATGATGTGTAGTATCTTTTGGTGGTATGGGGCGCACCAAATAGAGAGACACATTGATTCAAATGGACATGAGGGATTTGAGCTATGGTAGAAGTGGGTATGGGTTTTTTTGCCATGAGGATATAGTTACGACCATATTTGGTAAGTTTATACTGGCAGGCTTTAGCCATATAAATGGCAGCTCTTTGGGCTTGGTAGGGGATGCCTAGAAGTGAGTTAGAACAATCCAATGTCAAGACATCACAAAGGATAGTGTCTTTAAATGGGCCGATGGAAAAGGTGATGAGGAAACATTGGGAAACCAATAGGCGAGGACCATCCTTTTTAACCCATTCGAGATGATAGGGTTTTGGGTGTGGAGTAGTGACAAGATGAATGTGGTTAAATAATTCTTGAGACACTAAATTTTTCTGGCTGCCACTGCCCATCATCAGTAAAGCCAATGATTTTTTTATTTGGAAGTTATGTTTGAATAGGTTTGATGAGTGTGGCTCTTCAGTGGTCATTAAGATCAAATATGGATCTAGGATGGTGGGGTTTTCAAGGGAAATTTCCTCATTGTCATCGACCGGTTGGGAAGTAGTAGATTCTGTGAGTAAGGTTTTATTTCTTTTCATAGATTTGAGAACTCGAAAATCGAAATTAGTTTGGGAAGTAGTCTTGTGGAAGGAACAACAGGGTGTGTTGGTATTTGGATTCAGAGAATGAGGATGTATGAAGTGGGGCGAAGGGGTGGAGGTGTGGCGAGACTAAGGAGGATGACCCCTAGGAGTGAGCTTCCTTTTGATGGCCAGAGCTCTTTGAAAAAGTTCGTCTAAAGTCTGTTTTTCAAACAATTATACCTCCCTATGGAGTTGAACCAATAAGCAAACAATAAAATTGAGTATTAATACTTCTTCTAGATCTGGAATGTGGAGAAATAAGCGCAGCTTGAAGAAGTATTCGATGTAGGCCTGAAATCCTTGTGTAGGGATTTTGTGGATATGCTACCATCAGATCCGTAAAGATTATACGTACCCGGGTGGGTAAATTTTTTTTCTCAATGCATCACATAGTTGAGCCCAAATTTGGATTGGGGGAGAGGTAGAGGGCCCTGGGCGATCACCAATCTCAACCACAAATGTGTTATTTTATTTCTCTGTATCCCACCATGTTTGGGAAAGCCCTTCCAATTGGAAGGCAACTATCTGAATCTTTTGCTCTTCAGTGAAGCCTGGGAAAGTTTTGGAATAGGTGGAAAGGCTATGCATCCATAAATTCACTGCTTCTCCGTTGCTTTGCCCAACAAAATTAAGGATTTGGATTTTAGTATCCAAATGCAAGGGATTTGGAGTATTTGGTTGTTTATTTTTGATTAATTCATTAAGGGCAGATGCAAGGCCTCGCCAAGAGATATCTCTGAGGAGGCATATTGGAGTGAAAGATCATTGGAAGGTAGGCTTACATGATCTTTGAGATGATCAAGAGGGAGATATCTATGGAAAGTAGATCTGTGAACCTCCTCTCTATGTGGTGGAGATTTATGCAGTACTGGGGCTAGGAAACTTGTGTATCCACCATCATTAAGAATGAAACCTTGAGAAGGGTGCGAGCTTGATTAAATATTATGAGAACTTATATAAAAAAATTGGCTCATCTCAAGATCCAATTTTCCCTTATATCTCAAGCTCCGATACCATTTGATCCACCATTCTATGGGGATCGATGTCTTGACATGTGTAACAAGCCTGCAAGTGCATAATAGGAGAAGTGAAGAGCAGTAAAATTATGGGAATCACCAAGAAGATACCAGAGAGAGGTGTAGCTAGGGTAAGAGGCTATCTCTCAGGGGTAGACATGTTCAAAGGGAGAATCCATGTACATCTAGGAGGAAGGCGCACTGACTCTCTTCATATCCGTGTGGAAGGAAGAGGAACCATGAAAACAATTAAAGGCATATGTTCACATCACAAGAGAAAAATGAGAGAGAGAGAGAGAGAGAGAGTTTTAGATAAAATTACAACAAGACCTTTATTAGATGGATGTCTCCTTTTATAAGCAAGGGACACATTATTACATAGGATGTTGATTGATTATAAACTAAACCGTGTAGAAATAGTAAATGAATGTGGAGAGGTAGTTATGCATGTTTACACCTTTGACCTAAGAGTTAGGTGTGCATGCCTACCATGAAATTAGGTAGTGCATATGTATGAAATGAAGTTACGTAGTGCATAGGTCTACAATGAATTAGGTAGTGCGTAGGTATGCGCCATTTTCATAGGGATTAGGTACTTCGCCTTCTCCCAGGTGGCCCAGTAGGATAGTTGTATTTTGAACAAGAAATATTTACATCCCTATAATCAATGCACATTCTGATTGTCCCTTGTTTCTTCATGATAAGAACAATGTTGGAAAACCAATGAATAAGCGGAACAGCGGAAATGAAACCATCACACAAAATATTTTCAACTTTTTCTTTAATGGCAGCAACCTTCGTCGGATAAACATGATGAAGGCATTGACGTACCGGTCTGACAACAGGGCTCATTTTAATTGTGTGTTTAACAATACTAGTATCTATGCCTGGAATTTCCTCATATTACCAAGCAAATATATCACAGAATTCACAAAAAAGAGAGTGGGAAGTTTCAATTTCAGATGGATAACAAGACACACTGACATGAATGCTTTCTACAACACCGGGCTTGGTTGAAATATCAATAGAAATAGTTTCTTCAATATTTGATAACTTTCACTTGGATTCGATGGCATTAATTGGAATAAAATTCGAAAATAAAGTAGAGATCGTATGGTGATATAGTTCAATAATATTATCTTCATTGTAATCCTGAAGATGGGAATGATGATGATGATCTTCCCATGGTTCTCTTTTTAGTGTCATGGATTCCAAAATGCTTTCATCAGTCAAGCAAGTGGATGAAAAAGGATCAAATGGAGTACCAAAATCTAATGAACGATCGACCCAAATGATCGACGAAGATGATTCATGATGCACTGCCCAATCCATGTAGATTTATTTCTATGCCACCTCAATTGGGCTTGGCGGCATAAATTCATCTAGCGTAACAACTTCAGAATCATTGGTAATCTTCCTTAAGTAATATGAAGTGGAAGGTATCATGCATCAGGTCTCTATTCTTGCAATTTCTATTGATGTCGCAGGTGGCGGTAATGCAAAGGTGCCCATTAGGGAAGAATCCTTTAAGAGCCCTACACCAATTTTTTGAAATACAAGCTAGGGTGTGTGAACTAACGGAACACTTCTAGTTACCTCAGAATTAGAGGCAAAGAAGGAGAGTTGATTGATGACTGTGATAATGCATTTATGAGGAATGGTGATCATTCTAAAGTAAGTAGATATGATCGCAGTAATAGCATAAACCCATGGCCTTCCTAGTAAAATTTTGTAGTTAAGGGGTCTGTCAATGACCTCAAATTCAACAGTTATACTTTCCCCCCTAGTTTTCCATGTAGGTTATTGATGATACCGCAAGGCTTATATGTACGACCGTCAAAATATTTCAACGTCGTATGTGATTGAGATAAGCAAGGCGAGCCAAGTGAATTCCAGCAGTTTAGAGACGTAATGAAAGTAGATGCTCCCTAATCAATAATATTGTGATGAATGAGGTGATTGAGAACATTTTCTTGGATGGAGAGTGCTAATTCTATTGGTAATTATTGCACATAGCCAGTATGATTAAATACTACAAGTTTGGAATCTATCGGGTCGATTCCACCGATTGTCGAAAACAAAGCTTATTTCTGGGAGGGACAATTTTGAATTACCTCAAGCGTCAGCATAGCTAAAGGTGACTAAGCCAAATATTCAACTATGTTATAATTTTGAGCTTCTCGGGCTCGAGGATTGAATGTTGATTTGTGGATGACTCCCTTTAGTGGCTTTATTGTTAACTCTGGAATAGCAATTGGAGGAATTGATTTATTATACGGGTTCATGGTCGAGGTAGGAGGTTGATCAGTAGCCTAGATAATATAATATTGATTTCACATAGACACCAAAAGATCAGTTTTTGGCTTTGTGAGAAATATCATAAGCACTTGGGAACTAGAAGTGGGATCCATAGCAACCATTTTTGTGTCTGGATTCA
Organism: Pinus albicaulis; assembly: GCA_034641835.2. Taxonomy (NCBI): domain Eukaryota; kingdom Viridiplantae; phylum Streptophyta; class Pinopsida; order Pinales; family Pinaceae; genus Pinus; species Pinus albicaulis. Next base: position 731,933,139 of record CM076582.1, read on the forward strand.
GGAAAGGATCTATTAACACATTAGATGTAGTCAAGGTCTTAAGAAATTTTGAGACTTTGGTGCAGTGAGGACAATCTCAAACAAAGTGCTCCTCATTACATATCAAGAAAGGGTAATGATTTTTCTAATTATTTCTAGATTGTTGATCAGATGACCATTCCTGTGGGGTTGAATTTTTCTTTTTCTTCGCTTTCCTCTTTTTCTTTCTTCCTGGTTGCTTGTAACTTGTGCCTTTGTCAGATGACATGACATGAATTTTGGAAGAAGGTGTAGGATCAGATGCAATAGAGGTGTGATTGTTTGCAGAACCTATCATACCATCATCGGCATGAGAGTCCTTAGATGGAGGAGGAACAATAAAATTTTATCGCAGTACATTTGGAATTTTTTCATAGAGCATGCCAGACTGAGTATAAATTAAATCTAAGTATTGGTCACAAGAAATGGCCTTCTCTTCACTGACGACGCCACATTTAGTGACATCCTTACTGATAGATGGAAGTAAGGACTTAATAACCATTGAATGAGCAGATGATCAGGAACAAATGTTTTGAACATTCTAAGATGACGACTCCACTCATGAATATGATTAGAAATGTGATTAGCAGTTGTCTATTTAAAATTAGTCAGTAGTTTCGTTCAAGTTTCATATCGTATGAGTAACTGGAAGTGGGCTAAAAAGGTAGTGGCTAAGGTAGTGAAATTATCAAATGAAGCTCGTGGTAATTCAATATACCACTTCACGAATGAACCAGTAAGCGTATGCTGGAAAAGACGAAGTCAAACGGAGTCATCATTTAAGGAGTTGGATGAGGACCAAAAATGATAAGTCATAACATGCGTTGACGCGTCTTCTCCAGGGTTTACATTGAATTTAGGAATGTCGGAGGGTAGTTTATGTGGTATCGCAACCGCCAAGGAGAATATTTGATGAGATAATTGGTAATCTGGTTTAAATCAGGTAATTCTAAAGTCGCGACAAAGGGCAACTATCGATTCAAGTCAGGTTCAACATAGCCAAGATATGATGGAATTACTTGGGCAATAGGCCTTTGAGCACCATCACACAGAATTTTTTTTTGGTAACCTAGATAGGTGTTGTTTTGATGACCAAACACTTGAGGAATCTGTTGTTCAATACCTGGGTAAGTTTTTTGTTGTTGGAATTGTTTTTTTGGCATTTGCGGTTATGGCTGCCAAGGAGACTGCCCACCAATATTATAGCCCAAACTAGAATATCTTGGACCCGGTTTTGAATAGGTAAGACTAGTAGGTTCCTCTGACATCCCATAAAAGGGTAATCCAACCTATGAATGAAATATTATGGATACAGGTGGTTGTTGTAAACCAGCTAATGGAGTTGGAGTCTGAGTGCCCAAAAATTTAGGGTAATGGGTTGAAGGACCTACCTAAGATGGTTGAGGTACAATAATTTGAGCATGTAACAATAGTAATGAAGCATTAACAGGTGTAGTAGGTGTAGGTGAAATAGGTTGCATCGGTCGATATGAATGCACAATCGTTTTTGGTTGAATGGGTAGGATAGGATGCCATTAAAAAAAAATCATTCCAACATTTGGGCGACCATAAAATGACAGAGTACTGTAAAAATGGGTGACCATAGGTTTCCCCCCAACATGAGGAATATAATAATATGTAAATATTGTTATCCAAATGGTGAGAGTCTAGTCAAGATTGTACTAGAGGGAATATACCCAGATGGACCATCTTGATGTTGCACTGAACATGTGTGTAAAGGATCAAGTGGCTCAGTACTCATTAGCGATGTAACAAATAAAATACTAGAAGATGGGATGAGTGAATTCCATGGATTGGAGGATGCACCAGAGTAGGTTTCAGAAAATTATTGGTATCCTGGTGGGATGGAAGGACCACCATAAAGATGTGACTCGGGTTATGTGGTAAGCATCAATGGAGTAGCAACAGTAGATGTTGTCAAAATTGTAATACATGGGACAATCGTGGATTTTTGACTTAGCCATGGTCATACGACCCAGTGTATATCCTATAGGATCTATGGGAACTTGAATTGAAAAAGGATCAAAAGAAGAAATGTAATTCAACCAAGGAGTAGACTCGTAAAGATAAAGCCCCAGCCAAAAATGAGTTGGAGTTGAGGGGTGTGTTTCTTGTTGAGGTTCTTCCTCAATTGAAATTAAACCAGGTGGAAGAATTTTGTTCTCAGGCCAGAGATATATTTCAGGTGGTCTTTTGTGCGATAGGGAAGACTCAATGGCTATGATTGACTGAGGAGAAACCGATACAAGAACAAATTCTAGTTCTTCAAATTCAGTATCTAAATGTTCTAGTAAAATAATGATGGGATTCATATCAACTTATAGTTGAACAACATCGTTTTTGGGAGGCATGGTATCATTGATTGGATAGATAGTGTCCACAGGTAGCTGTGAGGACTCCGTTTCAACAACAGTGGTTAAACCAGGATGTGTATAAATGACCCAAGATGACTCTGGTAGATGTGATTAAGATGACACACCAGATGTATTGATGGTATTGGTTTCTTTAGAACAAGGTCACCTTCACCGACCAAAAATGGCTTGTAGTGGTAAAGGTGGTTTAAGTGCTATTATATGCGAACGACAGGGAAAGGGATGTTCTTCTTCCATGATGACTGATTTTTTTTATTACAAAAACAAATAAACAAATAAAAGGGTGATATTAGGCAAAAGGTTTACCAAGTAATTGGCAATTGCAAAATACTTCCTAGCGAACCAAGAAGTACAGGGAGGCAATCTCCCCAAATGCTACGTTCAGTTTATCACAAGTTACAGGGTGGCCGACTCGGTTACCTATGGATGGTAAGAAACCTAAAGTTTTCCTCCCAAATATACTCGAAGGTACGTGGATGCCCAAGTATGTATTAGCATTTTCTAATGCGAAACCACACAGTGAGAGCACCCACTTATACTTTTCTTACAAGAACACCTCTCTATATACCCGAAGGTACATGGACGAGCTCTGATATACTTACGTACATGGAGTGGGATTTCACGCTCGAAATGTATCACAGACAAGTTAGCCACATCTACTATGTTTAACGATGCTAGAACACATCTCTAGCCTATACCTTGTAAGTGTTATCGTTAATGTTACAATGCTTTCTTAGCTTGATTGAGGTGAATTTTTTGTTGAACTTACTTAAAATTTTATCTTTTAGGTTCACCACATGATGTAATGGATATTCCTAAAATTAAAAATAAATTAGAAGAAAAACTTTTCAATTCAGTTTTTAAATGAAAATCCTAGCTACTAAGGGGAAAGAGCAATCAACTTTTGAGCATACAACAAAGAGAACAAACTAAATGTTGATTTCCCTAACTTGTTCCTATGAAACACACACAATCTCTAAATGCACATGCATGTTTTTATTTTCAGTTCTCTTTAATGTGAATGAGTAAAAGGAAACTAAATGCACTAATTAATCAAAAAAATGTTTTCTTTTGAGAAACGAGGAATGAAACAATGATTTCTCTTTGTAAAAAGAAGAATGGAAGTACAATTTTCTTGTAGGAAATGAGGAATGAAGCAACAAATTCCTTTTCGAAAACATAATTTATCTAATGCAAAAATCAACTACTTTGAATTTGATTTACTAATGATAAATAAAATAGCTAATGAAACATTGAACAAATAAATTTTCAAAGGAGGAAGAATAAGGAATGTTTATTGGTCTCTAAGAGCAATCATACATCTAAGAATACAACAGAAAATTGGCTGAAACTGAAAGTAAAGAATTTTTTTGGTGGAATTTGGTTGGCTGAGGGGGCAACATACCCTATAAGGGTAGATAGTGCATTGCAGTGCAACCCTAAATGGAACACAGTGCACTGTAGTGCATTGTACCCTGACCAATAGTGCATTGAGCGTAGCTAAGTTTGGGAAACAAGAAGCTAAACACACTTCTAAGGCAATTTTTTCATTCAAATGACTAATAAAAGAAGGTAGGGTCTATTGATGATGGTAAACATAGATAGAAACACCAAGAATGATGGATTTATCCCTAGTGGAGTCGCCAATTTGTTATACATAATTCTAATCTACGGATAAAGTAGATTCCCTGAGTGTGGTGTTCCTTCACTCAGAACAATAGAAGAAAGACAACTATTATTTTCCCTAAGACAAATAGATAGACAGAAAGGAAATAAGCCTACATTTCATCCTTTTTCTCTCCTTCTCCTTCTGTCATTTTTGCCGTTAATTTCAATCCAGCAAAAGTCTCTAGATCAATTCCTAAAAAAAACCAAAGACAGAGAACAACAAACAAAATGCAATATACAAGTATCTACTTATCTTAACCAAATTGAACCGATTAGATCTGAGAATAGATATACAATTGAGAATGAAATTCACAAGATATAATCATACATATGATAAAATGAATAGATATCTTTATTAAGAAAGTAGGAGGAGAATATTACAACCAATAGATTGATTCATTGTCAGCATTCTCCAACTTCATTCCATCCTCATCGCACCAAGCATCATCTCAGCAACATATCAGTACTTCCATATCTCAATTCAACATCATAACATTACACAAAATTTTCCCTCCCTAACACTTAGATGAGTGCTCAATTTATAGCGAAATTGAAGGTAGTTTCTCAATAAATTGAATTGAATGTTTTTCTAATAATATGTGAGACATGTTTCCAAGTTCAAAGGTGATGGATGAACACTTGTATTCAAAGTATGGCATCTATGAGCTCTTCTAGGAGACCAAAGAACCCTTGAGTGTCGCGACGTGCACTGCAGTTCACTTTTTCATGGATGTAAGCACACTGCAACACAACGAGGCCCATGTAGAGGAGTGTTGTCGAGTTAATGGGTCATATAATTTATACTTCAAACCTTGGAAATCGCACAATTGAAGCCATAAATGGAGTGTCTTCACTTAGGGCATATAAAAACTGAATTAGGGGATAATAGAACCTATTCATTGGTCTTGGGGGATGATGCCCAATTTGACCAGGTCTTGGGGGATGATGGCGAAATTGGCCTGTAAAAATACCCACTCACTGTCTAAAATTGGATAGACAAAGTCTGCATCTAATCATTTTTGCAATTCCTCTTTTACAATGTCCTTTAGTGTAGAGTTCATTCTTCTCCAAGCTTGGAAAATACGTTTATGGCCTTCCTCAAAGTATATATGATTAGTATAGATAGAGGGTTGAACTCATTTCATCTCTTTGTAATCACATGAAAAAAAATCAAGATTATGCCTTAAAACAATGAACAATTGTTCTTCTTCGTTAGCTGAAAGAAAAATATTGATTTTCAAATTTTTAGAGGGGTTGATTTATATTATTTTCACATTATTTTTATGAGAACCAACAGTGATTAAATATTCCCATGAGTTTTCTTGAGAGTAGGAAGGTTTTCCTAAATATTATTCTTTTATACCGTCTATATTTATGGTAGAAAGATACTTATTTTTTATAAAATTACCAATCAGATTGTCCTCATATAATTTCATGCTACCAATAGTTCCTTCTAATGTAAAAATGGTTAGGGTGATGATTGATATATTTCTTATTCTTCTTCCTCTCCTACCCACATAGGAAAATCATGCTCAATAAGGGGTTGATCAGGGGAATATAGTACAAGTTGTTTTCTTATATTCCCATTTGTAATTTTCATGTTTCTAGCTTTGTAGTCGATTTCGGAATCATCAATATCTAACCAAGGTATTCCTATGATAAGGGAATAGCCATTGAACTAGGTTTTGGGCTGGAGAATAAGGAAATTAGTAGGTCACTCCTAAGAATCAATGGAAACTTTGACATCCTCAACGATTCCCTCTAATTCTACTATGGATCTATTAGCAAGTTTCAACATTCTGATGGTGTTCCTAAGGATCCTTTGATATTAAGCTTGAACATAATTTCCTTGGTCATAACATCAATTGCAGCCCATAAGTCAATAAGGGTGTTTCATACTACAATTTTGTTATTTTGCACATCTACTATTGGCTATCAGGATCGAAATAATTTGGTATGTTGATCTTCCCAAGCACGAGATCAACCAACTGCCTAATGCCATTGATAGTAGGGGAATGTTTCCTTCTCCTTATTGACCTTGTAAGGCATTCCTTTTTTATGAACTTTTTGTATATAGGAACATCCTTGATAGCTTCAACGAGAGGAATTTTGGCACACAGATTTTTCAATTCTCCCAAAATTTCAACTTCTTTTGCGGTGTGTGTTTTAGTATGGATCAACCTTTTAGGATATTAGAGAGTTTTTTTGGCTTGAGCACCAACACATGAATCTACTAAATCAATAAATATTATTACATTCACGTTATTTAATTAAAATTAATAACAAAGTCACTAAATTTGGTTGTACGAGATATAAGACATGATCATTATGTAGTAAAATAGTTCATTACTCCTCCAACTAGCATAATTCAATGGTTATATATTGAACAATGGGGAGTGATACCTAATCCCATATATCAACCCAATCTATGGAATCACGATCATTCCACTCACTAATACTACATGGATAATAGAAGAAATGAGTTTTCTTATTTGTATTTCAACTATATCATAATTTGATGTTCAAATTGAATGAAATATACAAGTGCCTTTGATTGTTTTTCATTCATATATATGTGATTGATCTTCATTGAGAACCTCCAAAAAAATATCTACACATATTCTTTCCTTTTTATTGGTTTTATTACCATATTGTCCCCTTTTCCATTATTGAAGAGAACCATTCAACAATGGATTTTGTATTTTGAATGAGGGGATATGTTTTAAATTCAAATCTTTCTTGCATAATGTAGTTTTGATGCATGCACATATTCCAACATGCTTCCATTTCTTGTTGCTAGTCTCAAGGTGGTTCTAAATATGTTTTGCCTCATACTTTTTTTGCCACATACATAACCATTGAAATACATAGGAATTTTAGAATTAGGCCATGCAACTATTTTTTCCAAATCTAATTTCAATACATTTGTATATCATTCTCCTTTAAGTGGTTGTAGAACAATCAAAAGGGATTTTATACATAAGCCACGTCATGTAAATTGTCATGACTTATATAGAAGTGATACTCTATCAATATAGCACTTTTATCTAGACTACCATTTGGCCCTGCCTATATGCAATACAAACCATTATGTTGAATTTATCTAAGTGATAATGTTGGCTTTGTATATCACTTTATAGTAAAATTTTGTAGTTCTTATCAAAATAAAATGATAGTAAGATAATTAAGATAATACCAATAGTAAATATATATTTTTATATTCTAACATTATCTCCCTGCCATTGAGCCACATGAACATGTTAAAAATATTTTTGGGATTTTTCAAAGAAATCCTTAGTGAAGTAATAGACTCATATATATATATATATATATATATATATATATATATATATATATATATATATATATATATATATATATATATATATATATATATATATATATATATATATATATATATATATATATTGTTACAATAATTACCCCTATGACATTTCAAAGTGAAATATAAAATAAAGATACCATTTAAGTACACTCCAATAACCTAGGACATCACCAATTGTATATTTTTTCTTTCATGCCCTTATACATTATCATATGTGACATTTGAAAATTTATTTGTGAACCTCCTTCCTTAAAAAATCATACTCCTTGCTCACATGCATGAAATATCTCAATAATTCCATTCCACCACACATGGGGAAAATTCCCTTGGCCTTGTACACATGATGTTATTAAAGAATCTAGATGATTTAGATCATAATATAGTTGATCATTATTGCATGCACGCGCACACAGACACATAAATTTATGCATATTCAATGTGGTATCTATAACAATATGTGTTTTGCACTATGTTTATTAAAACATAACAAAAATGACATTTATTGGAATATCTTTGGCCCAAGATAAGTGCATTATGCTAACTCATAAATCTCTCATACAAATTTTTATGTGTCATTCCAAGAAAGTGTTTGATGCAGGGCTCATAGTCCCAAGAACCTCTTATGAATTTTAGTACATTCTTTTCTTTGGAAAAAGGCATAGTTCTCTCATACCAAAATTTTTTTACTAATCCCCTAACAACTCTAATTAGCCTAATGTCAAAATGAGGTGGCCTACTAGTAAAGGCCCATAAATATGTTTGCCTATTACATTGAGGAATATAATCAAACACTTTCTAAGGGTTTTGAAATTACGTTTATTAGTACAAGATTTTTGTTTGAGAAAATGACGTTTTCTTGTGATATTGCTAACAACAAAGCTTCTAACAAAATGATTTCTTGTTTCATAAATTTCAGTTATTTTTATGCCTATAATTCTCCCAAAAATATTCAAAATCTTATATTTTAACAAAGATATAAATAGATGAATTTTAATTGCATTAGATTTTAGTCGAAATTATTATTTATTAAGTTTGTATTGTTGATAACAAATAGTTTAGTTAAATAATTTTCCTTCAAGTGATAGTATACCAATTTGATCCACTTGAATGTGTTTAGGATTCCCATGGTGTTGAGATTGCAACAAGATGATGAGCTTAGTGGAAAGGAGTCGCCTTCACTAAGTGGGCCCGCAGGGTATTTTTGGCGCAAAGTCTATTTTTAGACTATGTCTATTTTTAGACATATGGATCACGTTCTATGAGTTGCAGGATGCTATTTGTGGATGGTTGGTCAAGTCAGGAAAAATAGATGGACTTCTATTTTTAGACATATTGGGCGGAATCTATTTTTAGATTTCCAGTCTAAAAATAGATATGTCGAATATTATTAGCTCTTAATAATATTTGGACTCTAAACATTATCTTATCCTCTTGGAGCACTTCAGTTAAGTGCACGGATGTGGCACATGCAGCTGACAGAAGGAATTACGCTATTCCTAGGGTTTAGTGGAGCTATTGCATGGTTGACTTCAGTTAGAACTCATGTGACAGAGTTTGGTGGAGTTGATGAGGCAGTTAATGGAGTTGTGTTCAGTTTAACTTAGTTGAGCTAGTTGTATCTAGTCTAACTGATTGATACAATTAGTGAGAGTGGTGTGAATTAATTATTAATTAATTCACTAATTATTAACTCATAAATAAACTAAATAATACATCAGTTAACTTCAGTGCATGGACAGTTTCAGTGGAGACCAGTGAAGAGGTAGGTGAAAGAGCAAGTGTGACTATCAGTTGTGACTATACTGGTGCATGAGAATTGCACACACATTGATTGAGAAGCCAATGAGGATTGCGCAGTACATACCAGTGGGATTTGAACCTTGATCTGGTAATTATCCATATTGGATTGCGCAGTAGAGGCTGGCTAACAGGTGGAGCAGATTGGAGCATGTGTTTTGTATGATCTGAGCTTGTGTAGTGTGTAACAATTGGAGATTGTACTGAGAGCTTGTGAGGAGTTTGTACAATGATTGTTACATGATCTATATCATTATAATATACAGATAGTTGGGGGTTTTCAGCTTTAATATTTCCCATAAATACTGTGTTTATATGTGTGATTGTTTATGGTTTTAATGTGCGCATGCGATTGTTTAATTTCCGCAAATTGATGATCAATAGTAGAAGAGGTTATGTATTATGCATGAAGCTCAAATAGTGTGTGATCAGGATAATCTCGATGAATAATTTAATATTTATTCAAATTTCTACATGGTATCAGAGCAGTATTGATCATTGGAGCAATTGCAAAACATTGAAGCGGTTGAGTTTTGTGCTGGTGGAATTCGAATTTGCAGTAGTGTTTTCTTGGTGTCAAAGTTGAGATGTCTTTCAATGGATTGCGATTGGAGTACGCCCTTGAGGGCAGCTTGAATTATATTGCATGGAAGGACATGATGGAGTCGATGCTAGATGACAATGGGTTGAAGGAGTTCATAGATGCTGAAGTCCCAAAGCCTACTTCTACTGATGTTGTCGTACTTGACGCATGGCAAAAGAAGACAACAAAGTGTCGAAGGATTCTGTTGAAGGGCGTGAAGGATCACATAGTGTCCAGCCTGCATGGTAAGGCTTCTCCATTATTGATGTGGAAAGCCTTGACAGATTTATTCCAAAGAAAGAGCGACCAGAGTAAGTTGGCGCTCAAGGATAAACTCAGAAACATAAAGATGGAGAAAGGCGAAAGTATGCCCAAGTACCTCACGAAGTTCATCCAATGCAGGGATGAGATGGGAAGTGTGGGGTTGACTGTTGATGATGAGGACTTGGTGAGCTTGGCTCTCCTTGGGCTTCCGAAGAGTTGGCATTCCTATCAGGACTCTGTCAATGGTTGGGAGAAATTTCTAGGATGGGAGTGACTTTGGTCGGATCTTGTGCAAGAGGATATAAGGCGGAGTACCAGGGATGGATCTTCATCAAAGAATTCTGATGAAGAGAATTTCACTTTGGCTGCCAAAGAAAAGAAGGGGAAGATCAAGAAAGCTTCTCATTCCGGTGCGAAAGGAAAGAAGTAGGACATGTCCAAGGTGAAGTGCTTTCACTGTCACCAACACGGACATTATGCCACAAATTGTCCGCAGAAGAAGAAAAATAAGAAGGCTGCTGGATCTGCAGCTGGAGAGGCCTTAGCCTCACAGTTTGAGCTGGATTTTTCACTGATCGCATGCGTGGTTTCAAGTGTGGAGGGATCAGTGTGGTTTCTGGACAATGGTGCGTCTTTTCACATGACAGGAGATCGAGATTTGTTTGCTGATCTAGATGAGAAAGATCTTGGAGTGCACATCGAGATGGGTGATGATGGTAGATACAGTGCAACCGGTATCGGTACCATTTCATTTGAGAGGGATTTTGGTAAACCCTTCGTATTGAAGGAAGTGATGCATGTTCCAGGATTGAAGAAGAATCTGATCTCTGTGGCGATGTTAGAAGATAAGGGATATGATGTTGTCTTCAGCGAGGGAAAGGCCTTCCTGCGCAGTAAGGCAACTGGTGAGAACCGGAGGATAGGGATTCGAGTTAAGAACCTTTATCAATTGTAGGTAGATGGCTGCGCAGTAATGGCAGGCAAGGCAGAAGGAGTGGTGAGCCGGGATGATGGCGAGTTGTGGCATCGAAGATTGGGCCACCTTCACCATGGAGCTTTGAAGATACTGCATCAGATTTCTACTGGGCTTCCTAAAGGAACTCTTGCACAGTCAGATCAGTGCAAGGGGTGTTCCTTGGGAAAATTTGTGAAAGCCACCTTTCACGAGAAGGATAGTCGCGCCACGACAATCCTTGAGAGAATTCACACAGACGTGTGTGGACCTTTCTCAGTAGCTTCGACAGAAAAGCACAGGTATTATGTGATATTTGTTGATGATTTGTCTCGTAAGTGTTGGATCTTCTTCATGCAGAAGAAGAGCGAGACATACTCAAAGTTATGTGAGTTCAAGGCGCTAGTGGAGAAATAATCAGGGAAGCAGGTGAAGGCTCTTAGGAGCGACAATGGTGGTGAATTCATCTCTGGCGAATTCAAGGACTTTTGCAGCACAGAAGGAATTTGAAGAGAGCTCATGGAACCTCATAACCCACAGCAGAATGTGGTTGCTGAGTAGAAGAACAGAACGATCGTGGGTGTTGCATGGGCGATGTTGCATGTTCAGGGCCTACCCATTCACTTGTGAGCATATGCATGTAATACTGCAGTATATGTGCAGAACCATTGTCCTCACAGGATACTTGGCATGAGTACACCCGAGGAGGCGTTTTCTGGTAAGAGGCCTGATATTTCCCATTTGAGGATTTTTGGTTCACCTGTTTACATTCATGTGACAAAGGATGCCAGGAAAAAGCTGGAGCCGACCACAGAGGTTGGGATATTTGTGGGGTACACTGATATGCCCCACAACTATCATGTGTATTTTCTAGACAATCGCAAGACTGTTGCGCGACGGGATATCAAATTTCAGTAGGAGAAAGCCATGAAGTGTTTGCTTGAGAGGGAGCTACACTTGCATGCAGATGAGGAGCTATTAGTTCCTAAGGATGAGTCTCAGGATGTGTATCAGTCACAATATGAGGCTCATGGAGTGGAAGAAACCACTCATGCAGCGCCAACCATCAGAGGGCAGAAGCACACTACAGAAGTTGAGCGACTGGCTCAAGATGCAGAGAAGGTTGTAGGAGCACCTACATCACAGCGCAGACAAAGATAGTCACCTGACCGGTATACTAGATACATAGCTCTTGTGAGCAAGTGTATCGTGACAGAGCCATCCTCTTTCGAGGAAGTTGTGGAGGACCCCGCATGGGTAGATGCCATGGTGGAAGAGTATGATTGAATTATTCGAGAAGCGATTGCATGGGAGATTGTCCAGAGTGTTTGGTCAATTTAGTGTGTCCTAAATTGCTACATTAATTTATCAATCAGGGATTAATGGTGATGAAGTGTGGTGCTATATATGTGAGAATAACCTATCTCTTACTTTTTGTAGTTTTTGGATTTTTATGAAATTCTAAAAGACAAGTATGGAGACAAATATTCAAGACAATGATGTCCTTCTAATGATTTTCCAAACTTCAAAAGAATTTTAAAACACACAATGACAAAATTAATTCTTCAAAGAAAATGAAATTGCATCACTATTCTAGTCAAGCAAACAGTGAACTACTGATCATGAAACTCATTATCCTTGCTGCTGTCCAAATACAAAAGAAACTATGCTTAAAGAAATCCAAGAATTGCAACAAAGTAAATCTAAATCAAATTACATCAACTTATATTCTGATCCCTCACCATTAGTCCAGCTATAGCTTTCGGAGGTAACCATAAACAGCTTGAGCAATCTGATATCTAATTTGCAGAAAAAAGAAACTAATATCAAACTACACACTCATACTTCCACAGCTAACTATAGGTCCGATATGGCTTTAGGAAGAAGGCGAAAATGAAATCAAGCGATTTAATATTTCTAACTTGCAGAAAGTAAACTAATATCAAACTACACACTCATAATTCAATCCCTCACCATTAGTCCAGCTATGGCTTTCAGAGGTAACTGAAAATGACATGAGCAATTTAATATATCTAAATCTAACTTACAAAGCAAATGTGCAAGACTGAAATAAACAAAGCAGTACTGGAATTAAACAAAAACTAAGAAAATTAAATTAGCAGCAGAACAATATTGATTCCATGTCATTAGTCAAAAGATATGCAAATTCCCAGGCTTCCTATTTGTAATTTGAAATAAGAACACTGATCAGTTAACAACAAGATACAACATGAAAGATTATGGACAGAAGTAAAATGTAAAGCATGAAAGATTATGAACAGAGATGAAGCATAAATACCATGAAAGATGCAATGTATAAACACGTGAATGACTTATGGCAGAATGAACTTAAAGAAATAAAACAAGAAACTATATAGTAATGCACAAAACCTCAGCATGTGCAGGGGCCCTCTGCACCAGCCTCAGGCAATAGCCCTCAAATACGAATTACGCTTGGAAACAAAGTCTTCTTATATATTGAAATGCAGTCATAACAGAGAAATGATATTACAGCATAGTGGCAATGCAATTACATTACAGAGCTATATGGAGGCTAACTATTATGCGTATGAAAACGCGTTATTTATAACAAAGGTGATATAACTAATTCCCTAAATTTTGTGCTGATGGAGACACGTGAACCATCACGTCCAGAGATCCAGCATCATGGCCACGGTGAGGAGTAAATCTATGAAGAGTGGATGTTGGATTCGGCTTATGGAGCCGTGTACAGGTGTTGATGTGTCTCCCGTAAATTCGAAGCGGTCATACAAATCTTCACGTGATGAGAAACAGAGTCCTATCACCGTGGGACTCTACGGTTGACTTCCACTTGTCCACCTTTGACCACAGCCTCCTTAGGTGAATTTTCCCGAGCCAATAGGAGACGATCCATTTCCACATCATTTTTGACTTGCCCATGTGGCTCGATTTTCCTGAAGACACCTGCAACATAGACTTTCACAAAATGGCTGCAGAAAGTTGCAGCAGCTGCGGAAAGTGGCAAGATTCCGCAGCTAAATGAGCAAAAATCTAAATCAAATAGCAGACACAAAACATAGTTAAAAACCATTTTAGATGCTCCTTTACAATTAATATGTAATGATATTGACAACTTAGAAGGTTCAAGTGAATGAAAAAGGTCTAGAAAGGTGTATAGGAAAGATGCAGATTTGAGACTCAACATACCCCCACTGTGAAGGTGTTGCATGTCCTCATGCAACCAAAATTTTGATAATCCTTTTTCAGTTCATATGCCTTGACACTTCAGCCAGTACATCCAATCCTCTCCTCATCTTCCTTGGTGCTGCTAACATCCTGGGCTTCTTCATTAAGCATCTGAATTTGATATTAACCAGTGATCTGCTTAACTTCTGGCATTTCTTTTTCAATTTCCTGTTCTTCTTCTGCGATATTCCCAGATGTAGCATGGTATTATCATGAATTATTTTGTCCAATTTTCTTTGTTCCTTCAATGCCTCATTTTCATTTTTAATGTGTTTATTTAAAATCTCTAGCTCAAAGACTTCTTGTTTTAGTGATTGGACTAGATCATCTTGTACTGTGTGAGGCTGAGTGGACGAAGTACTGGGACCCGTAGCTGCTCTTTCTAAAGATTCTATATAATCATATACTTCTTGTTGCTTTGGGTCTATCTCAGGTGTCGTTTTTATTGGGCTGTCCCCAAAATGCCATGGAGGAGAGTTGTCTTCAAAATCTGGCTGAGAAGGGCTCACATCAACGTCTGGCTGAGAATGGGATGGACTATGTTCAATGTCTGACTGAGAATGAAATGAACTAGGTTCACTGTCTGACTGAGAGTGAGATGGACTATGGCCAGCTGGGGATTGTTCAGATGTTTCTTCTCCCAAATCAATAAAATGAGGTCCTTTCGTTTGCGTTTTCCTAAACTTCCCCTTAAGCCTGGAACTTCTTCTCACACGCTGTGGACCACTGTCTTTTTTCTTTTGTTTTCCTTTCCCTTTCTTCTTGGCCATAGATGACTATTCTTGAAGGTGAACTAGTCTCTCAGATAACACTTGATGATCTTCTTCGGAAGAAGGGGTTTGATGCATAGCCTCAATACTTTTTCTCTCTTTTGATGTTATTGGCTTTTTACCCTTGGTTTCTTTCTTCTTCCTTTTTGACAGTCTCTCTTCCCTACTAGTTCTTTCAATTGTAGTAGTAGGAGTACTTTGAGTTTCATCATTTTTCTTTTTCTCCTACTCCTTCTTGATGTGCTACCTTCAGGAATTTCTTGGGGTTCTTCAAAGAAATTTCTGATCAAAAATTGTTCCCATGTGTCCTTGTTCTCTTTTAACTGTTTTTCAATCAAAATTTTCACAAGACTATGGTGATATAGAAGTGGTTCTACATCCCCTAAATTCTTCTGAACAGTCACAGACATCTTCTTCAAACTATTTAATAAAAAGTATGGCAGATTGAGGGCCTGGTTATCTAGAAAGTTCATCAACAATCTGGTATGGTACATATACATTGACCCAAAACGGCCCTCACAGGTGATACATTTTTGAACAACTAGCAGAAAAGTAGCCCATTCCTCTTTCAGAGCATGAACATGAATTCCTCTTTTAAAAATAGTTATGTCCATACCTGGGTTATGTAGAATTATTCTCCAGGCTTCATCACTAATGCTTTTGTTCTTAAACCAACGTTCACCCTCTTGAGGAAGTTCTATGGCAGATGCTATAGATGCCTCATTCACCGTAAACTTAAGGTCTCCAATCTCTACCTCCAGGCCATTGAAAGACCTTGCAAAAGATTTTGTCACCTCTTTATGGTAGCCTCTAAACTTTTGGATAAACCGCAGCCACTTTGCCTTCTTCAATATATCCCTGACTTGCGAGTATCCTTCCATGAATTTAGGTCCCTCTGGTTCTGCTCTCAACAATTTACCCATCCTTCTTTCTGCTCTTTAAAAACTTGCCTGCGTGAGGAGGGTTCAATGGAAGTAGGACGGCTGAATGAACGGAAATGAGCATGATGACTGTAGGTAGATATCAGAGAATGGGTATACAGACTGTAGCGTAACAGAGAATGAAATGGGGTGAAGCGGAACAGAGAAGGTTTACGTGAGCACGACGGAAATGCGGCTGTGAGATTAATAGAACAATAGGAGGAGTATAACACATCCGACAGTGTTTAAAATTTGGTGGCTGCAGAGTAAATGTAAGCACGTTTATACAATGGCTACAGATTTCATGCGGCTGAAAGAAGCCGTAGTCAAATCAACCACGTTTCATCATCATAGGTGGAGTATCGGAGTTTGAGTGAAGATCGGAGGTTTAATTATGGGACCATTTGAGAATGAATGCAAGGATTGTGGGAGGATTGTACAGAGATCATGGAGTGGTTACGGAGTTTGTCAATACAATCATTGCACATAATGGATCTTATGGTTTATAAATATATAAAAATGTGCTTAAATTCTATTTGAAATAAATTTTTACTCATACCTTGGAATTCTTGCCATTTTTCCTTGGTCTTCAATTAGTTGCTCCTCATTGATATCTTGAATGCCCCATGTCTTCATAATTGGTCCTCATACCTGCATTTGATTTCATGATTGTGGAAATAACATCTGGCTGTACATTCTTTTGAAAAATAGAGTGGTAGCTGCGGAATCTGCTTCTGGCTGCGGAAACTGGTGTCAGCTGCGGAAACAGATGTCAGCTGCGGAAACTGACACAACTATTATTTGGGTGAATGGAAATGAACGGATGACAATTGACTAAATGGAAATGGTCATGAAAGAGAATTTTATTGGTGAAATGGAATGAAATAGATAAAATGAAGTGAAATGGAATGAAATGGAGTGAAATGAAGTGGAATGGAATGGAGTGGGTGGTCACAAAACTTGTGAAATGAAAGAGAGATTTTTTTTTTGGAAAATATAGGGTGTCAGGTGTTCCTGATTTTCACCCAATATTTTCTGTATAAGACTGCCAATCAGTGATTGGTTTTCAGGCTTATACATTTTTTTTTTTTTAAACTGAAAAGAACAAAAGCTAGGCTGGTGGAGAAGAAGAATTCTTCTGTACCAGCCTGATTGCAAAACTTTCTTGAAACATTTTGACAAAATCCTCTTTTGAGAGTGGCTTATGATAAACTTTCAATCTATGGCCATTCACAATAAGAGGAGTTTGAAACTCATCAATGGTCTTGATTCTTACTGCTCCATTGCTAAAGATCTTATCAATCTCATATGGCCCAAGCCAATGAGTCTGAAATTTTCCTTGAAAATCTTTAAACTTGGAATCAAATAACAATGCCCAATCTCCTTCTTGAAACTTATTCTCTTTGATGTACTTTTCATGCCATTTAGCTCTTTGATATTGAACTATATCAGTTCTTAAAATTTCCTCTTGTCTGATCTCATCTAGCTCATTCAATTGCTCCATTCTATGCTTTTGGGCTTCTGATAAATCCATCCCCAACTGAACTGCTATCTTGAAGGTCTTGACTTGGAACTCAATGGGGAGCAGGACTTCCTTCCCATAAACAAGTTCATAGGGAGAATGTCCTGTTGTATTTCTCCATGTAGTTCTATAAGCCCACAAGGCTTCAGGAAGCCTTTCTGCCCAATCTCTTCTATGTAGATGAACAGTTTTGGTGATGATACTTTCGAGAACTTTGTTGGTAGAATCCACTTGACCATTTTCTTGCGGATGGTAAGGAGTAGATCTTCTATGCTTGATTTTGTATTCTTCCATCAGCTTCTCCACCAGGTTGGATGTGAATTGGCTTCCTTGATCTGTCACAATTTCTCATGGAACACCAAAGCGAGTAAAAATATCCTCATAAAGAAAATGAACAACTGAATTTTCAGTAGCAGATACTAATGCTTTGGCTTCTACCCATTTAGTAACATAATCATTACAAACCAATATATACTTCTTTTGCTTAGATGGTGGATTAATAGGTCCAATGAAATCTAAAGCCCATTTTTCAAAGGGTTCAATGAGTACCTGTGTTTGCAATGGCATTTCATTTGAGAGGGTAGGTTTCCCTACTCTTTGGCAGCTGTCACACCTTTTGACATATTGTTTTGCATCTTTGAAGAGGGAAGGCCAATAATATCCTAAAGAGAGGATTTTATAGGCTGTCCTTTTGTCTGCAAAGTGTCCACCGCATGGTTCATCATGACATGCCTTAAGGATATCATGCATCTCATCTTCCCTGACACATCTTCTGATCACAAGATCTGGCCCTGTTTTAAACAATTCATTAGAAATCCATGAATATTTTGAACTCTCCTAAATAATTTTTCGTTTTTCACTTGGAAATAAATGTGAAGGCAGTTTCCCTGTAACCAAATAGTTAGCAATATCTGCATACCAAGGAGTCTTAATAGTTACTGCAAACAAGTATTCATCAGGAAACTTATCCTCTACAAGAGAATCTTCTTTAGTATTCTGAATCCTAGATAAGAAATCAGCTACTGTATTTTGTTTTCCTGGTCTATCCAACACAGTAATATTGAATTCTTGCAAAAGTAAGAGCCATCTTGTCACTCTGCCATTAGTAGCAGGTTTGTTCATTAAATATCTAATTGCAGAATGGTCAGTATGAATAAAAGTTTCATAGCCTGTTATGTAATGTCTAAACTTATTAATTGCATGAACAACAGCTAAAAACTCTTTTTAAGTCACAGTATAGTTCAACTCTGTGGGAGTCAAATTTTTACTGGTATAATAAATGGCATAAGGAACTAAATCTTTTTGACCCAACACAGCTCCTAGAGCTGTATCTGAAACATTCGTAGAAATATGGAAAGGGAGTTTCCAATTTGGTCCTCTCAAGATAGGTGCTTCAGATATTCTTGTTTTCAAAGTTTCAAAGGTTGATTGACAATCAGGATCCCATTTAAATTCACAGTCTTTTGTAAGCAATTTGAAGAGTGGAGATGCTATTTTAGTGATGTTTTCTATGAATCTTCTATAGTAACCAGTAAATCCTAGAAAACTTCTAACATCTCTTTGACAATTTGGAATAGGTAACTTGGAGATGACTTCAACTTTTTATCTATCAACCTTAATCCCATCTCCTGAAATATGATGTCGCAAAACAATCCCTTCAGTAAACATCATAAAGAATTTTTCATGGCTTAATGAAAGGTTTGTTTCTTTACATCTTATAAGAACTTTTTCCAAATTTTCTAATGCCTCTTCAAATGAATTACCATAAACTGTAAAATCATCCATATAAACCTCTACACAATCATGGATTAGATCGGAAAAAATTCCTAGTACTGCTCTTTGGAATGTTGCTGGTGCATTACATAACCCAAAAGGAAGCACTCGGTAGGCAAAAGTTCCCCATGGACAAGTAAATGTAGTCTTATCTTGATCTTCAGGTGCTACCTGAATTTGATTATAGCCACTAAAACCATCCAAAAATGAAAAGTACTTTTTACCTGCTAATGTATCTAATACCTGATCAATAAAAGGCAAAGGAAAGTGATCCTTCAAAGTTGCTTTGTTCAATTCCCTGTAATCAATGCATATCCTCCATTTACCATTCTTTTTAGGTACTATAACCAAAGGAGAAACCCATCGGCTATCTGAAATTGGATAAATGAAGTTTACATTGAATAGTTTTTGGAGCTCTTCTTTCACTATCTCCCTAAGATTTGGATTCATCCTTCTTTGAGGTTGTCTGATTGGTCTACTGTTTTCCTCAGTATAGATATGATGGATGCAAGTCTTAGGATCAATACCTTTCATGTCTGTATACTCCCATGCAAATGCGGTAGAATGTTTTTGCAAAATTCTGGTTAGTTCTTCTTGTTGTGACTTCTCCAAATGTTTGTTGATATTCAATGTTTTTCCTGGAAAAATCTCAATAGTAGAACTACCAAACTCTTCCATAGAGTAAAGAGGCATTTGTCTTGATGATAAATATTCTATGTCAGATTCCAACTGAAATTGTGTGGGGTCATATTCTGAAGATGTCTCAAAATTTTCTAATGTGTTCAGAATTTGACTATCCTCACTGATTTCAGAAATGGTAAAGACAGGTTGTATAGTGTCCTCATCATCAACCCATTCATTGTCTCCTACTTATGTGATTGCTTTTGCTGGAGGATACAAATTGAATTTCTTTGTCGAATTACCATTAGAAATGTACATATCCCCATATCTACAACTAATAAAAGCATCAGCTATGGCTAACCAAGGTCTTCCTAAGATAAGTGGGTGCCCTCCTAGATTACTCTTGGGAGTCAAAATCATAAAATCTACTGGATATTCCCAAGAATCTAAGGAGACTGAAATATCTTCTAATACACCATCTGGTTTAATAATTGATCGATCTGCAAGTTGCAGTAAAGTAGGTGTAAAAAAAAGGTTAGGAAGTTTTAGCTGGTCCATAGTCTGTCTACTCATAATGTTAATAGCAGCCCCTAAGTCAATCAATGTGTTTGGAATTTCTATCCCATTTATATGTGTCTTGACAATTGGACTTCCTGGATCTACATACTTATGCATGGTAATTTTTCCCATCATAATATCTGCAATTTTTCCTACCAGGTAGATTCTTCTTGTGTCTTTTAGTTTCCTTCCTGGTCTTTTGAAACTCAACTCCTTTATTGTTTTTGCTAGAAGAGGAATCTCTCGAATGGCTTGTAGCAAGGGAATCTTGATACAAACATTCTTTAATTCATCTAGAAAATCATAGTTAGGCAACAAGATTTGTTTTTCTACCCCCTTGTCAATTTGTAATCTTTCAGGAAAAGGCGGTGTAGATGAAGATGCAGGTTACTCAACTATAGGAGTTGTGGGTGTTAACTTTTCTTTATCTTTTTGAATGTTTGAGTTTTGAAGAGATGCTTCCTCAGAACTTTTATTGGCTTCAAGAGAGTCCTCCTCAGAGGTATCTTGCTCTTGGACATCTATAGAAGGTTTTTCTAAAACTCTACCAGATCTAAGTTGTACATCATTGAGAGGAACAATCATATAGGTAGGAAATTGTTGTCCTTCTATCATATAAGTATTCTGAGGATTTTTATTATTAGGATTTGGCAATGGCTGAGCTGGAAGTTGATTTGTCTTTTGTTGGTATGGGAGCACGAGTTGAGGATTTGGATTTTGTTGAGAAGGTTGTTTTTGTGGAAATGGCAATGAAAGTTGTGGATTTGGGTTTGGAAATTGTGGAGCTTGTTGATTTTGAAAAGATGGAGGATATTGATTAAATTGAGCAAATCTCCCATAAGGATTTTGCATCCCTTGTACCCATGGCTGATATGTATTTTGATGTTGGGGCCAAGGTTGTTGCCAAGGATTCCAATTTGGTGGGGTTTGAAGATTCATAGGGTTGTTAAACCCTTGAGTTTGTTGTCCCTGTCAAGGTCTTCTTGCAACAAAACAGAGAGATTCTACTGAATTTGGGTCTTCTTGAAAGACAGCTTTGAGTCCAGGAATTGAAGGAAAATCCTTGATCTCATGATTCTCTGAGAAAATTATACATGTTTCTACAATTTTTGCATCCAAGGGACATTCCCTTAAAGCATGTTTCTTCCTACATTTCGGACAAAAGATGGCTAGAGCATCTGTTTCTACTTTCTGCTTGTTTTGGATTTTAAGGGTGTCTAGTTGTTTACTAAGGCTCCCTAAGATATCAGTTTTGAAATCATCAAGCATATTACCAATCTCTGCCCTACTTACTGATCCAGTTGAAAATTTGTTAGCCCTAATAAGAGAAGGATCCCTAGGCCCTTTTCCTGCTTTAGATTTTCCTCTTGAGAGATGGGCACATAGTTCTGTTATGTCACGAAGTGGAAGTTGAGAAATGTCTCCTTTCCCCATCATGTTTAAAATATCTATCCATTCATCTCTAATGGATTTTAATATGAGGTCTTTCAAGGTTTCATCATCTAAGTTTCTCATCTTTGCTCTTTTTAAGTTGTATTGAAATCTTTCAAGTAAATCTTCCAAATTTTCATCTTCTTTTTGCATCATTTTGAATACCTCATCCTTGTGATTGGTGGGCACACAATAGTCCAAGTATCTATCCAAAAATGTTTGTTTCATATCATTCCAAGTCCTAATAGATTGGGTGGCTAATCCCATGAACCATTTCAAAGCAGCTCCCTTCAATGTTGAAGGAAACAGTTTGATTTTTTGAGAGTCTTCCATATAGTCATAGGTTCGGCACACGACTTCAAACTCAAACAGAAATGTTTCAGGATCCTCACTTCGCAATCCATAAAAGTTGGGGAGGACAGATGGTGAGATATTTTTCATCATTGTATGAGTTTCCTCATCAACTATAGGGAATCCAAACAAGTTGTCTCCTTCCCTATTTCTTCCATTATTATCTTCACCATTGTTGTCTCCATTGTTTCCTCCTCCTCTACCTCTACCTCTACCTCCAAATCCATCTATTATTTCCTCTGCCATAATAGTTTCTTTAGAGTCCTTAAAGTCCTCTAGTTCTTCTATCAAGGGAGGATGAGAGGGAGTCTCTTCCTTTTCTAAATGAGATTTAGTAGGTGGTATAGGAGAATCCTCTAATTCAGCTGCTCCTTGAATTCAAAAAATCTTAAGGCTAGGGGTAGATGGTGGTGATTCTTGTCTATGCCTTGAAGAAGATGGAGTTGTGAAAATAGAACTCTTGGCTTTAGCTATAAACCTTCCCCTAGAATCTCTTGCTCTATGCATGTCATTTTTTTTTTATTTTTTAAAAAGTTGGGCTAATAATTCTCTTTCTGATCTTCCAGATCACACTAGGTGCAAGAAGAGAGCATACTTAAGAAATTACTAAACCAATAACTCTCTTTTCTGATCCTCCAGATCACACTAGGTGCAAGAGGAGAGCATACTTCAAGAAGTTATCAAGTTTCCCTTCTTTTATTATTTTGTTTTTTTTTTTTAAGAAATTGGCTACCTAGTTACACTTCCCCGGCAACGGCGCCAAAATGTTTGGTCAATTTAGTGTGTCCTAAATTGCTACATTAATTTATCAATCTGGGATTCGTAAGCTGATGAAGTGTGGCACACTATATGTGCAAGATAACCTATCTCTTACTTTTTTTCGTTTTTGGATTTTTATGAAATTCTAAAAGACAAGTATGGAGACAAATATTCAAGACAATGATGTCCTTCTAATGATTTTCCAAACTTCAAAATAATTTTAAAACACACAATGAAAAAATTAATTCTTCAAAGAAAATGAAATTGCTAATCAAACAAATAGTGAACTACTGATCATGAAACTCATTATCCTTGCTGCTGTCCAAATACAAAAGAAAATATGCTTAAAGAAATCCAAGAATTGCAACAAAGTAAATCTAAATCAAATTACATCAACTTATATTCTGATCCCTCACCATTAGTCCAGCTATGGCTTTCGGAGGTAACCATAAACAACTTGAGCAATCTGATATCTAATTTGCAGAAAAAAAAACTAATATCAAACTACACACTCATACTTCAATCCCTCACCATTAGTCCAGCTATGGCTTTCGGAGGTAACTGAAAATGACATGAGCAATTTAATATTTCTAACTTGTAGAAAGTAAACTAATATCAAACTACACACTCATAATTCAATCCCTCACCATTAGTCCAGCTATGGCTTTCGGAGGTAACTGAAAATGACATGAGCAATTTAATATTTCTAACTTACAGAAAGTAAACTAATATCAAACTACACACTCATAATTCAATCCCTCACCATTAGTCCAGCGATGGCTTTCAGAGGTAACTGAAAATGACATGAGCAATTTAATATTTCTAACTTGCAGAAAGTAAACTAATATCAAACTACACACTCATAATTCAATCCCTCACCATTAGTCCAGCTATGGCTTTCGGAGGTAACTGAAAATGACATGAGCAATTTAATATATCTAAATCTAACTACTAAAGCAAATGTGCAAGACTGAAATAAACAAAGCAGTACTGGAATTAAACAAAAACTAAGAAAAATAAATTAACAACAGAACAATATTGATTCCATGTCATTAGTCAAAAGATATGCAAATGCCCGGGCTGCCTATTTGTAATCTGAAACAAGAACACTGATCAGTTAACAATAACATAAAACATGAAAGACAGAAGTAAAATGTAAAGCATGAAAGATTATGGACAGTGATGAAACATAAATACCATGAAAGATGTAATGTATAAACACATGAATGACTTATGGCACAATGAACTTAAATAAATAAACAAGAAACTATACAATAATGCACAAAACCTCAGCGTGTGCAGGGGCCCTCTGCACCAGCCTTGGCAACAGCCTTCAAGTACGAATTACGCTTGGAAACAGAGTCTTCTTATATATTAAAATGCAGTCATAACAGAGAGGTGATATTACGGCACAGTGGCAACGTAATTACATTACAGAGCTATCTAGAGACTAATGGAGACTAATATAATATGTGTATGCAAATGCGTTATTTATAACTGAAGGTGATATAACTAATTCCCTAAATTTTATGCTGATAGAAAACACGTAAACCATTACGTCCAGAGATCCAGCATCATGGCCGCGGTGAGGAGTAAATCTATGAGGAGTGGATGTTGGATTCAGATTATGGAGCCATGTACAGGTGTTGATGTGTCTCCCGTAATTCAGAAACGGCCATACAAATCTTCACGTGCTGAGAAACAGAGTCCTGTCACCGTGGGACTCTACGGTTGACTTCCACTTGGCCACCTTTGACCACAGCCTCCTTAGGTGAATTTTCCCGAGCCAATAGGACACGATCCATGTCCACATCATTTCTGACTTGCCCATGTGGCTCGATTTTCCTGAAGACACCTGTAACATAGACTTTCACAAAATGGCTGTGGAAAGTTGCAGCAGCTGTGGAAAGTGGCAAGATTCCGTAGCTAAATGAGAAAAAATCTAAATCAAACAGCAGACACAAAACATAGTTAAAAACCATTTTAGATGCTCTTTTACAATTAATATGCAATGATATTGACAACTTAGAAGGTTCAGGTGAATGAAAAAGGTCTAGAAAGGTGTATAGGAAAGATGCATATTTGAGACTCAACACCGAGGTCGAAGGGGAAATCAGTGGTGGGTTTGAGATGGATCTACAAAGTGAAGCAGGCAGCTGATGGGAGTGTGGAGAAGTACAAGGCAAGATTTTTTTCCTGAGGCTTTTCTCAGATAGAGGGGATCAATTATGAGGAGACCTTTGCACCTGTCACAAGGTATTCTTCCATACAGACGATTCTTGCTCTCTCAGCGCAGATGGGGTGGCACATTCATCAGATGGATGTGAAGACTACGTTCCTCAACGAAGTGATTGAGGAGGAGGTGTACATAGATCAGCTCGAAGGTTTCGAGATCTTCAGTAGCGAGTCGCATGTGTGCAGGCTCAAGAGAGCGTTGTATGGGTTGAAATAAGCACCTAGTGCTTGGTACACATGGATAGACAGTTATTTCACCGGACTTGGATTCTCCAAGAGTGAGGCAGATTCGAACATATACCAGATTGTGGTGGAGGGTAAGTTTCTGATCATTGTACTTTATGTAGATGATTTTATTTTGATAGGTGATGAGTTGTTGATACTCTCATGCAAGGAGGATCTTGCAAAAGAGTTTGAGATGAAGGACTTGGGCCTCCTTCATTATTTCCTAGGATTGGAAATTTGGCAGTGTAGTGGTGGACTATTTTTTTCTCAGGGTAAGTATGCCCAGAAGATACTGGAGAAGTTCAACATGCATGGCTGCAAGCCTGTTGATACTCCTCTTCCTGGTGGTTGGAGGAAGGAGGATGCTACTTCGGCGGAGGTAGTGGATGCCACAGTTTATCGACAGTTGGTGGGGTCGCTTATGTATCTGGTCAATACATGACCCGATATATGCTATGCAGTTAACCAGCTTTCACAAGCTATGGTTAAGCCTACCAATCTCTTTTGGAAGGCGGGGAAGCATGTATTTCGTTATCTCAGAGGCACATCGGGATATGGATTGTGGTACAGACAGTCGGATGAGGTGAAGTTATGTGGCTTCACGGATGCAAATTGGGCAGGGAGCCCAACGGACAGAAAGAGCACATCTGGAGGGACTTTTAGTATCGGGTCGACAGCAATTTCTTGGTACAACAGGAAGAAGAGATCCATGGCACTTAGTTCAGCAGAGGCCGAGTATATGGCAATGAGTTTGGCTGCATGCGAGGCTATATGGATGAGGAAGATCCTGGTCGGGTTGTTCGGTTCACACTTAGAGCCTACTGTGATTTATTGTGATAATCAGAGTTGCATCAAACTCTCGGTTAATCCAGTATTTCATGATAGATCTAAACACATTGACATCCGGTATCATCATATCAGAGATTGTGTGCAACGGAGAATCATGTTACTTTCATACATTCCTACGGAGGATCAGGATGCTGATATCTTGACGAAGGCGCTCACCAGGAGCAAATTCGAATACCACAGGGGCAGGATAGGGGTTGCAGATAATCCATATCTTGTTGAGAGGGAGTGTTGAGATTGTAACAAGATGATGAGCTTAGTGGAAAGGAGTTTCCTTCACTAAGTGGGCCCGCAGGGTATTTTTGGCGCAAAGTCTATTTTTAGACTATGTCTATTTTTAGACATATGGATCATGTTCTATGAGTTGCAGGATGATATTTGTGGATGGTTGGTCAAGTGGGAAAAAATAGATGGACTTCTATTTTTAGACATACTAGGCGGAATCTATTTTTAGATTGCCAGTCTAAAAATAGATATGTCGAATATTATTAGCTCTTAATAATATTTGGACTCTAAACATTATCTTATCCTCTTGGAGCACTTCAATTTGATGCCTGGATGTGGCACATGCAACTGAAAGAAGGAATTACGCTATTCCTAGGGTTTATTGGAGCTATTTCATGGTTGACTTCAGTTAGAACTCATGTGACAGAGTTTGGTGGAGTTGATGAGACAGTTAATGGAGTTGTGTTCAGTTTAACTTAGTTGAGCTAGTTGTATCTAGTCTAACTGATTGATACAATTAGTGAGAGTGGTGTGAATTAATTATTAATTAATTCACTAATTATTAAATCATAAATAAACTAAATAATACATCAATTAACTGCATTGCATGGACAGTTTCAGTGGAGACCAGTGAAGAGGTAGGTGAAAGAGCAAGTGTGACTATTAGTTGTGACTATACTGGTGCATGAGATTTGCACACACATTGATGGAGAAGCCAATGAGGATTGCGTAGTACATACCAGTGGGATTTTAACCTTGATCTGGTAACTATCCATATTGGATTGCGCAGTAGAGGCTGGCTAACAGGTGGAGCAGATTGGAGCATGTGTTTTGTATGATCTGAGCTTGTGTAGTGTGTAACAATTGGAGATTGTACTGAGAGCTTGTGAGGAGTTTGCACAATTATTGTTACATGATCTCTATCATTATAATATACAGATAGTTGGGGGTTTTCAACTTTAAGCTTTCCCATAAATACTGTGTTTATATGTGTGATTGTTTATGTTTTTAATGTGCGCATGCGATTGTTTAATTTCCGCAAATTGATGATCAATAGTAGAAGAGGTTATGTATTATGCATGAAGCTCAAATAGTGTGTGATCAGGATAATCTCGGTGAATAATTTAACAGTTATTAAAATTTCTACACATGGTGCTGACATCTCCACCAAGGTAGGGTTGATCGAATTTTAGTTGAGAACTTTTGTCATCTCTATTGTGTAGTTACAAATGTAGGATTTCTTACCCCTTGAATGAATTCTATGTCAAATTTGGGAGAGTGGACATAGTCATTGGTAGTTTGAAGAACGTCTAACTACTGGGATAGGTAAGTCACTGCACAAGAGAACAAGGATCTAGGAATAGTGGCGGTGTCTACAGACACCCTTGCATTGAAGAATAAATGATGTTCATGAACTAGTGGTGATAGATTGATCCAAGGGAAGATGTATAAATAGATTCCGATATGGACGAAATCAAAAAAACATGGGACCATTTTTTGTAATTTTCCATAAAAAAGGATCTAAAACTCCAATGTGGAGATGGTCAATATAATTTCTACAAGCAATGTTTACGAAGGATCCCAATGTTCCAACACCCCCTTGTAAACTCATATTGGAGGAAGAAAAAAATTATATACTACAAAAATCCCCCCTCCCCCCCCCCCCCAATTTGTTCTGACTCCAAAATTTGATCAAGACTGGTACAAAAATAATCCTAAAGAAATCTGAAACGCTATTAATACCGAAAAATTTTCTTTCAAGTCAAGCATCAAGTTCATAAAATAAATTTCAAATATTTTTTGCAAACATAGTCCTAGTTGACTAATTTGTTATGAAACAAGACAACATGGTTCATTCAATTAGTCAACTAGAAAACAAAGTAGCAATAATAGGAAATATTTATTCATAAATATAGTCTCGTTCATCATTAAACCTCCCCCCTTAAACAGAATTGGGCTAACAACAATTAAATTTCAACAAAAAAATCACTTAAAACTCAATCGAATAATATCTTTATTGACAAATACATTAGTTGATACTCTAGTTGAACATCTCATTTGACTAGCATGCATGGTAAATTCTTTTTGAACCACTACATGGGTATTAAACAAGTAAGAGAAATGGTATACAACTATGCAATCGATGAGACACAACGATATGCAATCCTTAAGCACCTATTCAAATGATTCCATGATCATCCATCAATCGAACCACAATCAATCCTAATAGTTGCCTTTTTTCCATGGCTCATCCTTTCAGATATCTTCTGTAATGATGTGAATGTAAAGCTACCATGTGGCCAATAATTTTAATTCTTAAGAAAATTATTGTGATTTTTATAATTATGTTGATATGGCTTAGATTTCTATTCTATAGAATCAAATTTAGGTTTAGTGACCTTGTCATCTCGAATTACATTAGCAACCATACTATAAATATGTTCATCATAGTTAGTAGAGGCCTTTTCTTTTAGAAACTCAGTGTGAATTCCTTCTACAAAAAATGACACCTCTCTAATCTCAACAAATATGGATGAAGAAAATTAGGTAGCAATGGAAACAACATATCCAAGAATAAATTGAATAGAGAAGAGAGGAATAAAATATAAATTCTTCTAGAATCCCCTATCAACTTATATAGGCTTCTTTGACTTCTTTAAGTTTCTATTTCAGAAGTTGAATGTGTGTAGGATAGTTGAAAGTGTTGTTGACATTTAAACAAGCTATCAAATCATTCCCTCCAATAAAACAACTTATAAATGTTACATGTTCTATTTTCGATATAAAACGAATTCTCTAATTTGATCCTTCTCTCAAAAAAAATCATAATTGTAGTTTCATTTACTATCACCTTTGTATCCTCTGAATTTTGACAAAATTTGTGCAAATATAGTTCAGTGAATATAGTTGTGAATATGAGACTTTGAGATGCTCTAGATAAATCAAATGGAACTTCAATATAAACTTCGTGAAAGGAAATATATTGAGAGAAGAGTTTATGGAAAAACTAATTTCAAGGCATGCAATAATACTTATGGGACAGTAGTGAACCGAATAAGAGATCATTTTCTCATTATTGTTAATGGAGTTGCATGTAAGGAATCAATGTTTGTAATTAATGGAATGTATTCCAAGAGGAAAGAGAAAAAATTATCAATTTCACACCAAGTTCCCATCCCCAAGTCATTCATGGAAGGCTACATACTCTTTATGCCATATGGATCACAAAGGGAACCTACTTTACTATGTGTTGATAAAATAAATTAACATTTGATAAATCTTTGAATACTATTACAAAAATAAAATTTATTCTAAGATGAAAGTCTAATATAAATGCATCTATTCTCGCATGAGAACATGCTATGATGTTGTTATATTTGTAAAAATCAACATGCAATGCATCCTAATCTAACATTCATATTCTATTTTGTGAGTGTTAAGTGAAATTATAGAGCCAATGCAGCCAACATATTATAATATGAATATCATTATTGGTATCCCTGTGATCAATCATGAGATAAGGGACCCAAATATCACTTTTCCCATTAAAA
Organism: Pinus albicaulis; assembly: GCA_034641835.2. Classification (NCBI taxonomy): domain Eukaryota; kingdom Viridiplantae; phylum Streptophyta; class Pinopsida; order Pinales; family Pinaceae; genus Pinus; species Pinus albicaulis. The sequence goes on from CM076582.1 coordinate 731,963,175, forward strand.
TATTGTCTTAATGAATGGTAATATTGGGGGGCAGGAACATATGAATATCATGCATCAAGGATTGTGGATGAAGAGGGAAAGGAGGAATCCAACTCATGCAACCTTTCTTGCAATGAGAATATGGAGAAATCGACGAACAAGCTCATAAAATTTCAATGAATATAAAGCTTGTCCATATCCTCCTTATGGCATGAAGAGATATATTGGTCATACACATCCACAATCACATCATCTCTATTATTAAGGAAGGAAAGAGGTGGAGTAAAATCATCACATCTTCAGAATTACCACAACTCCCTTTCAGGGCATTGGGAAGGCTTCTCAATTTCATGGCTCCCAAAAGATTCATTAATAGGGGCATAAAACTGCTCTTGGCTACTAATGAGATGATGATCATTGGATCGAGGATCATCATCTTGAAACATATAAAATAGGATTTTAAAGTGAGCCATTTATTTCCTTGAAAATTTTGAGATATGGAGTCTCCAGGGTGAACTTGAAATGTCTTAAGATATGTCTGCTTCAACCTACAAGCATTGAATTTGAAATTCAATGAAGAACTAGGGATTCATTTTTCCAATGGATTTGTCAAATAAGGATCTATATTTTCATTAAGGAAAATGGTGAATATAAAGGTAGACTCTCTTCTTCCCTCTTAACAATAGAAAAAATGTTTCCACAAAAAGGAACACACATAGAACACTCCATCAAACTTTGGGGGATTGCATACCTCTGCTCCAACTCATCATACTGCACGGGTAATACGTGTGCACCTTCTAGTGGATACTTTATGCGATATTTTCTACCAATTCTCAAGTGCTTCTTATGAATTTGAGGAATAATAATTAATGTTGCACCAACTCAACTAAACATATGTAGTCAGATTGATATAGTCGTCACTTTGCACAATCACATTGTAAATGTTGTCAAGGTATTTTTCACTAAGCTCCTGTCTTACAGGTTCCACATAATTGTCTCCTTTCAATGTTTCTAATATCATAGTAACTTTCAAAAATCATGATTCAAATATAATTTTCCTCTTCTCCAGATTGATTATTACTTGATTGTAAAAATCACATCAAATTACTAGTAAAGACGGATATGGATTCATATTTTGCAAACTCTATTACTTCACAATTGGTAATGCTCATCATTCCACCAATGTTGACTTCTACACCTGTTAGTCTGCTAAAGGGAAAAATATGGCATTGGTTTTGTAGTTTCCATTGGATGGGTAATCAAGATAACTGCACTATCCCCATCATTTCACATGCATTTTTAGGGAGCATATTCACATAAGAGCTCGAGTCCAGAATTTATTTCCTTGATAGGAAAGAATTTAGGTTGTCTATTTATAGCCATATTATTAGTAGGTGGTGGAGGTTCCTCTCCTCTTATAGGTTCCTAAAAAATCTCTCACTTCTCACCTAAGAAGGCCTCTATATCCCCTATAAACAAAGTAGGAGGCCTACAGTCAGCTAGTGAAATATGGTTGTTTGAGATCTATGGGCCCCATTTTGTTACAACCAACTCCCTTCTAAATTCCTTATAAGTGTCCTTTTCTCTTACTAGATCAAAATTTATGGTAGGTTCTGCAAATTTTCTAACCCACTTATAATTTTGGTTTCCCTATCCAGTCGTGTCTTCTACTATCTATTTTCCTTCGTGTGTACATGCTCCTACTTGTGGATGTTCCCTACATGATTTAGTGGCTATCATTTATACGTTTTTACCTCTCTTCTCCTGCCACTTAACAATGAGTTGAGGAAAATCCTCTGTAACATCATCTAATTTTATACAATGTGTAAAATTTGTATAAGGGTTGGGAAATTCTGTGCAACATGTCATGACTATGCATAGCTATAGAAAATAAATGGACACTTTTCTCTTCCAAATCCCCCCCCCCCCATCCCCATCCTCTGCCTTCAAAATATTCTCATCTTCCCTGCATTTCTTGGCCTCTACCTGACTGATTGTAAGCTCTTTACTAGTTGTAGGTCTATTATCCTCCTTCAATCCGCTTAGTTTCCTACACATTATATGCATCAAAAGTTTGCTCACTCATTAGTTCCAATGTGTGACATGTATGGATATCATATCCCACTAATATGCAAAAGTTACAAAACAGGGTCTTGACCGAGCTCTGGTATTTCTACAACATAGGACAGGTTATTGGTAAATGACCCCATACTCAGATTGTTTCACACCACAAGCCCCTAGCATGTGATAAATGGTTTGTTTTCCCCGTATCCATATATTATGTTAGTCATACCCCCATTTCTGTGGTGACCTTATTTTCCACATATAATACGCAATAATTCCTCACACTTTTCCTTACCTTTGTCCATATCTGGAAATTGTAGTGTTAAGGTCGCCAAATAAGACTAAATTTGAGCCATCCTTGCACTATTTTCAATTCCTATATGATATTATTCTAACTTCATATCTATTTATAATGATTAATATTGCAACACAATCTTCTGCTCAGTTAGTGGGATGAGTATATGAGGGACGAGTCCTACAATGAACCATTCCTCGTGCTTCGCATTTGAAATTGGAAATGTCAGTCAATCCATAAATACATTAAATCTCTTATCAAAGTCCCATACAAGCTCATTAAAGCTAAATTTGATCTATTTTATCTCTCTGATACACTAGAACTTTGATTTTGGCTTTATAAACTCCTTCAACAATGCTTGCCTAATGTCCACCAATGACCTAGTATGCCTTAATGGTGCAGCAACCTTGTATTTCATATACTAGGTAAGTGCACAATATATGAAGGTCATTTGTTGTTCTGAAACCTTTGTTGTTTAATCCTCAATCTGTTTAAAAATCCACACTTCCTCACAAACAAACAAATGTTTCTCGGGATCCTCTATCCCATTCTCATGAAAAACATACATTCACAAAGTAGGTAGGATCAACACCCACCATTGTGTATTGCATGGTATTACTTGCCGATATTCCTAATTGAGTTTTTTGCACCTCATGCTCCTCCCCATTTTTCTTTACTGTTATCCATAATTCGTTCACTTATTATAATTTTATGTAACAAGCTATTAGATGATCTTACCTATTGACTCGAAGACGCATGTGGGGTCGTGGGATCAACATAGAGTGTCACCTGAGCAGGGTCATTGGGATACAATAGGTATTCATGTCCTAGATTGAACTGATGATTTTCTTCATTATTATTTCTCCTATGATTACTTAGGTTGTGTGATATTCCATTACCTTTTATGCACATTAATTCATCATGTACGTGGTATGCATTGATATCTTATTCTTGGTTGCTAAACTCTCAAACTTGCCTGTTTTTCTACCTTTTATGTATTTATATGATTTTCCTTACCGTCTTCTTGTTAATATAAAGTTCCAGTGTATATCTCTTCCTTATCCTATTTATACGCTAAAATCACATTCTACTTTGCAACACTCTACTCACCTCTTTTGTCACACTTCCCTCCTACGTCGAAGTGCATGCTCTTACTCTTCTCAAATTTTCCACAATGTTGTCTCTACAATGTCTCAACATCCTCAACTAATCTAGTCTTATTTTTTCTTTACTATGTCACATGCCTTTGTTCCCTCAAGCCATCCTCTGCTTATCCCCCAATGACATAACTACTTTTCCACAAAATAAAAAAAATTATCCATTTGAGAAATGATCTCACATATATTCCTCATGGTTCGTTAAATAATTCCAATTCAGCTACATGGTATGACCGAGTACCCTCTGTAGAAAATTTAACAACATATCATTCCAATACACTATTCAATAGAACATAAACTATGAGAGAAATATTGTTACTTACATATTTCACCATCTGAATTAACTCTAGAGTCCAACCGTGTGGTACAATAGGGTGCCAAGTTTCATTCTCCTCTTCCAACCTTTGTAACCACTCGGCCAAAACAATCATAAACTCAATAAATAATATTTCATGAAAATATGTAAAAACATACCTTTGGATCCATTTCTTAGGGTTGATCCATTGAATTTTAGTCTTTTCTAGATCGATCTCATGCTCTTTTGTCTCCACCCACTAATGTATCTCTACCTTAGTAAACCTTCACATCCCCTTCAGACACAGATATTGGTCCTAAAAATGAAACCATTTGTTGGTGTGCAAGGGTCATACTCGGGTCTAACATGAATTATCTACAAAACCCTTTAAGACACCAACCCTTTCAACAACACCTGCAAGTAGGTGAAGTCTCACCTGAGGCATCTATGGGGGATTGTAGGAGCCTGAATGATTTTGCAGTGATGAAGGAGGTAGAGACCTTATTATATCATTACCATATTTCACATACTATTACTTCTTATCATTCAGAAAAATAAAATGATGAATACCCCTACTATGTGTAGTAAACCCATCATTCATATATTTAAAATAACATTAGTAGGAAAAATAGATAAGCCATTACATAATGTGCAAAATATACACATTAATCCTAGAAAAATCTTTCTATTCATACTATGACTTTTCCATTACAATTACTTCCATCATGTCTCACCAGCCTATATCAAATCTCATTATAGCGCAAGGCTATCAAAAACATATATCAGAAATAAAGAATTCCTTTTCACTTCGTGGCATTGATTTATTTATAGATTTACATGTGGAACCAAGCCGAACAAAAACCCCTTAGTAGTAAAATATTACTATGGGTGGTAAACATTACTATGGAATAAAACATACAAAATAATCCCATCATATTTCCTTATTCTTCACATTTTTGTCATTCACCCTTGGTTGACATTCTTCCATGGTATCCTTCTATGCGGTGCTTCTCTGCACAATTCCCAAAAATTATACCTCCAAACATTGCTTTGATACATTTACTCATGATTTCTCTCTCTAATTAAATCTAAATTTCAGTTTTCTCATCAAACTATTAGTATCTACCAACATAGTAAGCTATTTAGGCATATATGATTCCAAAAGAAAAGGATGGGAGGACAACATTTATTATTTTATATTATATCTTGAGAAGTATTGTTGTCTTTCATGGGATATATATGTTCTTCATTGCTAATATTTTTTTTCCTCAATGTTATATTTTTTGTAAAAATCCAGCCTCTCAGAATATGCAAGATACAAAGTTAACAATATGCAACATACAAAGTTAGTGATTATTAACATTTCCATAGGAAGTTAGGCATACCATAATAATAAATTTTCATAAATGAAATATACTAAAATATTCAACTTAGAAATTTATAATTCTCATTTTTTGAAAATGCATAATTTATTTATGAGAAATCAATTATAATGTTGTTGTGTTTCTATATGTTACCAATTTTTAGAGTGATGAACCATGTACACTTTCGATGGATAGATCAACCCATTCCTAGGAATCATTTAAATATTTATTTAATTTGAGATTAGTTATCTTATTTTGATTGAATTTCATGTTTTGTACTAATAAAAATATTATAAATGTGTATGTAGGTTCATTCATTCTTCATCCAATCACCACTAACCTCTTTTGTTTAGTCACCATGACCACCATTTGACACATCATTTGTTCTAAGTTAAAAGGTGAGTTTGGTTCTTGGCCACCATGCCCCAACATTTTGGATATCATTCTCTCCCCCAACATGGTATTTTCTCCCATTGCACACCACATGGGTGTTTATCACCACCCACCACCACCACCTTTTCCATCCCTTCCATCCATAGTGGTTGCACCCATCCATCGTCCTGTAGACCACCCTATTATAAGCCCCATTATTGCATCCATTATTGCTACACTAGTTTTCCGTATTGTGGCCACTATTGTGTAATGTTCCAAATTTTAAAATAAAGTATTTGGAACATTAATTTTGATTTTATTTTAATAAAAATAATAAAATGGGTGAGGGAGCCCATGTAGCAAATTAATAATCACTCCTATGATGCAAAAAATCCACTTAAGTGGCTTAAGTTAGCATCCCAAGTGTGAAAAGGGGCCAAAAAGCAAGTGAGCTATACCATGGTTGACCCAAGTCAACAACATACTTAAGAGGGGAAGCTTGAACAAGAATTTTGTGTAGTTGGTTGGAGGGAAATTCAAAATGGGAGAAACCCTAATGTGAGTGGGGTCCATGCATACATTGCATAAAAGATGAAGGAGAGCCATTGGGGAGAGGATCTTTGGAGAAAGAATTTGGAAGTTGAAGCTCTCTTCAACTTTGTGTTGCTTAGCACAAGAGGGATTCCTATTTAGGAATGCCCTTCTCTTCCATGGGAGGCCATGGAGAGGTTGTGCTTCATCTTCCTCACATCATGGCTTGAGGCCAAAGCATTCATTTGCATCTACTGCATTATTCTTGTAGGAAGAGAACGCTAGAGTTGTTGGTGTTGCAGTGAGGGATCATCACCATCTCACTTCCAGAGTTGTTCTGTAGAGGAGAGGCCATCTCTTCCTCTAGGATATTAGCAAAGGAGATTCTAGAGCCCGTTATTGTAGATCTTGGCATTGGGCCATTGTTTCTTTTGATGTCTAGCGCAGTCCCTTTCTCCTACAACGTTATTTTATGAGAGGATTTGCAGGAGGAGTTCATTTGGTGCACTAGTGAGTGCAGTTTTCAGTAAGGGGATCAACCCCTTCCTTTTTTAGTACATTGGAGGAGGTTTGCACATCCATTGCAGAATTTCTCATCCTCTTCCATGTTGTATTATATTTGAGCTGCAGTAGCTACCCAGCTACTCCGGCGTTTTCCTTGGACGATTTATATAATAATGTTTTCTGGGGTTGAGATCTTGCTCCCCCATATTTATTTGAGCATGTATTGTTATATCATTTTATATATATCATTCTGCAGTCATTTTCCCACATAGACTGTGCAGTTATTGAGTAGCTGGATCATGTAACAGGGTGTTCACTTGTTTAATGTACATTTGCCTTTGAGGTTGATTTGAGCTCACCTTGAGAAGAATTTTCCTCAAGGAATTTGTATTACATTTGCTGCTGCATATTATATATCAGATTTGCAATCTTCTTGCATTCCATGAGTCATTCTTTCACTTCTGTTCATATTGAATTTTTCATGCTACTGAAAATTCTCTCATTGAGCATTATTTCAGTATAATTTTTGGTGGGAGATCTGAATAACCCCCTTAGGGTTATTTCTTTGGGCTTATATTATTCAAGGATTTTTTATCAAATGTATTCCAAGGCACCCCAACATTGGATTGCCTTATTTTCACATGGGCTTCCTTATACAACGTCCTCATGGGCAGCTGGTACATAAATTCGTTGAAGGGAATTATTAACTCTTGACAAGTTCTATTGGCAGAGTCTGCCAGTGGGCTAGGTAGCCTCTGGATCTCATCCTTCCTTGTGAAGGTGAAATATTTAGTAAAAGCCCCTGCAATCAATCTCTGGAATAGTTCAGTGTTGATTGTTAATACTCCCAGAGGTGGAGATTAGGAATATCTCAAGATATTCCCGACATTGTAGAAATTTCCCCATTTGGGACATTACAGTGGTATCAAAGCTGCGAACTTGGCTCAGCCTGTGAAGTTTGAATTTCAAAGAAGAAGAGGCCAAGATGATGCAAAGGATGAGATTAATATCATCAGTTTTGGGTCTAGCAACAACCTCTTCAAGAAGGTTGAGGAGATAGAAGAAGGAGAAGAGGAAGGACCATGCACTTCCTATTCTCACAGAGGAGCAGAGCAGAAGCATGGAGAACACTTGGAATTTGAATTCTAAGTGAGTATCTACTGAATATGGAACAAACCCTAGAGTCTTCCAAGAGGCTCTATCTTTTTCACATTTCTTCAGCAGAGAGAGGAAAGAAATTGGTGGTTCAGCCATGGGAGGAATGCAATGGTTTCTACTCTTACTGATCTTTCTTAGATCTTGATCAGGAGATTTGGTCAAAGGAGGGAGAAGCCCTCACCACCAAAGGCACATGCCAGCGCTGTTACATTCATGGAGGAGCAGCCTCCACCTTCAGCTATTGAGGAAACCATCACACTTGAGGAAGAGACTCTTGCAGCAACACAAGATTCTTCCAAAATCTCTCCAAGGTATGAATGAGTTTGCATCTATCATGGGGGATTGTACTTTATTGCATGTTGATTTTCTTAAGGAGGGTACTTTCACTCCGCTATGCCATTATTATCAGACACCCTTGATGAGTCCTTCACCACACATGAGGTTGGGGTTTGAGATATGGACCATGGAGGAGATTGCATTTCAATGTCCCATGAAATGCAAAAGGATAAATCTGTTTTGGGACAATGGTAGCTCTTGTGAAAGGGGTACAAAGTGGTAGGATACTTACACCAAAGAGAAAAAATTGATGGATGATGTGTGCCCAACGGAAATGTGGACGATCCATAACCCATAGGTCCCAGGATCATTTCACACTTATTGTACTTGATGGACAAAGGGGAGAGTATGGATGCATCATCATGGAGTGGAACTACTCTTACCACTCATTATGTTCCATTTCAGATTGGGTATGGTGGAAGTGTAGGGGAGTGTTGGGTCTTGAAAATGTCATTCATTTCCATTACACTTTCACTATTTCCATTATATCACCTCCATTTCACTACTATGTCACTACATTCATCCGACTTCATTATCATTCGGCCACATTTATGTTTTTCCAAACTTTATTAATTCTTAGCCTTTTTTAGTGAATTTGTGGTTAAAATTTAGAAAATAATGTGCATATGCTTATACCTAACAAGTGGGTTGAGATTTTTGACATGTTTAGGTCAAAAGGAGACTTCTATAAGACCCTTATGTGGCTCTCTAAGGCCAAATTCGAATTTGAGTGAAAAGAATCATGGGATCATTAGGATATGTGTCACATCTCCTAATTGTATTGAAACTCTAAGAAGACATATGTCTTATCATTTCCTATTTTGATTGTAACTCTAGAGATGCAGGGAGAGATTCAGGGACTCCCATTAATGAGATAAATTCTCATATTTTGTATAAATAGGAGAAGCTTTCTCCTATCATGAGTAGTGAAAAAATAGGAAAATGAGAGAAAGGAATAGAAAGTGTTTTGTAACAAAGCTTAAGATGGAATGGGATGTAGATTTGTGAATTTTTCAATAAATAAGTTCAGTTCTTTGATGTTGTTTTGATCACCTCTTCAAGGAGCTAAATATTACACCAAATTGGTAGCAGAGGGCCCCTGCTATTCAAGGAGGTTTTACATGTTTTCTAGATAAGTTGTTTTCAATTCTGTTTTGTCATATTTCCTTACTTAGATTGCTTTCTGAAATCATATCTTTTACATGCTTTTCAGCATACCATAGATAAACATTCCTCATGATATTGCAGTTAGTCACTTTCTCAAGCTCTTCCAATACATCTCTATTAAATGAATGGAATTCAATTGTGATATTTTGAGTTATTAGCATTTCATTTTTTGTTGTTTAGTTAAAAAGCAGATCCTCATTTGTGAGATCTATTTAGTGTTTACATTATATTTCTTTAGGCAAATTCAGTAAGAGGGCTAGAAGCTTCTGGTTTCATCCTTTCTAGTAAAGGTGAAATAACCAGTAAAAGCCCCTACTGTCAATCTCTGTATAAGAAATATTTTGTTCACACAATTTTAGATCAGATTCCTCATTATACTATAGTTAGTCTCTTTCAAAAGCTTTTCCAATAAACCTCTAATTCACGAATGGGACTAAGTTGTAGTATTGTGAGTTATGGATTGTTTTGCTTCATTGAATATCCTTATCACATTATGATTTATCTCTTTCACAAGCTCTTCCAATAAACTTCTAACTCATGAATGAGATTTATTTGTAATGTTATAAGTTGTTTCAACATTTCATAGGAGATCCTTACTACATTATAGTAATCTTTTTCTCAAGATCTTCCAATAAACTTCTATCAAATGAATGAAATTTCACTATAATGTTTTAATTTACTATTTGTTTTAGCATTTCCTTTTATGTTTTAGGAGATCCTCATTGCATTAAAATTATTTTTTTTCACAAGCTCTTCCAACAAATATCTAACTAAATGAATCGGATTAAGTTGTAGTGTTTTGAGTTACTTTTCATTTCATGAATGTTCATTTAGAAGCTATAATATACATGGATTAGGACTCTTTTTTTTCATCATTTCTTAGTTAGGAACAGAATTTGAAAATAAAAATCTGCTTTAATTCATTTGACAAAATTTCATTTTCCTTCCTTTTAATTAGACTTAATCTCATCTTTCTAGTTCAGAGTAGAACACTAAGAATCGAAACATAAAACTCCCAAAACAACAATAAAACATCAAAACAATGAAGTAAGAAGTAGGTTTCTTAGGCACATATAGTGCGTCACACTTCATCAGTTTACTAGCTCTGGTCAATAATTTATGTTAGCAATTTAGGACGCTAAATTGACTAGACATTTTGGCGCCGTTGCGGGGGAAGTGTAACTAGGTAACCTTATTTCTTACGTCTAAAAAAAAAATTAATAATTTCTCGAGTATGCTCTCCTCCTGCACTTTGTGTGATCTAGAGGATCAGAAAAAGAATTTTATGTAAAAATAAAAATTTAATAATTCTTGAGTATGATCTTCTCCGCACTTTGTGTGATCTCGGAGGATCGAAATGATTGTTATGTCAAAAAAAAATTTAATAATTCTTGAGTATGCTCTCCCTTCCCGCACTTTGTGTGATATGGAGGATCGAAAAAATAATTATGTTAAAAAAGAAAAAAAAAGAAAAAAAAAAGAGACAAAATAAACTTCATCATTTCAATTGATTCAATAAAAAAAAATTAAAAATAAAACATAAAAATAAAACAAAAAAAAAAAATGAAACCCAACTGCTTTGATAGGTTCAGCTGTCCAAGATTGACTTTTTATGGTCTATAGTGGTCCTTAAAACACTGTATCCTATTTTAATAAGATTTTGCAACCTAGCTGCGGAATGTGGCCTGATTCCGAAACTAATTGTGAATTTCGCAGCTGATTTCAAGGTTTAGTAGGTTACATGCATCCAATGAAGAAACTGATCACATGGGCATCTCCGGAATTGTCCCAACATGGATCATATCCTAGTCACCCAGCCCAGACTGATAAAAAAATCAGTTTAAAACCTCAGTCAAAGTCTTGTTTTTAGCATGTTTTTCTTGAAGTCTTTGCTGCCTGAAATTGAAAATCATTAATCTTTCTTATAAAAATTTACAATTTCAAAGAAAAAAAAAAAATCTATGGCTATCTTCAATCCTAGCTTTCAATGTGGCCTCGTAGAAAATCTGCATTCCTATTTAAGCTTTGGCCTGAAACAAACCTGCAAAATCATAAAAAAAAAAATGCATTTAGAAGTGAGTTTATATCATAACGATGGTGGAATATGCATTAGAAGCTTACACAGTCTAATCGCAAGATCCGATCCCAAAAAAAATCCATGACTTTGAAATCGAGACAGAGTGCTGGCAGCCACAACCTTCATATGTTGAAGAGATCTCGCCAGCAACCAAATTCCAAATTACAAATGGCGAAGTTTAAATTCTAGAGAACATGGGCTATTTAAATAAGGGCAAACAAAGTTGTTTTAGGAAAGAATAATGAAGATGCGAAGATAATAGAATTTGTGAGACGTCTTTGCAATCTGTCGTTGTCTAATTCAAGCTCTAAAGGTCGCAGGGAACTGCAGGCTGATGGCAGGTCTTCAGGTTGCACTGAAGGAAGAGCAAGAAGGAATATTTTTGCTGAAGAAATCAAAGAAGATACTGAAGAATGGTTACATCTGTCTGTGCTGTGATCGCATCTAAAAAAATTTCAAAATCAATTTCACAGCCGAATGTAGCAATTTAGGAAAACGCAAAACAGAGAAAAATGTCAAACTTTGAAAGCACGATTTGACCAAACGGAGGTGAATTTGGAAAAAATAAAACACGGGTTGTTTCGCCAATAGGGTCAGTTAGATAACCCAGAAATCGTTTTAAGAAATTTGTGGTGGTCTGGGAGAATTTCTCGGTTCTTTGAAGCCCATTTTTGCCTGCCGCATGAAAAAAAAGGAATCTGAATTAATGAACTGACAATTGATTAAATTCGGCTGCTTCCGATTTGAAATCAATGGAATACTGATAATTAACTATACATCTCCCGCCTTTTTCCACCCGTCTAACACCTGCTCTACCACTTCCCGATTAATAGCAATTCTAATTGGATACGACTCTTTGCTGATAGACGTAACACCTGTTAACAACAGTTCTAATTGAATACGGCTCTTTGATAATAGACATAGCACTTGTTAACAAAAATCTTAATTGGATACGCAACTAACCAATCGACGTGGCATGGAGCTTCTTGGCATTCGATGCATAGGCCATTCGAAAACTCACTCACATTCTGTTCATGTATATTTCATGTGAGTTAAACCCAAAATTGCCACTAATTACATTGGTTGCCTGGAACTACCAAAGAGGAGTGTCGTGCTTGCTAGGGTCTCCGTGTTGCCAAATTTCTGATAATCCCTTCATCCTTGAATGTCCCTTTTGCTTGCGAATGTATCCATGGCGAGCTGCAGAGGATTACTCGTTATCACATTATGTCTTGCAGCACTGAAAGTGTTTTTTATTGAACCCACCCATTGTATCAACACCATATCTGAACGCCATGTGGGACGTAGCAGTAATTGGGCAGGGAATTACACGGAATTGAAGATCAGTTCATCTCAGAAACTGAAGGGGATTCTTGCGAACTCTGGCAATTCCGCAGCCATTTTATTACTTCTATAGGTTATAGGTGTCAAGAGACGTAACGAGCCACATGGGTAGCTGGGAAAATGTTAGTACATGGATGGTGTCCTATTCATTTTATCCAAGTCGATGAAAAAGACCCTGGTCAAAGGGAAGTCAAGTTGTGTGTTATCACTAAGTCGCCACACTAAGTCGCCGCATGTCAAGGAAAAAATAATAATTTTGAATCAATGAAATGAATAAGTTATTTTCTCACTTTTCTGAAGGTATTGATTAATTTTGGACTGATGATGAAAGATTAATGGCTAAATTTTTATTCAATATTTTTAGCTACAGAAACCGTCGACATTCCGCAGCTAAAGTCCAATTCTGCAACGATTCTCCAATTCCGCAGCTGAAAAACCTCATTGTTCAAATCAGCGTAACTTTCTCATACAAAATCAGATTTTGATGATTCAAGTATCATTGGAAAGGTCTCAACAAGATCTACACAGTGAGAAATCCATAATTAGAGTTTGAAATGGCAAATAATGAAATAAATTGCTGAAAAGAAGCAACATTCAATTAGAGGCACTAATTCCAAAACAGGTATAAATTATTTTGATTTTTCCTTTGGGAACTTGTTTCATTAATACAAATTCTTAGTTTTGTGTGTAAATATCATAACTAGAGAGATTGATCACCTCTCTCCTTTGATAATGTTACATTCCATTTCAGAAGAAGTATTAGTTTTTTTTGCCAGGTTCCAGGAGGAAGGACAAATGACTACAAGAGAATGGTGTCTCTCTAAGAGACCAATTTGTTTCATAAGAGGATGATCGGCAACAAAAGAGGAAATATCTTTGATGTAAAAATCGGTCAACATAAAAAACTTTCGAGATATTTATTGTCTCCATCCCATCATACCTTATAATAAACCATTCACCTCATTTCACTTCATATTTTCCATTTTCATTCACATCCACTTTCCATTTCTTTTTGTTCATTCATAACCCACAAATAAAAGCAAGAGGCTCATTCACATTCTTATTGCCCATTGCCATTTCTACTCTCCATTTCCATCTTCCATTTTCATTTTCCATTTCTTGTTATTTCATTCCACAAATAAGCCCTGCTTCAATGCAAATTATTGAGTCCATAGTCTTTTGAGTCTAAGTTCTTTGTAAAAACACCTTGAGGCTTGCATGCCTTAATGGAAAGTTCTCATGGTGACAAACAATGGGAATACATTAATGTCTCTTGTTCGTCAGATCTTCTAGGTGACTCAACATCAGCAAAATCATTCGTACCTAGCAAGATGTGTTTGGGCATCTTGACTATCATTGTCATCAATGGTGAGAGTTCTCGTGTTGACTAGTGGCATCCATTAATGCCCACTAAGTCAACAATTTCCTACTATGTTCGAGATCAGAACATTTTTTCACATAGTAGGAATTGTGCCAATGAGTTTTGAAGACATGAAGACTATTATTTTCATCATTTTGGAGCAGATTCAGCAAGTTTTAGTAGAAGCAATAAAAAGTCATCTTATCTCTCTATCCATGACTCCTCTTATTCAGCCACTTGAAGAAGAATATGATCAGAATTTTGCAGCCACCACACATACAACTCATCCATTCCAAAGGGTAAGTTAAGGTATGTCATTTTCTAACTTTTGACCATAGAATTCCATAAAAAGCTAGAATGATAATTGTTGGAAAAACATTTCTCTTCATCATTCCATATAATTGTCAATACTATCAGTTGCGGGGGGAATACATTCATCTTCATATCTTACCATGTCTATATCATACTCAGGAGCTCACATACTTCCAACATATATTAACTATTACATTGTTATTATGAGCATACAATGGCTTTTCAAAAAAACGCTTAAATGATAAATTGGATACAAACAAAATCATGGTTGTCACACAAGAACCAACCATCATGCAATTCAATAAAGATATATTTTGCAAAAATAATCAAAATATCATTATGCAAAGTTCAAAGTGGTTGTAACACAAGAACCAACCATGTTGTAATTCAAGTAAAACACTTTGCAGAAATATGAAGTTATCAGATGATATCATGCAAAGTTAAGCCAAAGCTCAAAGATTAAAAGAGTCAATTGCATGAGGACATGCAATAACTTCAGTTGGGGGGTTTGTTGGGTCTTGAAAATGTCATTCATTTCCATTACACTTTCACTGTTTCCATTATATCACCTCCATTTCACTACGATGTCATTACATTCATCTCACTTTCATTATCATTGGGCCACATTTATGTTTTTCCAAACTTTATTAATTCTTAGCCTTTTTTAGTGAATTTGTGGTTAAAAATTAGAAAATAATGTGCATATTCTTATACCTAACAAGTGGGTTGAGATTGTTGACATGTGTAGGTCAAAAAGAGACTTCTAGAAGACCCTTATGTGGCACTCTAAGGCCAAATTCGAATTTGAGTGGAAAGAATCATTGGATCATTAGGATATGTGTCATATCTCCTAATTGTATTGAAACTCTAAGAAGACATGTGTCTTATCATTTCCTATTTTGATTGTAACTCTAGAGATGGAGGGAGAGATTCATGGACTCCCATTAATGAGATAACTTCTCATATTTTGTATAAATAGGAGAAGCTTTCTCCTATCATGAGTAGTGAAAAAATAGGAAAAGGAGAGAAAGGAATAGAAAGTGTTTTGTAACAAAGCTTAAGATGGAATGAGATGTATATTTGTGAATTTTTCAATAAAGAAGTCCAGTTCTTTGAGGTTTTTTTTATCACCTCTTCAAGGAGCTAAAGATTACACCAAATTGGTAGCAGAGGGCCCCTGCTATTCAAGGAGGTTTTACATGTTTTCTAGATAAGTTGTTTTCAATTCTGTTTTGTCATATTTCCTTACTTAGATTGCTTTCTGAAATCATAGCTTTTAGCATTATTTTTCATGTCATTTGCTTAGATAAATGATCCTCATGATATTGCAGTTAGTCTCTTTCTTAAGCTCTTCCAATACATCTCTATTAAATGAATGAGATTCAATTGTGATATTTTGAGTTATTAGCATTTCATTTTCTGTTATTTAGTTAAAAAGAAGATCCTCATTTGTCAGATCTATTTAGTGTTTACATTATATTTCTTTAGGCAGAGTCAGTAAGATGACCAGAAGCTTCTGGTTTCATCCTTTCTAGTAAAGGTGAAATAACCAGTAAACGCCCCTACTATCAATCTCTGTATAAGAAATATTTTGTTCACACAATTTCAGATCAGATTCCTCATTATACTGTAGTTAGTCTCTTTCAAAATATTTTCCAATAAACCTCTAATTCATGAATGGGACTAAGTTGTAGTATTGTGAGTTATTGATTGTTTTGCTTCATTGAAGATCCTTATCACATTATGATTAATCTATTTCACAAGCTCTTCCAATAAACCTCTAAATCATGAATGAGATTTAGTTGTAATGTTATAAGTTGTTTCAACATTTCATAAGAGATCCTTACTACATTATAGTAATCTTTTTCTCAAACTCTTCCAATAAACTTCTATCAAATGAATGAGATTTCACTATAATGTTTTAAGTTACTGTTTGTTTCAGCATTTCCTTTTATGTTTTAGGAGATCCTCATTGCATTAAAATAAATATTTTTCACAAGCTCTTCCAACAAATCTCTAACTAAATGAATCAGATTAAGTTGTAGTGTTTTGAGTTACTTTTCATTTCATGAATGTTCATTTAGAAGCTGTAATATCCATGGATTATGACTCTCTGTTTTCATCATTTCTTAGTTAGGAACAGAACTTGCAAATAAAACTCTGCTTTAATTCATTTGACAACATTTATTTTTCCTTCCTTTTAATTAGACTTAATCTCATCTTTCTAGTTCAGAGTAGAACACTAAGAATCGAAACATAAAACCCCCCAAAAAACAATAAAACATCAAAACAACAAAGTAAGAAGTAGGTTTGTTAAGCACATATAGTGCGTCACACTTCATCAGTTTACTAGCCCTGGTCGATAATTTATGTTAGCAATTTAGGACGCTAAATTGACTAGACATTTTGGCGCCGTTGCCGGGGAAGTGTAATTAGGAGACCTTATTTCTTACATCTAAAAAAAAAATTTAATAATTCTTGAGTATGCTCTCCTCCTGCACTTTGTGTGATCTGGAGGATCAGAAAAATGATTGTTATGTAAAAAAAAAATTAATAATTCTTGAGTATGATCTCCTCCTGCACTTTGTGTGATCTGGAAGATCAGAAAAATGATTGTTATGTAAAAAAAAATAAAATTAATAATTCTTGAGTATGCTCTCCTCCTGCACTTTGTGTGCTCTGGAGGATCAAAAAAAGAATTGTTATGTAAAAAAATAAAGAAAAAGAAAAAAAAAAGAGAGACAAAATAAACTTCATCATTTCAATTGATTCAATAAAAAATAACAATAATAATAATAATATATAAAAATAAAATAAAAATAAAAATATGAAACCCAATTGCTTTGATAGGTTCAGTTGTCCAAGATTGACTGGTTATGGTCTGTAGTGGTCCTTAAAACACTATATCATGTTTTAATAAGATTTTGCAACCTAGCTGCGGAATGTGGCCTGATTCCGCAGCTAATTGTGAATTCCGTAGTTGATTTCAAGGTTTAGCAGGTTACAGGCATCCAATAAAGAAACTGACCACATGGGCATCTCCGGAATTGTCCCGACATGAATCCTGTCCTAGTCACCCAGCCCAGACTGATAAAAAAATCAGTTTAAAACCTCAGTCAAAGCCCTGTTTTTAGCATGTTTTTCTTGAAGTCTTTGCTGCCTGAAAATGAAAATCATTAATCCTTCTTATAAAAATTTACAATTTCAGAAAAAATAAAAATAAAATAAAATAAAATAAAAATAAAAAATCTATGGCTATCTTAAATCCTATTTTTCAATGTGGCCTCAGTAGAAAATTTGCATTCCTGTTCAAGCTTTGGCCTGAAACAATCCTGCAAAATCATAAATAAAAAAATGCATTTAGAAGTGAGTTTATATCATAACGATGGTGGAATATGCATTGGGAGCTTACATAGTCTAATCGCAAGATCTAATCCCAAACAAAATCCATGACTTTGAAATCAAGACAGAGTGTTGGCAGCCACAACCTTCATATGTTGAAGAGATCTTGCCAGCAACCAAATTCCAAATTGCAAATGGTGAAGTTTAAATTCTAGAGAACATGGGATGTTTAAATAAGGGCAAACAAAGTTGTTTTAGGAAAGAATAATGAAGATGCGAAGATGATAGAATTTGTGAGACGTCTTTGCAATCTGTCGTTGTCTAATTCAAGCTCTAAAGGTCGTAGGGAACTGCAGGCTGATGGCAGGTCTTTAGGTTGCACTGAAGGAAGAGCAAGAAGGCATATTTTTGCTAAAGAAATCGAAGAAGATACTGAAGAATGGTTACATCTGTCTATGTTGTAATCGCATCTAAAAAAAAATTCAAAATCAATTTCATAGCCGAATGTAGCAATTTAGGAAAACACAAAATAGAGAAAAACGTCAAACTTTGAAAGCACGATTTGGCCAAACGGAGGTGAATTTGAAAAAAATAAAACATGGGTTTTTTCGCCAATAGGGTCAGTTAGATAACCCAAAAATCGTTTTAAGAAATTCGTGGCGGTCTGGGAGAATTTCTCGGCTCTTTGAAACCCATTTTTTCCTGCCGCGTGAAAAAAATGGAATTTCAATTAATGAACTGACAGTTGATTAAATTCAGCTGCTTCCAATTTGAAATCAATGGCATACTGATAATTAACTATACATCTCCTGCCTTTTGCCACATGTCTAACACCTGCTCTGCCACTTCCCGATTAATAGCAATTCTAATTGGATACGGCTCTTTGCTGATAGACGTAACACTTGTTAACAACAGTTTTAATTGGATACGGCTCTTTGCTGATAGACGTAACACCTGTTAACAACAGTTCTAATTGGATACAGCTTTTTTATAATGGACATAACACCTTTTAACAACAATCTTAATTGGATACACAACCAACCAATCGACGTGGCATGGCGCTTCTTGGCATTCGATGCAGAGGGCATTCGAAAACTCACTCACATTCTGTTCATGTATATTTCGTGTGAGTTAAACCCAAAATTTCCACTAATTACATTGGTTGCCTGGAACTACCAGAGAGGAGTGTCGTGCTTGCTAGGGTTTCCGTGTTGCCAAAGTTCTGAGAATCCCTTCATCCCTGAATGTCCCTTTTTCTTGCGAATGTATCCATGGCGAGCTGTAGAGGATTACTCGTTATCACATTATGTCTTGCAGCACTGAAAGTGTTTTTTACTGAACCCGCCCACTGTATCAGCACCATATCTGAACGCCATGTGGGACGTAGCAGTAATTGGGCAGGGAATTACACGGAATTGAAGATCAGTTCATCTCAGAAACTGAAGGGGATTCTTGCGAACTCTGGCAATTCCGCAACCATTTTATTACTTCTATAGGTTATAGGTGTTAAGAGACGAAACGAGCCACATGGGTAGCTGGGAAAATTTCAGTACATGGATGGTGTCCTATTCATTTGATCCAAGTCGATGAAAAAGACCCTGGTCAAAGGGAAGTCAAGTTGTGTGTTATCACTAAGTCACCACACTAAGTCTCCGCATGTCAAAAAAAAAAAAAAATTTGAATCAATGAAATGAATAAGTTATTTGCTCACTTTTCTGAAGGTATTGATGAATTTTGACTGATGATGAAAGATGAATGGTTAATTTTTTAGTCAAGATTTTTAGCTACAGAAACCATCGACATTCTGCAGCTAAAGTCCAATTCCGCAGCTGTTCTCCAATTCCGCAGCTGAAAAAACTCATTGTTCAAATCAGCCTAACTTTCTCATACAAAATCAGATTTTGATGATTCAAGTATTGTTGGAAAGGTCTCAACAAGATCTACACAGTGAGAAATCCATCATTATAGTTTGAAATGGTAAATAATTAAATAAATTTCTGAAAAGAAGAAACATTCAACTTCAGGAACTAATTCCAAAACATGTATAAATTCTTTTGATTTTTCCTTTGAGAACTTGTTTCATTAATAGAAATTCTTAGTTTTGTGTGTAAATATCATAACTAGAGAGATTGATCATCTCTCTCCTTTGATAATCTTACATTCCATTGCAGAAGAAGTATTAGTTTTTTTTGCAGGTTCCAGGAGGAAGGACAAATGACTACAAGAGAATGGTGTCTCTCTAAGAGACCAATTTGTTTCTTAAGAGGATGATCAGCAACAAAGAGGAAATATGCTGATGTAAAATTAGATCCAAACAGTTGAAAAAATTTCAGATACTATTGTCTCCATCACATCCATACCTCATAATAAACCATTCACCTCATTTTACTTCATATTTTCCATTTACATTCACATCCACTTTCCATTTCTTTTTGTCCATTCATAACCCACAAATAAAAGCAAGAGGCTCATTCACATGCTTATTTCTCATTGCCATTTCTACTCTCCATTGCCATCTTCCATTTTTATCTTCCATTTCTTTTCATTTTCATTCTGCAAATAAGCCCTGCTTCAATGCAAATTATTGAGTCCATAGTCCTTTGAGTCTAAGTTCTTTGTAAAAACACCTTGAGACTTTCATGCCTTAATGGCAATTTCTCATGCTGACAAACAATGGGAATAAATTAATGTCCCTTGTTCGTCAAATCTTCTAGGTGACTCGACATCGGCAAAATCATTCGTACCTAGCAAAATGTGTTTGGGCATCTTGACTCTCATTGTCATCAATGGTGAGAGTTCTCGTGTTGAATAGTGGCATCCATTAATGGCCACTAAGTCAACAATTTCCTACTATGTTCGACATCAGAACATATTTTCACATAGTAGGAATTGTGCCAATGAGTTTTGAAGACATGAAGACTATTATTTTCAGCATTTTGGAGTAGATTCAGCAAGTTTTAGTAGGAGAAATAAAAAGTCATCTTATCTCTTTATCCATGACTCCTCTTGTTCAGCCACTTGAAGAAGAATATGATTAGAATTTTGCAGCCATCACACATACAACTCATCCATTCCAAAGGGTAAGTTAAGGTACGTCATTTTCTAACTTTTGACCATAGAATTCCATAAAAAGATAGAATGATAATTGTTGGAAAAACATTTCTCTTCATCATTTCATAAAATTGTCAATACCATCAGGTTGGAGGGGAATACATTCATCTTCATATCTTACGATGTCCATATCATACTCAGGAGCCCACATACTTCCAACATATATTAACTATTACATTGCTATTATGAGCATACAATGGCTTTTCAAAAAAGTGCTTAAAGGATAAATTGGATACAAACAAAATCATGTTTGTCACACAAGAACCAACCATCATGCAATCCAATAAAGATATACTTTGCAAAAATAATCAAAATATCATTATGCAAAGTTCAAAGATCAAAATAGAATGCAAAAAAAAAAAAAAAAAATTGTTGTAACACAAGAACCAACCATGTTGCAATTCAAGTAAAACACTTTTCAGAAATATGAAGTTATCAGATGATATCATGCAAAGTTAGGACAAAGCTCAAAGATCAAAAGAGTTAATGTAATATATATTGCATGAGGACATGCAATAACTTCAGTTGGAGGGTATGTTGGGTCTTGAAAATGTCATTAATTTCCATTACACTTTCACTATTTCCATTATATCACCTCCATTTCACCTCCATTTCACTACTATGTCACTACATTCATCCCACTTTCATTATCATTGGGCCACATTTATGTTTTTCCAAACTTTATTAATTCTTAGCCTTTTTTAGTGAATTTGTGGTTAAAAATTAGAAAATAATGTGCATATGCTTATACCTAACAAGTGGGTTGAGATTGTTGACATGTGTAGGTCAAAAGGAGACTTCTAGAAGACCCTTATGTGGCACTCTAAGGCCAAATTCGAATTTGAGTGAAAAGAATCATGGGATCATTAAGATATGTGTCACATCTCCTAATTGTATTGAAACTCTAAGAAGACATGTGTCTTATCATTTAATATTTTGATTGTAACTCTAAAGATGGAGGAAGAGATTCATGGACTCCCATTAATGAGATAACTTCTCATATTTTTATAAATAGGAGAAGTGTTCTCCTATCATGAGCAGTGAAAAAATAGGAAAAGGAGAGAAAGGAATAGAAAGTGTTTTGTAACAAAGCTTAAGATGGAATGGGATGTAGATTTGTGAGTTTTTCAAATAAAGAAGTTCAGTTCTTTGATGTTGTTTTAATCACCTCTTCAAGGAGCTAAAGATTACACCAAATTGGTAGCAGAGGGCCCCTGCTATTCAAGGAGGTTTTACATGTTTTCTAGATAAGTTGTTTTCAATTCTGTTTTGTCATATTTCCTTACTTAGATTGCTTTCTGAAATCATAGCTTTTAGCATTATTTTTCATGTCATTTGCTTAGATACACGATCCTAATGATATTGCAGTTAGTCTCTTTCTCAAGCTCTTCCAATACATCTCTATTAAATGAATGGGATTCAATTGTGATATTTTGAGTTATTGTTTCGGGGAAAAACACCCTAGATGTTTGTTGGGTTAAAACCTCCACAGAGCAGGGCATGTTATTCTGAAGGAATCACGCACAACCACACTTGAATGCTAAAAACTAGATAACAACGATAGTAGAACTCACCCGTAGTCCTACGTTCGATGTAGATCCCGCGGGGTCCAAACCCCCAGCAACCCTTCTTCCTCCTTCAACCTGGAAAAAAAGAAAGAACGTGCATGGAAACCTAGTTGTACAGCATATAATTCTGCTAAACGTTAGTGCAATCCATGTGAAACATTATATAAACCATAATAAATTCTTAATAATCAATCTTTTCACATATGCAAATAGATATTAACACACAAGTTCAGGAACAAGATGGTTCTTCATTATTACGAATAGCATGTACAGAAATAAAGAGTGGAGAGATCACCTAAATCCTTCCACGATCTTCGAACAGACTGTCGTCCAGATTCGTCCCGCCCTTGCCTCGCTAAGATACTTTCAAGACTTGTGCACTCGAGATGGCATATAAATGGATGAACATCCCCAGGAAACAAGGGTTTCATGTATAAATCTAGGAAAGTGCAGGAGGCACGGGAATTCAGACTTGAATTGGGATTCCAACAGAGTATAATGTCTATAAAATTTCTCTTTCCCTTAGGCCATGCACATGAGGGGCTTTTATACTCCCTCAAAGTAGTTTCAATCAGTTGGAAACAGTTGGCCACGTGCTGGGGTGGTTGAACTACTGGAGTAACCATCAACCCAGCCCGAAAATAGGGAACTTTTATATATTTTTTAATGATTTTAATGACATACGCGGAAAAGTACATGTGGACTTGCGTATACACGCGGAAAAGTCTGGGCATACCCACGTATGGGAATTTTAACATTGTTTTTTAATGAATTTTGTTCAAGTCTATGGGAATGGGTGCCCAAAGCCATAAAGACAATCATGAATCACATGAGGGTGAAAAATGATGCTATAACAGATGCCCCCTAATATATGAGGTCAGAAAGGGTACATGATGGCCAAAATGTATTATGCACATAGAAAGAACTTCGCAAGGACAAGAGAGGACTTCACCAGATTTCAGCCTGCCAAAAACCAATGAAAGAAAACAGATAGTCAACTCATGCTGAGGCAGGAATACCCATGCTCAGTAAAAAATACATCATATCGAAAGTACAGAATAGATCCAACATGTATACAAGTATAGCTGAACTGAAAGTACACAATGAATCATCTGAGCATGGCCCGGAAGTACAAGTCAGAATCAATGTCTAAGTGTCACATATAGAAAGATGATCAATGATGCTGAAACTGGATGTCTGATTGTATAAGTAACTGAATCTCCAAGTACCAAATCATAAGAGGTGGAATAAACGGTACAATCACGCAACTCGGGAACCAACATATAGGATGTTGTTGTACTGACACTGCAACATATAAGGGTGAACGACATCACTGGTAGAAACTGAATGGACTATCAAAAGTGAACCGAGAAATGTTGATGCAACCCGAGGTCTTCACCGATCACTATGGCACAATTCTACACAGTGGGAATAAATGAGCTGAAGTCGACCATGTGAGAAATCGTTGGATTACCCGTCAATAATGTATACCGTTAACCAACGCGAGACAACCCACCAATAATGAAAATGAGTGTCAAGGTGCCCCAGTACAATCTAACAAGTGCGAATAAATGTGTTGAAATCGAACACTTGAAAGAATCTACCAATCAGGAGGCAATAATGAATCCCCACTGTCGATAGCGAAGAGTCTGCCACTGATGACTGCAAACCCTAAGGTACTGACAAAAAGACTCTAGACCTTATTCCCAGAGCAATGAGTCGAATTCGATGAGAAAAGATCTACTGGAAGGAAGGCATTAAGGCATCCCACATCAGTCCAGCGCGAGTGTAACCCGCAGGCCAAGATTTGGAAGGAATCGGACGAAGTAGAGTGACAGAACCAAACTGAAGTACGTTTCCGACATACACAAGATGAAGTTAGCGCACGGAAGAAACTTTCTGAACCAACCAATAATGAAAGCTGACACAGAGGCGAGATATCGACCAATAGGGTCAAATGGAAATCAAGGTACTGCACGAATCCCAAGTGTGATAATGTATGCTGACGTCGAACGCAGGGGAAACCACTCAGTCAAAGACCCTTAATGATGATCAAATGCTGAGCACAAGGTCACCTATCAATGATGAAAATAGGGCCAGGTTGCGGCTCTAGGTTTGCTCTCAGAGCAATGTGTTGTAGTCGATAAGAGACAAACCCGCCAGCAAGAAGTCAATGGAGACCTTCTCAAACCAGCACGAGCATAGGACCAAAACATCTGATGTGATAGAACAAGATACTGACAAGACTGGGAAAGTCGATTGAATAATGAGTCAAGAGACACCGCAGAATGGCCGACTCTGGTTAGACTTCCCTTGAACAAAAGAATGACTCGTGATGACCATGGCAGTAAAAAGTGACACTGTATAAGTCTGTTATGCAAGAGGCAGAACAAACTCTCCATATGATTGGAAGAGATAACCAACCGGGGGAGGACTGACCAGTGAAACAGGGTAAAGGCTGAACCTAGGTCAAAACTAAAACCATCCCAAATGGAGGAAAGATATATAAGTGTATATGCTTTGTTCAAGGGCGACAAACTGACACTGTACTGCCATCAAATTATGAAGTTACATCCCATTCCCTATCTTTTTGTTATATTTGATTTTTTTTTCTTTTTCATATAATAAGCCTGAAAAAGAATAAAAGAATGCTATGGTACAATGGATAGAACGAGTATCAAGAAACAAATGCACTAGTTCATGGGATTGGAACGTTCCTATGCTCAATGCAAGGTGGCGGAAACTGGTAAGCGATACTCAGAGGAATGTTCCATCCATGGGTAAAAGGGTGTCAAGTCGCGATAGCCAAGTGCATGCAATGGTTAAATTGTACAGATAGACAAGGTCAAAATTTGGCTTAAACATTGAGTCCAAATGAAGCCAGCTAAAGGCCAGGATAAACAAGTAGCCAATATACAATGCAGTAATACAACTCAAAAACACCAGGGAGCCTCTAGGGTAAAAGCCAGAAAAATGATAGTGAGGAAGGAGAAGAATGAAGCTTCAACACATAAGTCATGGCGAGACAAAAGAGGACTCCTGAGCCTACATAAAACGCAGCATGGGAAACAAGTGATAGCGAGGAACTAACTAGGAAGCCCATGTAAAGGAAGGCTCTACCACCAAGTCATGATTAAATAATCGGCGAGTGAAATGGGTGTAACACTCATGACCTGATGGGATTGACCCTATGGCAAGTGATCAGAATGGAGCCTAGTATGAAAAATGCAACAGAAAGTGAATTCCCTAACCTATATGCCAGTGAAGATCATATACCTGCCATGATGGGTCAGCAGACATGGATCAAAAACTGGGAAAAATCTCAAATTCATCAAAATGTACCTGAAAATATACCAATCTGGGCACTTCCAAGCATCCGGGTTATGCAGCTTAAGATAGATTGAAAAAATAAGCATAACAAATTTATGCGAAAATTTTCAACTTTTTGGGCATAAAAAGACAAATTACCTCATATTTGGTTCATTGTTACATTGCTGATTTGGGAAAAAGTGCGCTGGAGAAAGAAAAAAACCTCTTTCGTCAAAACAGGAGCAACCGACCGTCAAACTTCACCGAATTTGTCAGGTAAGCTCATAAACCATCCTTGTTATTGTTTTTGTCCATTCATAAGTTAAAAATTAGGAATTTTTACCGTAGAATCTCTTGCTAAAAATAACGGGTTTGCACATACGCGGGTTTATAATGACCAAGTTGCATATATACGCGACTGTGCACAAAGAAAGTCGCGTATGCGCAACAAAAATGAAAAAATGTGTAGCTAATGAACGAATTATTGAAATTTTGCAGGATGACCATATCATGGAGAGAGCGTGAACATAGTGCTATTGATCAAGAAGTCATGCAGGACCGAGTATCACTCAATATTCTTCAAAACTGCGGATTGCTCAAGTTTTTCAAAATGCCAAATATGAAGAGTAATGTCTGGTTGCTTGAAATGCTTGTGAACTATTGGGAACCGGAAGAAGACTACTTGATCATAGATTAGATGCCCATACGCATCGAGGTGGAAGATATATATTTTATTACTTGACTCTCCCGGAGGGGGGAGCCAGTAGACTTGCATGGTAAGCCTTTGGGAGGGCTAACCGTGGAAGATTACGTCCACGTCTACTGCGTAGAGGGTTCCAAGAAAGTTGGAACTCAAATTGCAATCAAAGATTTAAGAGACTTGCACATAAAAATCCTCCATTTTACCATTGGCAGGGTGGCAGGATCTGCTTCCCTACACCAGGCATCCAGGACGCAAATGAGTATAGCAGTGGAATGCTTAACTCATGTATATGATTGGTGCACAGCTCTACTGATGAACATGAAGCAGCAATTGACTTCTATCTGAAAAGCAAAGACAAAACATTTTGGATATGGTACAATCTTGATGACATTCTTCTTCGAGAGGATTCCAACGCTGAGACCCAAAGTGATCTCTTCTATCAGCAGCCCTAGAGATCCAAGAATTTCCCAATGGGCTGACTTGATGAAAAGATTGGGGGGAAGTGAAGTTCCTCGAACCACTTGGGATGATGAGTTCTTCCTTTGGTGGGGAGAACAAATCATCGCTGTGGAAGACTATCCCTATGCCGGGATGGATTTCCGAGGCGATCCAGACCTTGTCCTTTCACCAGGCGCGGCATGGGGCACAGTCGGTAAGTTTTGCAATTTTTTGACTTATATAATTTTTTGGATTTTTTCAATATGTGTGAAAAAATGTGAAAAACAAACATGTTTTTGATCGGATTCAAAATGTCTTACAATTTTAAAATGATCATGAAACAGATATTGGACCAGTTCGACCTGAGGGATACCCACGACATAAGCGTCGCAAAGGCGAGGCGGATATAGTAGAATCAAACAGAACCCTCCATGTCGTACAAAGGAACTTGGAGGGGTTAACCCGCCAAGTGCCTATGGCTGCAATGGAAGATTTTCCTAAGGCCATCTAGAGGCAGGTAGTAGGAGTACCCCGCGACTGGGTATGGTTATTCCGCCGCGTTGCCACTACGATCGTGTTCTATAGGAACACAACTTTTGGGCAGGGACCACAGGAGTAGATAGATATGATGTATTAGATGACTGTATATTTTTTGAGACTGAACATGATCGGGCATAAGCCCAATTTTTTGTATGACTTATGGATCCAAATTTTTGTATAGTTTTTTGAACACTATGATGATATATATACAACGATGTTTGATGTGATGTGACAAATGTATCAAAATGTATGATTTTTTTTATGATTAAATTTTATTGTATGGAATGATTAATATGCCAATCAATTGCTTGATTAGCTAATGAGTCTGCCATCCAATTGTCAGCTCGAGGAATATGAATGAAAGTTAAAAATTGAAATGATCTTTGTAACAAACGTACCCTCAAGAATAACCGGAGTAAAAATGGATCTCGAACCTGATAAGTATTGTTCAACTGCGACACCACCAGCTGAGAGTCCAAGAAAACTACCAACGAATCAACACCCAAAGATATTGCCTCCGAGAGTAGATAAACAACTGCAGTGTATTCTGCTATGTTATTGGAAGTAGGACCAATGCAGACCCCTCTTGATACTAACAACTGACCGGATGGATAATGAAGCACCCAAGCCGCAGAAGCTAAGTTCCGGGTGTGTCTACTAGCACCATCGGCGAAACCAAAATGACTCATGACATCCAACAAAACTTGCCAAAGCAGATCAAAAACATCACCAACCCATCAAAGATCGAAAAACAACCAGATATGTACAAATCAAAACTACTATATACAAAAGAAAAATGCCAGGTCGAAGCCTAGGCATAATACTTCTTCAAATAGAGCCCATTTCTGGGCTCCGGCAACTCGTTTCCTTCAAAATCAACCAAGGTATATGCTCCTTTTTTAAGGAATTTTTTAACGATAAAGGGGCCATACCACATAGACTTAAAATTTCCTGCCCCTAGGGCATCTTTTTCTTCGGCATAGACCAAAACAAGGTCACCTTCCGCAAAAACCCTAGGCTTTACCGCCTTATCGTACTGAACTTTAACTCAGTTTTTATGTGCTTCATTCATCGTGGCGGCATCCCGACACTTCTCATCGAGATGTTCCAGATGAAGGAGACGTTCTTCAAGACTAGAAGTGTCAGGAAGAAGTTCAACAACTAACTTAAGAGAAGGAATCTCACATTCAATGGGAAATACGGATTCCAACCCGTGCACTAGCTGAAATGGAGTAAAGCCAGTTGCAGTTTTCACTGACATCCTGTATGCCCAAAGTGCAGGATATAGCATAATATGCCAGTTGGATCTAGCTTTATCAATTTTCCTTTGAAGAATTGTCTTCAAGGATTTATTCACGGCTTCCACTTGCCCATTGGCTTGAGGATAATACAGAGATGAATGCTCCTACTAGAAACCTAATTTGAGAGCCAACTCAGCCATCATGCTATTCTGAAAATGACTGCCATGATCAGTGACAATCTCTCTAGGAATACCAAAACGAGCAATAACCTGGTTGAAAAGAAAAAGAGCTGCAGTCTCACCATCATTCCCAAAAGTAGGCATAGCCTCGACCCACTTCGTAAATTAGTCTACTGCTACAATAATGTACTTGTGACCTTTAGCCGAAGGCGGGTTACAAGTAGTATAATCAATACCCCACTTTGTAAAGGGACCGACAGTAATGACTGGAAAAAGCGGAGCTGGATGAGCGCACATTTTTCGAGTATAAACTTGACACGGATGACACTTTTTGACCGACTCCATACAATCCTTGAAAATCGAAGGCCAAAATTACCCAGCACGCAAGATATTTTGGGTTGTAGCAAGCCCAGATAAATGACCACCACAAGCTCCACTGTGGCAATCATTCAGCACAGCCTCAGCTTCTTCAAGAGTTAAGCAACGTCTCAGGATTGAATCAACCCCTCGACGGTATAAAGCATCACCAATAATTAAGTAATTCTTAGCCAAGTGACGCAACTTACGACGCTCATCTTTCGAAAAAGTAGAGGGAAACTTCACAGTCTGAAGATACACAATTATATCTCCATAATAAGGATCCTGTGGAGAGATAAGAAACAAATGTTCGTCCGGGAAGGATTCATCATAGATCATTTCTTCCCCACAGGGCAACTCAGAGATCAATTCCACGAAAACCAATGATTTCTTGGACTTGGCAGACATAAACTCAAGATCAAATTCCTGCAAAATCACAATCTATCTATTGTATTTGCCCCCAATCACTCGCCTACTGAGAACAAACTGAAATGGATTAGCTGCTGCCAAAACATAAGTTTTTCGTAGAATAATGTAATGCTGGAGTCGCTGTATAGCATGAACAGCTGCTAAAGCTAACTTTTCTATCAGATTTTACCGGAGTTCAGGTCCTACCAATCCTCGACTAAGATAGTATATAACATGCTCTGCAAGAGCATCATCTTCCTGAACCAGAACCATACCAATAGTAGATTCTGCTGCTGCAAGATACAAAAGGAAATCCCCGCTATAATTAGGTGGACTCAATAAAGGAGCAGAGGTCAATGCTTTTTTCAAAGCCTCGAATGAGCGTTGAGTGAAGTCATCCCAAAGAAATGGAACTCCCTTCTTCAACAATCTCATAAATCCCTTGGTAACTTCAGCATAATTTACGATAAATCTCCGAAGAAAAATAGACTTTCCTTGTAGACTTTGAAGTTGACGAATAGAGGACGGGGGAGGCAACCGAAGTATTGCCTCAACCTTGAAGGGATCTACCCTAATCCCTTCCCTAGACACAATTAATCCCAATAGCCGACCGGATGTAACCGCGAAAATGCACTTGTTCGGATTCAACCTAATATTATAGAAACGACATCGTTCAAATATTTGACGGAGGTGAGCAGGATGATCCATCCTCTTTCGAGAATGAGCAGCTAAATCATCCAAATACGCCTCGATAATATTTTTGATGTCGTAGAAGGCATATGACATGGCCCGCTGAAACGTAGCCCCAACATTTTTAAGACCAAAAGGCATCTTCTTGTATGCAAAAGTACCCCAGGGACAAATAAAGACAGTCTTATGCTGATCTTCAGGACGGATAGTAATCTGATTATATCCGGAGAAACCGTCCATGAAGGAGAAAATCTCATTACCGGCACACTCATCAATGATCTGATCTATAAATGGTGTGGGGTAATTATCTTTCGGACATGATTTATTAAGGTCTCTGAAATCGATGCAAACTCAAATTGTTCCTTGCTTTTTATCTACGGGAACAGGGTTTGAAACCCATTCAGTCAAAGGAACAGGGAAAATGAATCCCGCCTTAAGCAGCTTCTCCACCTCAGCTTTGATAGCTGCTGCCTTCCTAGGATTGACCGGACGAAGTTTTTGCCTCACAGGCTTAGCGTTTTCGTAAGTCTTGATCTCATGCTAGACAATAGATGGATCTATACCAGGCATTTCCTCATAAGACCAAGCGAATACATCCCTATACTCTTTAAAGAGATCAGTGTAAATCTGAATCTCTTCAGGGGAACATTCAGCTCCGATGAAGACATTCTAAATAACATTGGGATCCCTGGAAATGTTCACCGGGATAGTTGGAGAAATCACAGCCATGTTCCCTTCAGCATAAACCTGTGTTGTTGCTAAATGGTTCAGGACTGGGCGAACAGGACCAGGAGACGGAGGACTTGGAAAAATCATTTCAACTTCGCTCAAATCAGGTAAAAAGTAAGACTGATGATGCAAATCATCCCACGGTCTATCTATTCCAGTCATAGCTTCCAGGATGGCCTCTTCATATGGAAGAGTGGTATCAGGGAAATCCTGGGCAGAAGAAGAACTAAGCGTCCAAGCCGGAGCCACATCTCCATCCAACTCTTCCAGTGAAAGAGGAGTTGGGATGGATTCTGCAGATTCAACAATAGACTGATAAGCAATCTCAGCTGCAGACATTGGAAATGCCATTCCACCCACTTGACCTTCTGCTAATGTGGTGGTAGGGGAAGGTAAGGTCCAAGGGTCCGAAAAATAATGAGTTCTGAAGAACTCTCTTCGAAGAGGAGCCTTGGAGGATGAAATTGCATTTATACACACCGTAGGAGGAGGAATATTAAAAGTACCCATCAAGGAAGAATACATTCCAACTCCTAAATTCTCAGTAGGCGACTTGGTATTATCCAACTTTGGAATAGTTGAGTCAGTAGATACATTCGGGTCTATATGAGGACAGTCCAGTTGGTCCACTATAACAATCCTCCCTTCGTGAGGGAAACAAATAAGCTGAAACAATGAAGATGCAATGGCATCCATCTCATAAATCCAGTTTCTCCCCAACAAAAGGTTGTAGTTCAAGCTTGCATCCACTATCTCAACCTCTATATTTACAGTTTTTCCCCCAACACAGATAGGAAAAGCTGGGACAATACCATGCGGTCTATGAGAATGACCATCAAACACAATAAGAAGAGTAGCATATGGAGAAGCTGCGGGAGATCCAATTCCCTTCCAGCATGCGAGAGACATCAGACATGTGGAAGCACCCTCATCAACGACTGTCCGAAAAATATTTCATTTCCAGTATGATGATTTAATATGAAAAGCCATATGATGGGGGAGTTTCTTCTTAAAATTAGTCATATGTAAGGTAATCATAAGAGAGTTCTTTGGATCTACATCCCCAAGAGCAGTGAGAAAAGCACTGCACTGAGCTGAACAAGACTGGAGCACCTCTAAAGCCGACATGGCACAAGGACTCTGCGCCAGCTCTTCCACAATAGAGTAGTTCTGGGCAGCCCTAGCGTTTGG
This sequence comes from Pinus albicaulis, assembly GCA_034641835.2. NCBI lineage: Eukaryota > Viridiplantae > Streptophyta > Pinopsida > Pinales > Pinaceae > Pinus > Pinus albicaulis. Next base: position 731,995,296 of record CM076582.1, read on the forward strand.
ATTAATCGTCGAATGCTTGGTAGATGCTTTGGGAAACTCAGGTATAGGCTCAACAGTAGGCCTCGTAATATGAAGCGACTCAATAGCATCGGGAGCACCCTTAGCTTTCGAAGACTCTTCTTCACCATAATCACGGGATCTCGTAGCGACATCCACGTGAGCACTCATCATGTATATGTTTGATGGTATTTCCCCTTCCTGGGTGCCCCCAGAGGAAGCCCCAGAATTTTGATTCGCGCCAACAACTAGTTGTTTCCCTTGGGGAAAAGGGTTTGTCAACACAGCCTAGGAACTAGAAGAACCCTGCTGAGCTAACAAGCGCTGCGCATCCTGAATTTTAGGGAAAAGGTGTGTAAGGTGGTCTCCAGTACATAACTTGCATGGAAACTTCACTTTCTCTTTATCCTTTGGACCCTCACCAACATGCTCGTTGGTTTTATTTGCATTACTCTTCCCATTCTTGCCCTTTTTCTTATTATTCTGTCCCTTCTTCTTCCCTTCGGATTGTTGATTTCCTTTGGGATCAGAAGCTTGGACGGAATTTACCGACAAATATTGGGAAGGCAATGACTCAGTAGGCACAGCCTGATCAGAAGGAGTAGATTGTATAGACAACTGCTGCAATTGAGTAAGCAGGCTAGCTGCACCACTATTGATCGACCCAATAAGTCCATCACCATGAGGACCAGGCTTAGTTTTGGATAAATCTAATTTGGAGTGAGGAGCATTGGGCAAATATTTATGGAGGACCCCAGACTGAGAATATATCAGTTCCAACTGCTGGACCCTAAAAATAGTCTGTTCCTTAGAAAATACCCCAGACAGGGATACATCTTTAGAAATCTCTGACTGCAGAGATTTCAGAAACCATTCCAAAAGGAATTCTCCTGGAATATGAGCTTTAATAAGCCTCTTCTTTCTCCGCCATTCCTGAATATGGTCAGAAATGTGGGTTGCGTCGTCCTGCTTAAAATTAGCTAGGAGTTCAGTCCCGGCGTCATAACGGACGGGCAACTGGAAATGATTTAGAAATGTAACAACCAGTTCTCCAAATGTAGCAAAACTGCCTCCAGTTAGCTCAATATACCATTTGGCAGCGTTTCCAGTTAGGGTGCGTTGAAAAAATCTCAACCTAATCGAATCATCGATCAGGGAGTCAGAAGAACACCATAAATAGAAGGTGGTGATGTGATCAGCCGGATCCTCTCCATTCATGCCTTCAAACTTTGGAATGTCTGAAGGAAGTTTGGTGGGAACCGGAGGCCACCCTGGACTGTACCGGATCGGATCATATGTCAATTTCGACAGATCTGGCAAGTTTAATGTTGCCAGAAAAGGTGAACGCGGCGGAGCCTGAGGATTCCATCCTTGATGGGATGAATTCCCAACATTCTGAAAAGAATACCCTGGATTTGATAAGGCACCAGGTTACCAGAAAGAACTCGTAGAAAAAGGAGAAGAACCTCCTCCCAACGCAGAGTTACCAAAGACTAGACCAGTCCCCCCCCCCCCCAAAGTATTAAATGAAGAGGAAAGCCCCTGATAGGGGTTCCAGGCATTAGAAAGAGGGGAAAAAGTCTGATAAGCACTCGACGAAGGGAAAGAAGCATTCCCTTGGTGACCAGCGTATTCCCTGCCCCCACTGTAGTGAATACAGGGTTCCAACTTGTAAACGTGGTCGAATTCTGACCTCCAGACCAAGGGTTGAAACTCTGAGTCTGAGAAGTAAACAGAAATGACCCTAAAGAAGGATTCGAACTAGGAATATGCCCAGTTCTGAAGGGGAACCCTTGAAAAGTAGTTGATCCACTAGCCATGGAATACATGGGTGTAGATGCAGCTGCAGCAGCGGAAAAGGAAATGGAAGGAATCCCACTAGTGGGCATTCCAAAACAAAAGGGACCAGATTGAGAAGCATGTTCTTGGGTGAAACCAGAGCCAAACACAGCAGTACTAGAAGCAATCGAAGATATAGCAATAGTGCCTCCTCCTTCTACAGAAGCAGGAGTCTGAATGCCTGCAGCACTCACAGCAGAAGTCGCGTTCCCAGTCGTGGCCATCGAAAGGTATGAATAATATGGAGGATCTTCCGGTCTCTCTGACTCAGGTCTGATGTATTCAACAATGAACGGATAATCAGGAGGAAGAGGAGATGGAAGTGACTCAGAGGGTTGAGACACTTCCTCTACCAGTACTTCTTCTTCCTGCGGAAATAAGACTCTTGAGGTGAGCAGAGCGCTTCTCTCGGAACCAACACCAAAACCAGCTACGAAACCTTAAAACCCTTGTGGAGGATCTCTCTCCACTGCGTCAGATGCCACAGGGTGGTACTCACCTACTAAATTACTCCTACGCCTTCCTGAAGAAGGCTCTGGAATCTCGGGAGATAATCCCCGGATTCTCCTCGATCGACGAGGTGCTTGATCAGCCACTTTAACAAATTTTAATTAGACTCAAAAAGTATAAAGCTAGGCAAGCTAGGAGAAAAGAGCACTCACTACAGAAAGAAATCCTTGAGATACAATCAAACAAACAGCCTTCAGGTATTTCCGCTCCGGGTGATTAGGACCGGACACCAAAATACAAGAAAGCGAAATATAGAACCTCCCGAAAGTAGTCTGGGATAATTATGGCCCAGGCCTACTAGCGAAGGTAACATAAACAGTTACGTCGACCTCCTAACAACAGCCTTTGCCGGCACAAGTACCCAAGCTTTGTAATGGCACCCCCCAGAAGTACTGCTGGAAGTGATACGACGTCTACCTCAGGTACCATGGGTATTCCCCCCCACAGTCACCTATGTGGAACCTAGGAATGGCAACTATGGGCACCAATCCATGTCAGAAGCCGGGCGGAACGGTCTTGAGGTCAGATCCAGCAAATCAGAGAGGGGGTATCTCTCTTCTCGGCCTTCACTTCCCCTCGCGCTTGACTCTCTGGAGGAGAGCTTTCCCGGTCCACCTAACGGAGTTGGATTTCGCTCAATTAATCAACTTCTATGTTTTTGTTTGAGTGGCCTTGGAGAGTTAACTCTCCACTCACCTAATCCAAGGCCCTACAACCTAGCTAGTTGGTGTATGACACTTAATAAAAACTTGCTAGTTGCTTTTAAATTATAGCGCTTATTTTAATCGGATGTTATATTAAGTCAAAGGGATACAGAAATGAAACTCGTGGTGTTTTGACGCAAAAAAGAAATTAATAAAAACCAAACTACATGCAAATGCAGTAATTGCCTTTCGATGAAAAGAAATTTCTACAAAGGTTCTACGAGACTAAATTTTTTCTTTTCAGATAACAAACTTCACACTCACAAAAACTATGAAAATGACTAAATGCTTAAGTGCACTTGATGCAAATCACTAAGAGCATGCAAATTCTAAGATGAAAAATCTACTAAAGCAGAGAGAAATTTCCCAAATATCCTTCAGTTTTATCTCTTTTTGGTTGTCCACAAAGCTAGTTCCCAAAATCAGAAACTCTTAGTATAAAGACACCAAAAACGCTTGAAACAAGAGGAAGAAACCAATGACAATTCATTTCCAAAATCAAGTCAAAAACCAAAGGGAAGAAGTCTCAACAAAGCTTCAAAAGATACAACGAAACGAAAACAAAAATGCAAAACAAAAGCAAATGACAAAACAAAATGTTTTTTGAGCTTTTGAATTTTATAAAAAAGAAGGGCTCAAAGAGACCAAGAAAACTATCAAATCCCAAGCCAAACAACTCTTAATTTCAAGCAAAAACTTCAAAAATGCTCCAAGTCTTATAGGGCTACTTAGTAGCAAGATTTATATGAGCAAAAGAAGACAAGAAACTCAGTAACTCAGCCTAGAAGAATAGTACAACCTTGCAGTAAACAAAAAATTCAAAGAACCAAGAAAGACTCTTCAAAAATTGCAACAAGACCTAGTCAACTGAACTCAAGAAAACCAACCAAGAAATGGGAAAAAATCGAAGTGCAAAGAAAGACACAAAGGTAGGAAAGAGTAAATGAGCAGAGGCTCTCTGTTCTGATGAAGCAGAACAGCCAAGAATCACCAGGAAGAGATCTTGATACTCGAACCAGAAATGCCAGCACAAGAAACAAGATTTGCCAGATAAGCTAGTTTTCAACCCAAACAAGAGAGAGAAAATACCAAAGACCACTTTCAACACAATCCAGAGGATACAAAGACACTGCAGGAACAGGTCTCCACAGGCAGACAAGACTAAAAAGCCAAGAAATCAAAAGTTTCAAAATTCACCCAGGCATACGCTACTTGACAGTTTTGAAACAAGCGTGCATACGCGACTGTGTTAAAGGAAACCCGCGTATACGCGACTCCCTTTAAAAAAAACTGTGTGTATACGCGTCTGTGTACAGACAAACCCACGTATGAAAAGGTAAATAATAAAAAATAAAAAAGATCAAGCTTGGATAAGGAACCAGGTCTTCAGTCTGACTGAGAAAGAGTTAACTGGACTGGAAATAAAAGTTAAAACTGTTGGAAACCTTTCAAACAGCTGAAACCACCCAACAGGGGAATCACAAGAATGTGGTCCCCAGCGGAGTCGCCAGTTCTGTTTCGGGGAAAAACCCCCTAGAGGTTTGTTGGGTCAAAACCTCCACAGAGCAGGGCATGCTATTCTGAAGGACTCACACACAACCACACTTGAATGCTAAAAACTAGATAACAATGATAGTAGAACTCACCCGTAGTCCTACGTTCGATGTAGATCCCGTGGGGTCCAAACCCCCAGCAACCCTTCTTCCTCCTTCAACCTGGAAAACAAGAAAGAACGTGCACGGAAACCTAGTTGTACAGCATATACTTCTCCTAAAAGTTAGTGAAATCCATGTGAAACATTATATAAACCATAATAAATGCTTAATAATCAATCTTTTCACATATGCAAATAGATATTAACACACAAGTTCAGGAACAAGATGGTTCTTCATTATTACGAACAGCATGTACAGAAATAAAGAGTGGAGAGATCACCTGAATCCTTCCATGATCTTCGAACAGACCGTCGTCCAGATCCATCCTGCCCTTGCCTCGCTAATATACTTTCAAGACTTGTGTACTCAATATGGCATATAAATGGATGAACATCTCCAGGAAACAAGGGTTTCCTGTATAAATCTAGGAAAGTGCAGGAGGCACGGGAATTCAGACTTGAATTGGGATTCCAACAGAGTATAATGTCTATAAAATTTCTCTCTCCCTTAGGCCATGCACATGAGGGGCTTTTATACTCCCTCAAAGTAGTTTCAATCAGTTGGAAACAGTTGGCCACATGCTAGGGTGGTTGAATTACTGGTAACCATCAACCCAGCCCGAAAATAGGGAATTTATATATATATTTTTAATGATTTTAATGGAATACGCGGAAAAGTACATGTGGACTTGCGTATACACGCGGAAAAGTCTGGGCATACCCGCGTATGGGAATTTTAACATTGTTTTTTAATGAATTTTGTTCAAGTCTATGGGAATGGGTGCCCAAAGCCATAAAGACAATCATGAATCACATGAGGGTGAAAAATGATGCTATAAAAGTTATTAGCATTTCATTTTCTGTTATTTAGTTAAAAAGAAGATCCTCATTTGTCAGATTTATTTAGTGTTTACATTATATTTCTTTAGGCAGAGTCAGTAAGAGGGCCAGAAGCTTCTGGTTTCATCCTTTCTAGTAAAGGTGAAATAACCATTAAAAGCCCCTACTGTCAATCTCTATATAAGAAATATTTTGTTCACACAATTTCAGATCAGATTCCTCATTATACTGTAGCTAGTCTCTTTCAAAAACTTTTCCAATAAACCTCTAATTCACGAATGGGACTAAGTTGTAGTATTGTGAGTTATTGATTGTTTTGCTTCATTGAAGATCCTTATCACATTATGATTAATCTCTTTCACAAGCTCTTCCAATAAACCTCTAACTCATGAATGAGATTTAGTTGTAATGTTATAAGTTGTTTTAGCATTTCATAGGAGATCCTTACTACATTATAGTAATTTTTTTCTCAAGCTCTTCCAATAAACTTCTATCAAATGAATGAGATTTCACTATAATGTTTTAAGTTACTATTTGTTTCAGCATTTCCTTTTATGTTTTAGGAGATCCTCATTGCATCAAAATTAATCTTTTTCACAAGCTCTTCCAACAAATCTCTAACTAAATGAATCAGATTAAGTTGTAGTGTTTTGAGTTACTTTTCATTTCATGAATGTTCATTTAGAAGTTGTAATATCCATGGATTAGGACTCTCTGTTTTCATCATTTCTTAGTTAGGAACAGAACTTCCAAATAAAACTCTGCTTTAATTCATTTAACAACATTTCTTTTTCCTTCCTTTTAATTAGACTTAATCTCATCTCTCTAGTTCAGAGTAGAACACTAAGAATCAAAACATAAAACCCCCAAAACAACAATAAAACATCAAAACAACGAAGTAAGAAGTAGGTTTCTTAGGCACATATAGTGCGTCACACTTCATCAGTTTACTAGCCCTCGTCGATAATTTATGTTAGCAATTTAGGACGCTAAATTGACTAGACAGGGAGCAACCAACATTCTTGTTGCTTATATTTTGTTTGATGTTGCGGGAGCAAGAGGAGGCACTAACATAGTGCAAGTGGATTTCTCTTTGATCTTGGATGCCAAGCATCATCTTCATCATGGGAGGAGATCTACATTTGTAGCAACATGATAAGAGGAGTCTTTGGCAAGATTCATGTCAGAGAGGGGGGCTTTGAGATGACAGCGGCCCTACTCCAAAGGACAGCAGCGCTGTCACTTGAGAGCTTGAGTTACTTGTTGGAGTGTTCTCAAAGCCACTCCACAAGTGATGAAATTTGGAGGCATGTAGATGTTGAGCATGAAGGAGTAATGGAGGAGAGCACTCCTTACTACATTTTGACTCTTTTGGCTTGGTTCCACAAGCACAAGAAGAGGGATCTACATGCAATGCTTATGGGTTCTTCTTTCATGCATTTTCATGCATATTCTTCATTGATGGAGGAGTCCACTTGGGAGGGATTTCTAATAGATGTATATCAGAATTTGGTTAGATTCATAGCCCAAGAAATGACGATATGGTTGGCACAACCACTCCCCTACTATGTGGCAGTAAGGGGAACTTTTCACTTGAGCCATTTCAGCTCAAAGGCCAAAGTACATGATGAGGGAGGTAACCATGTGCTTTATGATTTGCACTCTCTTACTTTTATGATCAGCAAGTTGTATCAAGGAGGTATCCTTCCTTCTTGCACATTGTATTTTTTGTACTTATGGTCTATTTCAGCAAGAAATATGGCCATCTTATGGGTGGTTTGTGGGGGAAAGCCACATAGTTTTCGTGTGCACCTTTGGCACCAAATTTTGTTTCCATGATCACATCTTGCAGGATAAATGTGGCAGCAAACAAGTGGATATAAAGAACTTGTTAATTTTCATTTTGATGTAGGCCAGGAGTGCACTACGCAGGTTCCCTTGGTGGAACAATGATCCACTTTCCGGTTTTCATAAGACAACTTGCTTCTATCGATTCTTGCTTCCATGCATTGCAGATTTTTATAGGTTCATGGGGAGTTTGTTTGGAGAGTGGGATATGAGTTGATGATTCCCATTTGGAGTATGATTCTCCCTAATTTGCATGTTGTATGTCTCAGGAGAAGAAATGGGCAGCCCATGATTGTCAAGCTTCATCTCTTTCCTTCATGTGGGAGGAGTTATTTGGAGAGTTGAATTTTTGGAGGAGGCACTTCATGGTTTTTATGTTGATGGGGTAGCTTGGGTCTCTCATGAAGACCATTTCATTTCAGCCATATATCAGTAGAAATCCCATATGTATCATGTGGAGGGAGAGACTCATTGGGTGGATGTGCCCTTGGGGAAGAATACCTCCATTCTTTTTGCAGCACATGCTCCAAGGGGAGTATGGAAGATGATATATTCACTATGTGCAGCCATGAGTTTTTACCATGAGGTGGACCATATGTTGTTTGGATTCCATATGTGGATGAATTCCAACTCATCACATATGAGATGATTTGGGCTAGCTTGATTTGTAGCGTTGGAGGAGAGGTCCTTGGGGATCTAGACTTCATCTTTCCTCTTGAAGGAAACACTATTGCAGCCCAAGTTCAGCTTTCACTCCACATTCATCATAGGTGGAGAAGAGGATAGCGTGGGGTAGGCTATGAGGCTTGCCAAGTTCAGAAATCCAACCCACCTATTTCTCATGAGCACAAGGTGGAGGAGTACTTTTAGGAGTTTCCTAGTTGAAGGGTAACTCATTTTGCTGGTTGATTGCTTGAGGATGGAGGATCTACATGAGATATTTCAGACTCCATGCCTTGAGTGGAGGAATTTGGTGCATTTCATCATTTCTCTTGCTTGAGGACAAGCAAGTTTTGGGAGGGGAGGACTGTAATGTTCCAAATTTTGCCATAAAGTATTTGGAACATTAATTTTGCTTTTATTTTAATAAAAGTAATAAAATGGGTGAGGGAGCCCATGTAGCAAATTAATAATCACTCCTATGATGCAAAAAAGTCGCTTAAGTGGCTTAAGTTAGCAGCTCAAGTGTGAAAAGGGGCCAAAAAGCAAGTGAGCTAAACCATGGTTGACCCCAGTCAACAACATACCTAAGAGGGGAAGCTTGCATAAGAAGATTGCGTAGTTGGTTGGAGGGAAATTCAAAATTGGATAAACCCTAATGTGAGTGGGGTCCATGCATACATTGCATAAAAGATGAAGGAGAGCCATTGTGGAGAGAATCTTTGGAGAAAGAATTTGGAAGTTGAAGCTCTCTTCAACTTTGTGCTGCTTAGCACAAAAGGGATTCCTGTTTAGGAATGCCCTTCTCTTCCATGGGAAGCCATGGAGAGGTTGTACTTCATCTTCCTCACATCATGGCTTGAAGCCAAAGCAGTCATTTGCAGCTACTGTGTTATTCTTGCAGCAAGAGAACGCTGGAGTTGCTGGTGTTGCAGTGAGGGATCATCACCATCTCACTTCCGGAGTTGTTATGTAGAGGAGAGGCCATATCTTCCTCTAGGAGATCAGAAAAGGAGATTTTGAAGCTTTTTATTGCAGATCTTAGCATTGGGGCATTGTTTCTTCTCATGTCCAGCACAGTCCCTTTCTCCTACAGTGTTATTTTCTGAGAGGATTTGTAGGAGGAGTTCATTTGGTGCACTAGTGAGTGAAGTTTTTAGTAAGGGGATCAGCCCCTTACTTTTTTAGTACATTGGAGGAGGTTTGCACATCCATTGCAGCATTTCCCATACTCTTCCATGTTGTATTATATTTGAGCTACAGTAGCTACCCAGCTACTCCAGCATTTTCCTGATTTATGTATTTTAGCCAATCCCCTGGAGGATTGATATAATAATGTTTTCTGGGGTTGAGATCTTCCTCCCCATATTTATTTGAGAACGTATTGTTATATCATTTTATATATATTAGTCTGCAGTCATTTTCCCTCATAGACTGCGCAGTTATTGAGTAGCTGGATCATGTAGCAGGGTGTTCACCTATTTAATGTACATTTCCCTTTGTGGTTGATTTGAGCTCACCTTGAGAAGCATTTTCCTTAAGGAATTTGTATTAAATTTGCTACTGCATATTATATATCAGATTTTCACTCTTCTTGCATTCCATGAGTCTTTCTTTCACTGCTGTTCATATTGAAGTTTTCATGCTGCTGAAGATTATCTCATTGAGCATTATTTCAGTATAATTGTTGGTGGGAGATCTAAATAACCCCCTTAGGGTTATTTCTTTGGGATTATATTCTACAGGGAGTTTGTATCAAATGTATTCCAAGGCTCCCAGCATTGGATTTCCTTATTTTCTCATGGGCTTCCTTATACAACGTCCTCATGGGCAGCTGGTGCAGAAATTCCTTGAAGGGAATTATTAACACTTGAAACGTTCTATTGGCAGAGTCTGCCAGTAGGCCAGGTAGCTTCTGGATCTCATCCTTTGTTGTGAAGGTGAAATATCTAGTAGATGCCCCTGCAGTCAATCTCTGAAATAGTTCAGTGTTGATTGTTAATACTCCCAGAGGTGGAAATTAGGAATATCTCAAGATATTCCCAGCATTGCAGAAATTTCCCCATTTGGGACATTGCATATTGTTTCATCCGTTATGGCTGCAATAATTAACCCCCATGCATTCCCCCTTATATCACCCATTGTGTCTATAATTGTTGACCCTATAACTTTGTCGTCTTGGAGTAGTGTGTATAATTGAGAGATTTTTCTGCTAGCCAATATACACCATGGTTTGAGTTATTCATGGCGATATCATTCATTGATGGATTTTTTGTGTATAATGTTTGAAATTCATTTTAGGATTTATTTTATTAAATTTCATGATTTGATTCTTGTAATTGTTTCAAAAAGGGATCACTGAGAGCCTAGTTTCATTGAGAGAAACAACCCGACGACTTAGATTATCATCTGTAATGATTTTTTTTTGTTTTAATTATAAAGTATCATTTTGTAATTTTCTTAATTCATTGTGTAATTTTTTTTATAAGAATGTTGTTTCCTTTTCCAATATTTGGAAAGGAAATCCACTCTAATACATAAGAAGACTTCACTTAGTGAAAGAGAAATATTTAGGTTAACAATAGTAGTTTTTGGGTCCATGGTTATGGGAGGCCGTGGTACTAGAGCTCGAGGATCACTTGTAATTAGTCCATTAAATAGAATTGTGATGTTCCATTGTAATGTGCCTAGAGGTGAGCACTGAAGGATCATTTGGATTTGTTTACTAATTTTGGTCAAGAGAATAACATATCTATTTTCTTGTTTTTCCTCGTAAAGGATTTCTAGAATAAATCATTTGTGAGCTATGTTGGCATGTCACTATGATTTTTTATAATTATTTTTCATCTCACATGTTTAATACTTACATTTTATATCAAATTAATATTTTGTTTCAAGGGGATGTATTTGTTTTTGTAGGTATAATAATGGTAGGTTAAGTTTGACTTAATGAAATAGTCAAAGATTTAGGTCAACAGTGGTGGTTTTTAGGCCAATGGTTTTGGTAGTTCATCGTATTATAGCTCATGGGTTATATGTATGGATTATATATAATGAAACATATAAATAGGATTGTGATGCTCCATTTTAATGTGTCTATAAGTAAGTGATGAAGGCTCACATGCCTAGTTTGACCAACTTTGGTCAAGGAAATGATAGATCTTTTGACTAGATTTTCTCATAAGTGTTTTCTAGGATAAATAATGTGCGGTTTATGAGTGCATGTTGCTATGATTTGTTATAGTTATTTTTCTCTTACAAATTTAATATTTACAGTTGTTATTAGAAAAAAAAATTGTTCTAGGGGGATGGATTTATTATTAAGGGTTTGGCTTGGTTTGGGACTATGATAAAATAATAATAAATATATTCAGTGGGAGTCTTCTAATGGTGATTCTTGTATTGAAATAATGGTGAGAAGTTCCATAGTGGTGATCAATAATAGTGGAGGATATTTTAGTATATAATTAATAGTGTTTGGATGTTGACCTAGGTATGAAAGCCATTGCTACATAAAAATAAAATTTGGAAAAGTTAGAAAGAAAGGAGAGGACTATTATTCACCTTTGTATAATATTTAGTATTTATAAAGGTCTCTAGAGAAAATATTGCAAATAAATAGGTGGAGTGGGGGTCAAAGTAAAGGTGAAGCAAGAGGATGTTGACATTTGAAGTGTCAAGATAACAATAGCGAGAAAAAAATTACTATAATGGAGTTGAAATTTCACTTTTTATTTCTTCTAAATCGACATATGACTATAGCATATATATGCATTTATACTCCTGGTAAATTATTGTTAAAGGTTGGAAGTAGACCTAGGTAATGTAGGCGAGATGTTAGACTTATACACACCCTAGTTATAGAATCTGAGTCAGGTGGGTATTGGAGGTTAGTTGTGAAGTCTCATTTGGATAATTTGGTTGGATTTTGTTGAAGAAATCCCAAGTAATGTTTAAGGGGGGGGATGCTAGGTTAAACTTGAATTAGTGTTATAGCATCATTTCTCACCTTCATATGATTCATGATTGCTTATATGGCTTTGGGCACCCATTCCTACAGACTTGGACAAATTCACTAAAAAACAGTGTAAAAATCCCCATACGCGACTATTCCCGTGCTTTTCCGCGTGTATACGCGAGTACAGCTAGAATTTTCCGTGCATTAAAATGATTAAAAAATATATAATTATTCCCTATTTTCGGGTTGGGTTGATGGTTACTCAGGTAGTTCATCCACCCCAGCACGTGGCCAACTGTTTCCAACTGTTGAAACTACTTGGAGGGACTATAAAAAGCCCTCATGTGTATGGCCTAAGGGAGAGAGAGAATTTATTGATATTATACTCTGTTGGTATTCCCTATCCAAGTCTAATTCCCCGTGCCTCCTGCACTTTCCCAGTTCATTATAGGAAACCCTTGTTTCCTTGAGATGCTCATCTCCCTATATGACATCTCGTATGCACCAGTTTGGAAGGAGTCTTAGCGAGGCAAGGGCTGGACGGATCTGGACGATGGTCTGCTCGAAGGCCGTGGAAGGATCAAGTGATCTCTCCACTCGTTACTTTTGTACATGCTATTTATAATACAGAAGTATCATGCTGTTCCCGAAATAAACGTGTTAGTGTATGCTTATATGTATGAGAATATTGTTATTTAAGCATTCATTATGATCTATTTAATGTTTTATATGGATTTCACTAACATTTAGAGTAGATATATGCTGTACAACCAGTTCTTCGTGCTTGTTTCTTCTTGTCTTTTAGGTTAACAAGGAAGGACGGTTGCTGGGGGTTTGGACCCCGCGGGATCTGCTTCAACCGTAGGACCTACGGGTAACTTCCTCGATCTACTCTATTTAGTTTTTATGAACGTGCATGGTTGTGTGAGTCCTTCTTAAGTAGCATGCCCCTGCTCTGTGGAGGTTGTAACCCAACAAACCTCTAGGGTGATATTCCCCGAAACAGAACTGGCGACTCCACTGGGGATCACATTCTTGTGATTCTCCTGTTGGGTTGTTTCAGCTGTTTGGTAGGCTGCCGACAGTTTTAACTTTCATTTGCAGTCCAGTTTACTTTTTTACAGTCAATCTGAAGTCCTGGTTTCTTTTCCAGGCTTTTCCTTTTTGTTTTTTCATTATTTACCTTTGTATACGTGCTTTTTTCTGCACACAGTCGCATATACACGCAAGTTTGTCTAAAGGTACCCGTGTATACGCGAGTTTCCTTTAGAACAGTCGCGTATGCACACTCGTTGCTAAACTGTGAAGTAGCGTATACCTAGGCAGATTTTGAGTTTTTGGGTCTCTTGATTTTTTGGTCCTTTCTGGCTGTGGGGACCTATTCCTACAGTGTCTCTGTACTTTCTGGATTGTGAAGGAAGTGGTTTCATGTATTTTCTCTCTTTCGTTTGATTGAAAACTAATATTTTTGGCAAAGTGTTGTTTCTGGTGCTGGCACTTCTGGATTGAGTTCCAAGATCGCTTTCTGAGCATTCTTGGCCGTTCTGCTTTATCAGAACAGAGAGATTCTGCTCACTGACTCACTCCTATCTTTGTGTTGTGCTTCGCATTGTGATTTTTGCTTCGTTTTTTATTGGTTTTCTTGAGTTCCATAGGCCAGGTTTTGTTGCAACTTTTGAAGAACTTTTCTTGCTTCTTTGGAGTCTTTGTTTGCGACAAGTTTGCACTATTTGTCTAGGCTGAATGGCTGAGTTTTCTGGTCTTCTTTTTCTCTTATTGATCTTGCTACGAGTTAGCCTTATAAGGTTTGGGAGCATTGTTGAAGTTTGTGCTTGAAATTCGGTCTTGTTTGGTTTGGATTTTGATAGTTTTGCTTGGTCTTTTAGAGCTCTTTCTCTATAAAACAAAAAAGCTCAAAAAACATTTGCTTTGCTTTTTGTTTTTGCATTTCAAAGGCTTAAAAAACATTTTCACTTGTTATTTGCTTTTGTTGTTGCATTTTCATTTTCGTTTGCTATAACTTTTGAAGCTTTTGTGAAGTTTCTTGCTTTTAGTTTTTGGCTTGATTTTTGGGAGAAGTTGTCATTGATTTCTTCTTCTTGTTTTTGAGCATTTTTGGTGTCTTATATTAAGAGTTCTTGGTTTCGAGAACTAGCTTTCTGGGCAACCAAAAAAGAGTTAAAACTGAAGGTGCTTTTGGGAAATTTCACTCTACTTTAGATGAGTTTGCATCTTAGGATTTGCATGCTTGTAGTGATTTGCATTAGGTGCATTTAATCATTTAGTCAATTTCATAGTTTTTGTGAGTGTGAGTTTGCTATTTGAAAAGAAAAATACAATTTTTAGTCTCGTAGAACCTGTATAGAGATTGCTCTTCATTGAAAGACAAAGAACTGCATTTTCATGTAGTTAAGTTTTTATTAATTTATTTTGCGTCAAAACACCATACGTTTCATCTCCATATCCTTGTGACTTAACATAACAGCCATTAAAATAAGCGATTTAATCTAAAATCAACTAGCAAGTTTTCTAAGTGTCAATCACCAACTAGCTAGGTTGTAGGGCCTTGGAATAGGTGAGTGGAGAGTTAACTCTCCAAGGCCACTCAAACAAACATAGAAGTTGATTAATTGAGTGAAATCCAACTCCGTGAGGTGGACCGGGAAAGCTCTCATCCGAGAGTCAAGCGCGAGGGGAAGTGAAGGCTGAGAAGAGGGATACCCCCTCTCCAATTGGCTGAATCTGACCTCAAGACCGTTCCGCTCGGCTTCTGATATGGATTGGTGCCCATAGTTGCCACTCCTAGGTTCCACACAGGTGACTGCGGGGGGGAATACCCGTGGTACCTGAGGCAGACGTCGCATCACTTTCAGCAGTACTTCTGGGGGGTGCCCTTGCGGAGCTTGGGTGCTTGAGCTGGCAAAGGCTGTCGTTAGGAGGTCAGCATAACTGTTTCTGATACCTTCGCTAGTTGTTCTGGGCCCTAATCATCCCAGACTGCTTTCGGGAGGTCCCATATTTCGCTTTCCTGTATTTTGGTGTCCGGTCCTCATCACCCGGAGCGGAAATACTTGGAGGCTATTTGCTTGACTGTATCTTAGGGATTTTTATTATAGTGAGTGCTCTTTGCTCCTAGCTTGCCTAGCTTTTCACTTTTTTTAGTCTAATTTAAAAAATCTATAAAAGTGGCTGATCAAGCGCCTCGTCGTTCGAGGAGAATCCGAGGGTTATCTCCCGAGAGTCCAGAGCCTTCTTCGAGAAGGCGTAGGAGTGATTTAGCAGGTGGTTACTACCCTGTAGCGTCTGACGCAGTGGAGAGAGATCCTCCACAAAGGTCTAAAGGTTTCATAGCTGATTCTGGTGTCGGTCCCGAGAGGAGCGTTCGGCTCACCTCACGAGTTTTGTTTCCTCAGGAAGAAGATTTTCAAATCGAAGACGTACCTGAGCCCCCTGCTACAGGTCCATCTCCTCTTCCTCCTGATTATCCGTTCGTTGTTCAATACATCAGACCTGAGTCGGAGAGACCGCCATATCTTCCGTATCATTCTTATCTTTCGATGGCCACGACTAGGAACGCGGCTTCTACCATGAGTGCTGCAGGCATTCAGACTCCTGCTTCTGTTGAAGCAGGGGGCACTATTGCTTCATCTTTGATTGCTTCTAGTGCTGTTGTGTTTGGCTCTGGGTTCACCCAAGCACATGCTTCTCATTCTGGTCCCTTCTGTTCAGGGTTCCCCTCTAGTGGGAATCCCTCTTTTTCCTTTTCCGTTGCTTCAGCTGGATCTACGCCCATGTCTAACATGGCTAGTGGATCAGCTTCGTTTCAAGGTTTCCCTTTTGGAACTGGGCACATTCCTAGTTCCAATCCTTATTTAGGGTCATTTCCGTTTACGTCCCAGACCCAGAGTTTCAACCCTTGGTCTGGGGGACAAAGTTCGACTACTTTTACGGGATGGAATCCTGTGTTTACTACAGCGGGGGCAGGGAATCAGTTTTACACAGGTCATCATGGGAATGCTTCTTTCCCTTCATCGAGTGCTTGTCAGACCTTTTATCCTCTGTCTAATGCTTGGAACCCCTATCAGGGACTCTCCTCTTCATTTAACACTTCAGCGGGGGGAACTGGTCTGGGCTTTGGTAACTCGGCGTGGGGAGGAGGTTCTTCTCTGTTTTCTACGAGTCCTTTCTGGCAACCTGGTGCCTTATCAAATCCAGGCTATTCTTTTCAGAATGTTGGGAATCCATCCCATCAAGGATGGAATCCTCAGGCTCCGCCTCGCTTACATTTTCTGGAAACGTTAAACTTTCCAGATTTGTCGAAGTTGACTAATGACCCAATTCGTTATAGTCCGGGGTGGCCTCCGGTCCCAACCAAACTTCCTTCAGACATTCCAAAGTTTGAAGGTAAGAATGGAGAGGATCCGGCGGACCACATCACCACTTTCCACTTATGGTGTTCTTCGAACTCCCTGATCGATGATTCGATTAGGTTGAGATTATTTCAATGCACCCTAACTGGAAACGCTGCCAAATGGTATATCGAGCTCACTGGGGGCAGTTTTGCCACATTTGGAGAACTGGCTGTCACATTTCTAAACCATTTTCAGTTGCCTGTCAGATATGAGGCTGAGACCGAACTCCTGGCTAATTTTAAGCAGGATGAGGCAACTCACATTTCTGATCACATTCAGGAATGGAGGAGAAGGAAGAGGCTTATCAAAGCTCATATTCCAGGTGAATTCCTTCTCGAGTGGTTTTTGAAATCTCTGCAGTCGGATATTTCAAAAGATGTATCCCTATCTGGGGTATTTTCTGAGGAGCAGGCCATTTTTAGGGCCCAGCAGCTGGAACTGATCTATTCTCAGTCTGGGGTACTTTATAAGTATTTGCCCAATGCTCCTCGCTCCAAATTGGATTTATCGAAAACTAAACCCTGGTCCGCATGGTGACGGGCTTGTCGGATCGATCAATAGTGGTGCAGCCAGCCTGCTTTCTCAACTGCAGCAGTTGTCTTTACAATTTGCTCCTTGCAAATTGAAATTTGGTACTCGATTCTCACCTTCAGTCTTTGTCCATAAATGTTGTCCAAGCTTACGATCCCAAAGGAAATCAACAATGCGATGGGAAGAAGAAGGAACTAATGCTTGAAGAAGTGCAAGAATGGGAAGGGCAATGCAAATAAAACCAACGAGCGTGTTGGTGAGGGTCAAAAGGAGAAAAAGAAAGTGAAGTTTCCATGCAAGCTGTGTGCTGGAGACCATCTCACACACCTTTGCCCGAAAATTCAGGATGCTCAGCGCCTGTTATCTCAGCAGGGTTCTTCTAGTTCCCAGGCTGTGCTAACAAACCCTTTCCCCCAAGGGCAGCAATTAATTGCTGGCGCGAACCAAAATCCTGGGGCTTCCTCTGGAAGTGCCCAGGAAGGGGAAATTCCATCGAATATCTTTATGATGAGTGCTCACGTGGATGTCGCTACGAGATACCGTGATTATGGCGGATAAGAGTCTTCGAAAGCTAAGGATACTCCTGATGCTACTGAGCCGCTTCACATTACGAAGCCTACTGTTGAGTCTATGCCTCGGATGCCCAAAGCATCTTCTAAGCGATCAACGATTAATCCGAATGCTAGGGCTGCCCAGACCTACTCGATTGTGGAAGATCTGGCGTAGAGTCCTTGTGCTATGTCAGTTTTAGAGGTACTCCAGTCTTTTCCGGCTCAGCGCAGTGCTTTGATCACTGCCATTGGGGCTATTGATCCAAAAAATTCTCTTCTGATTACTTTTTATATGACTAATTTTAAGAAGAGACTCCCCCATCACATGGCTTTTCATATTAAATCATTGTATCGGAAGTGCAATATCTTTCGAATGGTTGTTGATGAGGGTGCTTCCACATGCGTGATGTCGCTTGCATGCTGGAAGACACTTGGATCTCCCAAAGCTGTTCCATCTAGCACTATTCTTACTGCGTTCGATGGTCATTCTCACAGACCCCATGGTATTGTCTCGGCTTTGCCCATCTGTGTTGGGGGCAAAACTGTTAACATAGAGGTTGAGGTAGTGGATGCAGCCTTGGACTACAACCTTCTGTTGGGGAGGAATTGGATTTATGAGATGGATGCCATTGCATCCTCATTATTTCCAATTGTATGTTTCCACCACGAAGGGAGGATCGTTATAGTGGATCAACTGGACTGTCCTCCTATAGACCTGAATGCATCTTCTGACTCATCTGTTCCTAAGTTGGATAATACTAAGGCGCCTATTGAGAATCTAGGAGTTGGAATGTATTCTTCCTTGATGGGTAATTTTGATCTTCCTCCTCCTACGGTGCATATTAATGCTATTTCATCCTCCAAGGCTCCCCTTCGAAGAGAGTTCTTTCGAACTCATTATTTTTCGGACCCTTGGACCTTACCTTCCCCTACTGCCACATTAGCAGAAGGTCAAGTGGGCGGAATGGCATTTCCGATTTCTGCAGCTGAGATTGCATATCAGTCTATTGTTGACACTGCAGAATCTGTTCCAGCTCCTCTTTCACCGGAAGAGTTGGATGGTGATGTGGCTCCGGCTTGGACGATTAGTTCTTCTTCGGCCCAGGATTGTCTTGATACCACTCTTCCATCTGAAGAGGCAATCCTGGAAGCCATGACTGGAATAGATAGACCGTGGGATGACTTGCATCATCGGTCTTACTTCCTACCTGACTTGAACGAAGTTGAAACTAGTTTTCCAAGTCCTCAGTCTCCTGGTCCTGTTCACCCAGTCTTGAACCCTTTGGCACCAACACAGGTTTATGCTGAAGGGAACATGGCTGTGATCTCTCCTACTATCCCGGTGAACATTTCCAGGGATCCCAATATTATCGAGAATATCTTCGTTGGAGCTGAATGTTCCCGTGAAGAGATTCAAATTTACATCGAGCTCTTCAAAGAGTATAGGGATGTATTTTCTTGGTCTTATGAGGAGATTCCTGGCATAGACCCATCTATTTTCTAGCATGAGATCAAGATGTATGAAAACGCTAAGCCGGTCAGGCAAAAGCTTCGTCCGGTCAATCCTAGGAAGGCAGCAGCTATCAAAGCTGAAGTTGAAAAGCTGCTTAAGGCGGGATTCATTTTCCCAGTTCCTCTGACTGAATGGGTTTCAAACCCCGTTCCGGTAGATAAAAAGCAAGGAAAGATTCGAGTGTGCATCGATTTCAGAGACCTAAATAAGGCATGTCCTAAAGACAATTACCCCACACCATTCATCGATCAGATTATTGACGAGTGTGCCGGTAATGAGATTTTCTCCTTCATGGACGGTTTCTCCGGATATAATCAAATTACTATCCGTCCTGAAGATCAACATAAGACTGCATTTATTTGTCCCTGGGGTACGTTTGCATATAAGAAGATGCCTTTTGGTCTTAAAAATGCTGTGGCTACCTTTCAGCGGGCCATGTCTTACACCTTCCACGACATCAAAAAGATTATCGAGGCATAATTAGATGATTTAGCTGCTCATTCTCGAAAGAGGATGGATCATCCTGGTCACCTCCGGCAAATATTCGAAAGATGTAGTTTTTATAAAATTCGATTGAATCCGAACAAGTGCGTTTTCGCGGTTACATCCGGTCGACTATTGGGATTCATTGTGTCTAGGGAAGGGATAAGGGTAGATCCCTTCAAGGTTGAGGCAATACTTCGGTTGCCTCCCCCGTCTTCCATCCGTCAACTTCAAAGTCTCCAAGGAAAGTCTAATTTTCTTCGGAGGTTTATCGTCAATTATGCTAAGATTACAAAGGGATATATGAGACTGTTGAAGAAAGGAGTTCCTTTTCTTTGGGACGACTACGCTCAACGCTCGTTCGATGCTTTGAAAAAGGCATTGACCTCTGCTCCTTTACTGAGTCCACCCAATTATAGCAGAGATTTTCTTTTGTATCTGGCAGCAACAGAATCTACCATTGGTATGGTTCTGGTTCAGGAGGATGATGCTCTTGCAGAGCATGTTATTTACTACCTCAGTCGAGGACTGGTAGGACCTGAACTTCGATACACCCCGATAGAAAAATTAGGCTTAGCAGCAGTTCATGCTGTGCAACGACTCCGGCATTACATTATTCTTCGCAAAACTTATGTTTTGGCAGCTGCCAATCCATTTCAGTTTGTCCTCAGCAGGCGAGTGATTGGGGGAAAATATAATAGATGTATTGTTATTTTACAGGAATTTGATCTTGAGTTCATGTCTGCCAAATCCAAGAAATCATTAGTTTTTGCGGAATTGATCTCCGAGTTGCCCTGTGAAGATGAAATGATCTATGATGAGTCCTTTCCGGACGAACACTTGTTTCGAAAGATGAGCGTCGTAAACTGCGTCACTTGGCCAAGAATTATTTGATTATTGGTGATGCTTTATACCGTCGAGGGGTTGATTCATTCCTGAGACGCTGCTTAACTCTCGAAGAAGCTGAGGCTGTGCTCAATGATTCTCACAGTGGAGCTTGTGGGGGTCATTTATCTGGGCTTGCTACAACCCAAAATATTTTGCGTGCTGGATACTTTTGGCCCTCGATTTTCAAAGATTGTATTGAATCGGTCAAAAAGTGTCATCCGTGTCAGGTTTATACTCGAAAAATGCGCACTCATCCAGCTCTGTTTTTTCCAGTCGTTACTGTTGGACCCTTTACAAAGTGGGGTATTGATTATACTACTTGTAACCCGCCTTTGGCAAAAGGTCACAAATACATTATCGTAGCAGTAGACTACTTTACGAAGTGGGTCGAGGCTATGCCTACTTTTGGGAATGATGGTGAGACTGCAGCTTTGTTCCTTTTCAACCAGGTTATCGCTCGTTTTGGTATTCCTAGAGAGATTGTCACTGACCATGGCAGTCATTTTCAGAATAGTAAGATGGCTGAGTTGGCTCTCAAATTGGGTTTCCAGCAGGAGCATTCATCTCCATATTATCCTCAAGCCAATGGGCAAGTGGAAGCCGTGAATAAATCCTTGAAGACAATTCTTCAAAGGACAATTGATAAACATAGATCCAACTGGAATATTATGCTATATCCTGCACTTTGGGCATACAGGACGTCAGTTAAAACTGCAACTGGCTTTACTCCGTTTCAGTTAGTCCACGGGGTGGAATCCGTATTTCCTATTGAATGCGAGATTCCTTCTCTTAAATTAGCTGTTGAGCTTCTTCCTGACACTTCCAGTCTGGCAGAACGGCTTCTTCATTTGGAACATCTCGATGAGCAGCGTCGGGATGCCACCACGATGAATGAAGCACATAAAAACCGAGTAAAGTTCCAGTACGATAAGGTGGTCAAGCCTAGGGTCTTTTCGGAAGGTGACCTTGTTTTGGTCTATGCCCAAGAAAAAGATGCCTTGGGGGCAGGAAAGTTTAAATCGATGTGGTATGGCCCCTATATCGTTAAAAAAGTCCTTAAGAAAGGAGCTTATACCTTGGTTGATTTCGAAGGGAACGAGTTGCCGGAGCCCCGAAATGGGCTCTATTTGAAGAAGTATTATGCCTAGGCTTCGGCCTGGCATGTTGATTTTGTATATAGTAGTTTTTTCTTTGTACATATCTGATTGATTTTCGATTTTTGATGAGTTGGTGATGTTTTTGATCTGCTTTGGCAGGTTGTGTTGGATGTCATGAGTCATTTTGGTTTCGCCGATGGTGCTAGTAGACACACCCGGAACTTAGCTTCCGCTGCTTGGGTGCTTCATTATCCTTCCGGTCAGCTGTTGGTATCAAGAGGGGTCTGCATTATCATATTTCAATGTAATAGTGCACATCAGTTCCCATCTACTTCCTGAGGCAATTGGAGAGCTTCTTGATTCGCAGGTTTTCTGACTTCTGCACTTATGGTGCCGTAGCTAGAACAACACTTATCGGGCACGAGATCCATTTTTATTACGATTGTTCTTGAGGGTACGTTTGTTACAAAGGTCATTTCAATTTTTAACTTTCATTCATATTCCTCGAGCTGACAATTGGTTTGCTGACTCATTAGCTAATCAAGCATTGGATTGGCATATTAATCATTCCACACAATAAATTTTTTTAATCATCAAAAACATCATACATTTGATACATTTATCACATCACATCAAATATCGCTGTATATATATCATCGGAGTGTTAAAAAACTTTACAAAATTTGGATCCATAGCGTCGTACAAAATTTGGGCTTATGCCCCCATCATGTTCAGTCTCAAAACTATACAATCATCTAATACATAATATCTGTCTACCCCTGAGGTCCCTGCCGAGAAGTCGTGTTCCTATAGAACGTAACTGCAGTGGCCACACGGTGGAATAATCTAACCCAGTCTCGGGGTACTCCTACCACTCGTCTCTGGATGGCTTCAGGCAAGTCCTCCACGGCAGCCATAGGGATTTGGCGGGTTAATCCCTCCAAGTTTCTCTACACGGCCTGGAGAGTCCTATCTGAATCCACAGTATCTGCTTCGCCTCTGCGGCGCTTGTGGTGCGGGAGACCCTCAGGTCGAACTGGTCCAACATCTGAAACATGATCATTTTTGTCAGTCATTATGAATCCAATCAAAAACATGTTTTATTTTTTATTTTTTATTTTTTTTTCATACATATTTGAAAAAATCCAAAAAAATTTATATAAGTCAAAAATTTTGCAAACTTACCGACTGTACCCCATGCTGTGCCTGGTGGAAGAACTAGATCTGTATCTCCACGAAAGTCCATCCCGACATAGGGATAGTCGTCCACTGCGATGATCTGTTCTCCCCACCACAGGAAGAACTCATCGTCCCACGTGGTCCGGGGTACCTCACTACCCCCCAGTCTCTTCATCATGTCCGCCCAACGGGCAATTCTTGGGTCCCGCGGGCTACTGATGGTAGAGATGACTCTGGGTCTCAATGCTGGAATCTTCTCAAAGAAGAATGTTGTCAAAATTGTACCGTAGCCAAAGTGCTTGGTTTTTGTTTGGCGAATTGAGGTCAGCTGTTGTTTCATGTTCAGTAAAAGGGTTGTGCACCTATCAAACACATGAGCCAAACATTCTACTGCTATGCTCATTTGCGTCCTGGATGCCTGATGTAGTGAGGCAGATCCTGCCACTCTGCCGATGGTGAAAAGGAGGATTTTCATGTGCAAATCCCTCACATCTTTAATTTCAATCTGAGTTCCAACCTTTTTGGAACCCCCTACGCAATACACGTAGACATAGTCTTCCACGGTTAACCCTCCCAGGGGCTTCCCGTGCAAGTCAACTGGTTCTCCCCTCCGGGAGAGTCCAGTAATGAAATATATGTCTTCCACTTCAATGCGTAGTGACATCTGATCAATTATGAAGCAATCATGATCTGGTTCCCAGTAATCTACGAGCATTTCTAGCAACCGCACATTGCTTTTCATATTTGGCATCTTGAAGAATTTGAGCAATCCACAATTCCGAAGGATATTTTGCGCTGCGCGATCTTGCATGACCTCTTGGTCTATTGCGCTATGCTCATGTTCCCTCCATGAGATAGTCATCCTGAGAAATTTCATCAAATTATGCATTAGCCATGCTTTTTTGCATTCGGACCTGCGCATACGCGGTTTTTCCTTTGCACAGTCGCGTGTATACGTGAGTTTCCTTTAATGAACCCGCGTATGCGCAAGTCCGCATATTTTAGCAAGGGTTTTAAAGCTAAAATTCACTTAATTTTAATTTACAAACGGACAAAATGAATAAACAGGATGATTAAGGAGCCTACCTGAAGTTTCGCTGAGTTCCAACGGTCGGTTGTTCCTGATTTGACGAAAGAAGTTTTTTGCTCTAGAGCACCTTTTCCAAATCAACTATGCAGTAATGAACCAAATGAGAGGTAATTTGTCTATTTATGGCTAAAAATTTGAAAATTTTCGAAAAAATTCCTTATGCTTATTTTTTCGATCTATCTTAAGCTGCATAACTCGGTTGCTTGGAAGTGCCCAGTTTGGTATGTTTTCAAGTACATTTTGACGATTTAGAGATTTTTTCCGGTTTTTGATCCATGATTACCGACTCGCCACGGCAGGTATATGATCTTCACTGGCATATAGGTTAGGGACATCACTTTCCGTTGCATCTTGCATTCTAGCCTCCATACTGATCACTTTCCATAGGGTCGATCCCATCAGGTCATGAGTATTACACCCATTTCACTCGCCGATTATTTAATCATGACTTGATGGTAGAGCCTTCCTTTACATGGGCTTCCTAGTTAGTTCCTCGCTACCACTTGTTGCCCATGCTGCGTTTTATGTAGGCTCGGGAGTCCTCTTTAGTCCCACCATGTCTTATGTGTTGAAGCTTCATTCTTCTTCTTCATCACTTATCATTTTTTCTGGCTTTTACCCTAGAGGCTCCCTGGTGTTGTTAAGTTGTATTACTGCATTGCATATTGGCTGCTTGTTTATCCTGGCCTTTAGCCGGCTTCATTTGGACTCGATGTTTAAGCCAACTTTTGACCTTGACTCTCTGTACAAGTTAACCATTGCATGCACTTAGCTATCACGACTTGACACCTTTTACCCATGGATGGAACGTTCCTCTGAGTATCGCTTACCAGTTTTCGCCACCTTGCATTGAGCATAGGATTGTTCCAATCCTAGGAACTAGTGCATCTGATTTCTTGATACTCGTTCTATCCATTGTACCATAGCATTCTTTTATTCTTTTTCAGGCTTATTATATGAAAAAGACAAAAAAAAATCAAATATAACAAAAAGAGCGGGAATGGGATGTATCTTCGTTGTTTTGATGGCAGTACAGAGTCAGTTTTTCGCCCTTGAACAAAGCACATTTACTTATATATATTTCCTTCATTTGGGATGGTTTTAGTTTTGACCTAGGTTCAGCCTTTACCATGTTTCACTTGTCAGTTCTCCCCCGGTTGGTTATCTCTTCCAATCACATGGAGAGTTTGTTCTGCCTCCTGCATAACAGACTTATACAGTGTCACTTTTTACTGCCATGGTCATCACGAGTCGTGTTTTTGTTCAAGGGAAGTCTAACCTGAGTCGGCCATTCTGCGGTGTCTCTTGACTCATTATTCAGTCGGCCTTCCCGGTCTTGTCCGTATCATGTTCTATCACATCAGATGTTTTGGTCTTCTGCTCGTGCTGGTTTGAGAAGGTCCCCATTGACTTCTTGCCGGCGGGTTTGTCTCTTATCGACTACGACACATTGCTCCGAGAGCAAACCTGGAGCCGCACCTTGGGCCTATTTCCATCATTGATAGGTGACCTCGTGCTCAGCATTTGATCATCATCATGGGTCTTTGACTGAGTGGTTTCCCCTGTGTTCGACGTCATCACACATTATCACACTTGGGATTCGTGCAGTACCTTGATTTCCATTTGACCCTATCGGTGGATTTCTCGCCTCTGTGTCAGCTTTCATTATTGGTTGGTTCAAAGGGTTTCTTTCGTGCACTAGCTTCATCTTGTGCATGTCAGAAACGTACTTCGGTTTTGGTTCCATCAATCTACTTCGTCCGATTCCTTCCAAATCTTGGCCTACGGGTTACACTCGCGCTGGACTGATGTGGGATGCCTTAATGCCTTCCTTCCAGCGGATCTTTTCCCATCGACTCCAACTCATTGCTCTGGGAATAAGGTATAGAGTCTTTTTGTCAGTACCTTAGGGTTTGCAGTCATCAGTGGTAGACTCTTCGCTATCGACAGTGGGGATTCATCATTGCCTCCTGATTGGTAGATTATTTCAAGTGTTCGACTTCAACTCATTCATTCGCACTTGTTAGATTGTACTGGGGCACCTTGACACTCATTATCATTATCGGTGGGTTGTCTCGTGTTGGTTAACGGTATACATCATTGACCGGTAATCCAACGATTTCTCACATGGTCGACTTCAGCTCATTTATTCCCATTGTGTAGAATTGTGCCATAGTGATCGGTGAAGACCTAGGGTTGCATCAGCATTTTTCGGTTCACTTTTGAGAGTCCATTCAGTTTCTGCCAGTGATGCCGTCCACCCTTATATGTTGCAGTTCAGTACAGCAGCATCCTATATGTTGGCTCCCGAGTTGCATGATTGTACCGGTTGTTCCACCTCTTATGATTCGGTACTTGGAGATTTAGTTACTTTTATGATCAGACATCCAGTTGCACCATCCTTGATCAGCTTTCTATATGTGATACTTGGACATTGATTCAGACTTGTATTTCCGGGCCATGCTCAGATGATTCATTGTGTACTTTCAGTTTCAGCTATACTTGTATACATGTTGGATCTATTCACTACTTTCTATATGATTTATTTGTGACTGAGCATGGGTATGCCCGCCTCAGCATGAGTTGACTCTCTGTTTTCTTTCATTGGTTTTTGGCAGGCTGAAATCTGGTGAAGTCCTCTCTTGTCCTTGCGAAGTTCTTTCTATGTGCATAATACATTTCGGCCATCATGTACCCCTTCTGACCTCATATATTAGGGGGCATATGTTATGGCATCATTTCTCACCTTCATATGATTCATGATTGCTTATATGGCTTTGGGCACCCATTCCTACAGACTTGGACAAATTCACTAAAAAACAGTGTAAAAATCCCCATACGCGACTATTCCCGTGCTTTTCCGCGTGTATACGCGAGTATAGCTATACTTTTCTGCGTATGCCATTAAAATGATTAAAATATATATAATTATTCCCTATTTTTGGGTTGGGTTGATGGTTACTTAGGTAGTTCATCCACCCCAGCACGTGGCCAACTGTTTCCAACTGTTGAAGCTACTTGGAGGGACTATAAAAATCCATCATGTGTATGGCCTAAGGGAGAGAAAGAATTTATTGATATTATACTCTGTTGGTATTCCCTATCCATGTTTGATTCCCCATGCCTCTTTCACTTTCCCAGTTCATTATAGGAAACCCTTGTTTCCTTGAGATGCTCATCTCCCTATATGACATCTCGTATGCACCAGTTTGGAAGGAGTCTTAGCGAGGCAAGGGCTGGACGGATCCGGACGACGGTCTGCTCGAAGGCCGTGGAAGGATCAGGTGATCTCTCCACTCGTTACTTTTGTACATGCTATTTATAATACATAAGTATCATGCTGTTCCCGAAATAAACGTGTTAGTGTATGCTTATATGTATGAGAATATTGTTATTTAAGCATTAATTATGATCTATTTAATGTTTTATATGGATTTCACTAACATTTAGAGTAGATATATGCTGTACAACCAGTTCTTCATGCTTGTTTCTTCTTGTATTTCAGGTTAATAAGGAAGGATGGTTGCTGGGGGTTTGGACCCCGCAGGATCTGCTTCAACCGTAGGACCTACGGGTAACTTCCTCGATCTACTCTATTTAGTTTTTCTGAACGTGCATGGTTGTGTGAGTCCTTCTTAAGTAGCATGCCCCTGCTCTGTGGAGGTTGTAACCCAACGAACCTCTAGGGTGATATTCCCCAAAACACTTAGTGAAAGAATAAAAGTGTTAGATCATCAATGGTGATTTTCACGTCCATGGTTTTGGTAGCCCATGGTATTAGAGTATGTGAATTAAATGCAATGAATCCTTTTATAGGCCTGAGATGATTCATTTTAATGTGTCTAGAGGTGAGTAGTGAAGGATAACTTGGTTGGTTTGATTAGGTCTAGCAAAGGGAATAATAGATCTATTAGATGGTATTTCCCGTAAGGGTTTTCTAAGACAAATCATTTGTGACTTATGTGTGCATGTTGTTATTATGTGATATATTTTTTTTTCTCTCTCGTATTTAATTATTGCATAAAACACATCAACTTCATTACTTTGTGATTGTTGAATTCAAGTGGGGTGAGAATGACCCTCTAAAGTTTGGAAAAAAGAGGTTGAAAATTACCTACCCACACCAAGTCCAATGACTTGAAAATTTCATTCTCAATTTTGGACATATGGGATGAATTTTTAATTATTAGAAATCCTTTTGGAGAATTTGGTTTGAGGAGTAAAATCCAAATGAGGTAGTAAAATTTTGTTTAATAATATCTTTCAAGTATTTGTGGCCAAGCTCTATGTGAGCATGCTATTCATAATTTCCTGATGCAAAGTTTTCAAAATTGGTCCCTTAGTACAAAATTTTATTGTCTCTTACTAATTAAAACCATAGTTGTAGATATCATCAAATAAAACATTATCTAAGAAATGAAATCATCAAAGAGGAGTTCCTCTAGTTATAATATGATGTCACTAGTCCATTGTAATAGATATTTTATTAATCTAAATCTCAATTAGAATTTATAATGAGTTGAAACTTGCTTCCTAAAGTCATTCGAAGACATATTCAAAAAAAATTCTGAGAGAATACGAAATAAAACAAGCAATAGAATTGAGTTCCATAAGCTTCTAAAAGTATGCTTGGCCAAGGCTAATGTGATTGTGATATCCACAATCACCTAATATTATTGAGAAAAACCCTAGCTTCAAAGATATATATATATATATATATATATATATATATATATATATATATATATATATATATATATTGGAAATTGAATCATGGGAGAGGAATGCCTGTAAATAATTAATTTGATGCCTTCATACCATTATAAGAAATGTTTCATTGATTCAAGTCCCAATTATTTTTCTATGGTCAATTACAAATCACTTCTTGAAGCCATCTAGGGGCACATTGAAAATTTGGTTTGGGGGAATAAAAGCAAAACCAAACAATAGAATTGAGTTTCGTAATCTCCTACAAGTTTTTTTGGTCATGGTCATAGTAATCATGTTATCCATAATAAAATTATATAAAGTTTTAAAAAATTGACCCCTTAGTGCAAAAATATGTGTGGGAGTGTATTTGGAAAATGGACTCCTATTGGCACTATAGATAAACATGGATGGTTAGATCCACCTACAATATTTATAGAAAAATAAAAATTGATAATGAAAAATATAGGACTACATAGACATAACTAATATGATATTATGATTAAAAAGATACGTTGGTGAGACGCATTCAATGCTAAAATGACCCAATTAGCATGTTAATACAACATAATTAACACTCATATGTGCCATCTAGAATGAAAAATAATGTAGTTGGATGGTATTGAGATGCTCATAAGACATTGAAAAGACCCTATGACTATAGTAATATGGAAGTATGATGCCAAATATAACTAATATTACACTTAAGAGACAATAAATTTAATTTAAAGACACAAATGGATGTTAAAAAGACACTAATGTGGATGCTAGAAGGATGCAATATTAATGAAAAGGAGGCACAATAGGATGAAATTATATAATTTTTGAGATGAAAAATGACACAAGGTAAGGATGGAGGAGAGATTTCTATGAAACCAGCTCCAAAAATAGAAGAAAAGAGAGATCAATGCCTTGGAAATCAGCCACTTCGAGGGGGCAACCTCTAATACATTACATAAATGAACAATTCTTGGATGATAAAAATGACCAAAACCCCCTTCTATATATAGGAGCCCATGGGCCCACAATATAATCCTAGTTGACCTAACAATAACAATGTAAGTGCACAATAATAACAATATATGGGTTATAGCGGTACAACAATAATAATAAGGGGCTACACTAATAACAATAAGGGACTAAACTAGTAATATAGGGACCTAACATTCCCCTCTCCTTCAAAAAAGTGTTTTCTTCAACACTTGAGTAGCTTTGGGTGCTTCTGTATAAAATTCTCATCCTCCCATGTAGAATCTTCAGTGGGTAAGTTCTTCCACTTGATGAGATACTCTGAAATTGATCGATTCCGTAGTTGTCGAGTTCTTGTTTCCGTGACTGCTTCCGGTTCCAATATGATTTTCCTTCCTCATCAAGTTCTGGAAATATTGTTTGAACTGGAATATTTTCACCTATAACCTTCTTTAAGCATGAAACATGGAAATTTGGATGCACTCGTGAAGAAGCAGGAAGCTCCAATTTGTATGCCATAGTACCAATATTTTGCAACACCTTGTAAGGACCATAGTACTTTGGCGATAATTTATTATCCTTCTTAGCTTGCTTGAGGGACATTTGTTTGTATGGTTGTAGTCATAAAAATACCCAATCTCCTACATCAAAACTTCTCTCGCTGCGATGTTGATCTGCCTGTTGTTTCATTCGATTTTGTGCCAAATTCAGGTTATCCTTTAAGAGTTGGAGAACTTCTTGCTGATGCTCGATGTGATCTTCCACTGCTTGAACCTTCGAATTTTCCCTTAAAGATGATGTGATGGATGGTGGATGATATCCCTAAAGTGCCATAAATGGGGTCATTTTTGCTGCAGTATGGAAGGAAGTGTTATACCACCATTCAGCGAGAGGTAACCACTTGACCCATTGTGTTTGTTTATCAGATACAAAACAACGAAGATATCCTTCCAAACGTTTATTTACTATCTCAGTTTGACCATCATATTGAGGATGATAAGATGAGCTATGAGCTAATTGAGTACCCAAACAAGAAAATAACTCCGTCCAAAAATTTCCAGTAAAAATGGGATCTCTGTCGCTCACAATAACCCTTGGGTTTCCATGTAGGTTTTGAATTGTGTCCATAAATGTAGTAGCAACTGTACTTGCTTTAAATGGATGAGATAATGCACAAAAGTGTGCATACTTGGTAAGTCTATCAACTACCACCATGATGACATTCTTTCCTTCGGACTTAGGTAAACCTCTGATAAAATCCATTGAAATCTCCTCCCAACGTTGACTTGGAATGGATAAAGGTTGTAGAAGTCCCGGGGTCTTAATTGTCTCCACTTTATTCTGCTGGCAAACCAAACATTCCGCCACAAACTTTTGAATATCAGATCTAAGGCCATCCCAAAAAAATTCTTTCTTCACCCTGTGGTAAGTTTTTAAAAATCCTGAGTGTCCTCCTAAAGGAGAAGTGTGCAATTCCAGAATAATCTTTTGTTTTAGTTGGGAATTCTTACAAATATATAAGCGATCTTTGTGCCATAAGGAATCATTTTTCCAACTAAATGTATCAGATGTACTAGGATCTTGCTGCAAATTTTGAATGAGTGTCCATACATCTTTGTCCTTCTTCCATTCATCTCTTGCTTCAGTTATCCAATCTGGTTGGATAATAGAAATGGCACAAAGAAATGCTTCCACCTCTTCATTCTTTCTTGAGAGTGCATCTGCAACAACATTAAGCTTTCCTTTTTTGTAGATTATTTCAAAGTCATAACCCAACATCTTTGTGACCCATTTTTTCTGCTCTTCTGAAGATAGTCGTTGTTCCAAAAAGTGTTTAAGACTATCGTGATCAGTTTTTACCTTGAAGTGTCTTCCCATTAGGTAAGTTCGCCATTTCTTTAGTGCATGCAGTATTGCTAACATTTCCTTCTCATAAATAGGTTTCTGTAAATACTTTCCTTTGATTGGGCGACTTTCAAAAGCAATGGGTCTTCCTTCTTGCATTAAAACAACACCAATTCCATTTCCTGAGGCATCACATTCCACAATAAAGGTTTTTGTGAAGTCAGGCATAGCTAAGACCGGTGCTAGGCACATTGCCTCTTTAAGATATTCAAAGGCCTTAGTTGCTTCAGGAGTCCATGAAAATGCATCTTTCTTCAATAATGTTGTTAGAGGTGCTGCTATTCTCCCATAATTCTTAACAAAATTGCGATAATACCCTGTTAACCCGAGAAATCCTCGCGACTGCTTTATGGTTGTGGGGACTTTCCATTCCTTAATGGCTTTAATTTTGTTAGGGTCTGCCTTAACACCCTCGTGAGATACAATATGACCCAGATATTCCACCTCTTGTACTCCAAAGAAACATTTGGATGTTTTTGCATATAATTGTTTCTCCTGCAATAGTTTGAGAACCCTGTCAACATGTTGAACATTATCCTTCCAAGACCTTCTGTATATTAGGATATCATAAAAAAAAACTAGCACATATTTTCTAAGTAAGGGTTTGAAAATGGAATTCATTAACCCTTCAAATGTAGAAGGTGCATTGGTAAGACCAAAAGGCATGAAAAAAAATTCATAATGACCCTCTGAGTTTGAAATGTTGTTTTCAGAATAACTTTAGTCTTCATTCTAATTTGATGATATCCTGAACAAAGATCCAACTTGGTAAAATAAATTGCTCCATGTAATTCATCCAATAATTCATCAATCACAGGAATGGGAAATTTATCTTTAATGGTGAGCTTATTGAGCTCCCTATAAACTGGACACATGCACCAAGATCCATCCTTCTTGTGCACCAATACTACTGGAGCGGAGAAAGAACTTTGAATAGGTTGAATTATACCAGCCTCTAATATTTCTACAATCATACATTCAATTTTTCTCTTTTGGACATAAGGATATCTATAAGGCATGATGTTTGGAGGAACACTTCCTGGAATCAAATGAATAGCATGATCATGATCATGAATAGGTGGGAGTCTTTTGGGAGTTTCAAACACCTTGGAATGATTGTCTAAGAAATTTTGGAGATCTGCTGAAATAGATGATTTTGATGTTGGAGCTTCTAGTGAGAATAATTGTGTAAGTATGCCTCGTTGTTATTTCTTCAGAAGCTTTTTCATGACATTATAGCTTATTATCTTTCCAGACTTCCCTGTGATACCCTGTAATTCGCTTCTTTCCTTATGAAAAAAAATCAAGAAAAATTCTTGAAAATTAAAATCTAATGTCCCCGAAGATTGTAACCATTGTACTCATAGTACAACATCAACACCTCCCATATGAACGGAAAGCATTGGACTATTAAATAAATATTCCACCATGGTTAGCTTGATGTTATGTAATTTTCCATAGAAATTTATAGTTCCTCCATTTTCAACCATCAGTTGACATTCTAGTGTTGGGTATATGAAACAATTCAATTCCTTGGCTACCTTACAATGAGTAAAATTATGGGTGCTACCCGAATAAATCAACACTATTACCTTTTTCTTCTTGATATGTCCTTCTATCTTGAGAGTTTGAGGAGTGGTAATTCCTACCAATCTATTACATGATATAGTCAGACTCATTTATTCCTCTTCTAGGGTTGGTTCCTAGTGTATATCCTCTTCTTTTGAAGATTCTTGTTCATTTTCTTCTTCCTCTTCAAAATCTATGTAAAATAATTTATTCTCAGTACACCTATGAACTTTAGTGTATTTTCTATCACAACTGTAGCAAATCCCTTTTTCTCTTTTTTCTTGTGGTGTCAACCTTGTAGGTTGTGGAAGTCTAGGAGTAGCAACACTTCCATCCTTATATATGTGAGTGGTAGGCTTCCTTGTCGCCATAATTTTACATTCATTTTTTCTTACCAACCTCAATGCCTTTTCCAATGAATCAGGTTCCCAAACGTGAACTTCATGTTGGATGTTATCCTTTAAAGCCCCTATGAAGACATCAATCCTATGTTCCTCTGGAATATCAGTTACCCTTATATTCAATTTTTGGAAGTCATCAATATGCTCTGCCACTGAACCCTTTTTTTTGAGATTTATCAATTGGGTAAGGAAGGCGTTGCTTTTTGTATCCTCATAATGTGCTATCATTTCCTCCGTAAAAATTGACCAAGTAACAATTTTTTTATGGGAGAAAAGCCATCGATACCATAAAAATATATTTTGTTCTAAATGTAAAGTTGCAATGCATACCTTCTGTGTGTTTTGCACATTATTGAGATCAAAATATTGCTCCATATGTGGTATCCATGTTATGGGATCCTTGCCATCAAAATTCCTCATATCCATATTTGGAATATGGTGGTTCTTCCATCAAACATTAGAGTTTATGAAATCACGATTAACATTTATTTTGTTCTCATCATGAGTTTCCTCTACTATCTTTTCACCATTAGGAAACATTTCTCGTTTCAACTTTTCCAAACCTTCGATGTCTACTTTTAGATCATTCTTCATGTTTTCCATGTTGTCTTTCATTTTTTCATCGGTCTTAGCTTCCATGTCATCCATCTTAGCTTCCATGCCCACTTCCATGCCATCCATCTTAGCTTCCAAACCATTCATCTTAGCTTCCGCGCCTTTCTTCAAACCATCCATCTTAGTTTCCATGCCTTTCTTGAAAACTTCCATTTCATTTTTTGTTTCTCTTTTCGATAGAAAAATTTGGTGCACTTGCTCTTGTAATTTTGATATCTCATGTTGTGTTTCTTTGTCTTCATGATTCATAGTAGAGCCTTCTGAAGGCTTAATGGGTGTTGAATTATTTTTAGGGGGCATTTTAGAACCCAATACTGGTATCTATTCTTCAATATGCCCTTGGAATATATTCAAAATAAATTTTTTGAAATGAGACTTATGTAATTTGAAAAGAATGCACACATTTTTCTTTCTTGTGAGGAGCTCGATATTGAAATTTCTTTCTCTATCTGATTTCAGATCTTCAATATTTGAAATTCAACCCTGAAATAGCCCTTTGAATATTATTTCGAATGCCATAGGTCTTACTTGATTTGTATTCTTAAAGACAAAGTTATGCCCAATCTCCCACGATGACCTAATTATGGACTGGTTGAGTAGAGAAAACTTGTACGACTTGCCACGTGTCCATGTTTCCTGCTTCGGCTCTAAAATTAATATACCAAAAACTATAGTTCGTGTACTTGTAGCCACTTTTTACAAAATCCCAACATGTTGCTCATAGAGATAGCTATGTTTTTTTTTCCACGGTCACCTCTTTGAGATTAAATTTGGGAGCCTAAAACAATCCTAACTTCCACATATCGTATCTCCAAAAATATTGTGAACCAAGATCTGAAACTTTTACAGGAGGTTCCTCGGGATTTCGGCTTCGTGTTGTACCAATTTCAGCTTTTGAACCTTCGTATAAAAGACATTATTGAAAAAAATCCACGATGATTTGTTTGGAGAAGCAAAACCCTAGAATCCAAAGCTCTAATACCAAATGTTATGAAAACAACTCCAAAAATACAAGAAAAGAGAGATAAATGCCTTAGAAATCAGCCACTTCGAGGGGAAACCTCCAATACATTACATAAATGAACAATTCTTGGATGATACAAATGACCAAAACCTCCTTCTATATATAGGAGTCCATAGGCCCACAATATAATCCTAGCCGACCTAACAATAACAATGTAAGGGCACAATAATAACAATATTGGGGTTACAAGGGTACACCAATAATAATAAGGGGGCTACACTAATAACAATAAGGGACTAAAATATTAATATATGGACCTAACAGAGACAACATATATAAGTGGTTATAAAATTATAAATGAAGGTGTTATCTTAACAAAACTCAAGAAGCTCAACCACTTACTATGATAGTTGGAAGTTTATTTTGGTTGTCATGGTTTCATCATTGAAAAACAAAACAATTGTTGTTAAGGCATGCCCTACTTCAGGGGGAAGCATATTTTTGGAGACTATGCAAATGCAAGGCACCTTTTGTCAAATACTAGGTATGATTCAAGAAACTATTTAGGAAGTAACTCTATCCATAAATATATGAACACTAAAAATAGACTCATTGAAAATGTTTATGACAAAGCCAAGTTCAAAATGTGTATTTATACATTATTGATTTCAAATGACAAGATATTTGTATGGAGATAGAATAAGATGTTCTCAATGGTGTCATGTTGTTATTGTGACCCTCATTTGAGTGCGCTTAATCATTTAGGACAATAACAAATACCATAGTTGATTTCTTAAGAGTGAAACACTCAAATCTCCTCTGTCTAGTTTAAATTTACATTTTAAACACTTTTTGTGCAGCTCCAACATGTCTAAGGTTCCATTTGAACCCTATATTAAGCATACTTGTAAATTAAAAATCACTTGCTTACTTGAGAGTGAAGTTCTAGCTAATTCCCAAGCTTGAGATGAAAATGTTCACTCTCATGTCAAAAAACTAGATTGCTATTTCAAACATTATCAAGCATACAAGAGAAACATTAGATTAGAAAATCAATTTCAAACTTGAAGAAATATTTCAAAATGAAGTTTTAATTTCCATGTCATTTCAAATTTTGTATCTTAGATATACCTTGCCATTCTTACGTTTTCAACAAAGAGGATTTTATGTGTATATGTGCTAATGAATGTAATGTGAATCAAAACATCCATTGTTTGATTCCAAAATATATAAAATAGAAACTCAAGGACTAAGAGAAAAACTTCGTTTGTATGATTTTATGGTGATTTTATGTTTCATTGGATAAACTTAATTTTTTACATTGAAGAAAATATTATTCCTAAAAATCAAGTGTTGACGGAAACTTTTTCCATTACATGGAAACTTCATTAAACTTTTAATTAGTTATATATATGGAAAGCTAGTGTTTGAATTCAAGCAATTTGGTTTATATTTCATTGAGTTGAATTCACTTATTGTAAAAGAGATTCACAAACATATACTATCATTTTTTTCATTGCATTTTTATAGGGGAATGAGTTCATTCAACCGTACAAATATACATGCACAATTGATATGAGGAAAAAATCATGCAAATATCACTATGGATTTGTAAGGGATAATATTCCCAATGAATTTGAATAAATTATATATATATATATATATATATATATATATATATATATATATATATAGAAAGAGAGAGAGAGAGAGAGAGAGAGAGAGAGAGAGAGATTTAATTTATTGATATGAATTTAGAAGCATGTAATTCTCATGCATTTTTGCAAGTCAATAACTATGAAATTTGTTATTTTTTTCTTTATAGGTTTTAGAGGAGTGGAGAGATGACATGAAAAAATTTTGTAACATGAATCATCGATGAAATAAATTGAATCCGAAACCATTGAAGGAGGATTCTGAATTCATACTTGAAGCATTAGAATTCATTGAGGATATTTTTCAATCATAAAAGGAGAAATAAATCAACTCAATACTAAAAAGGGGAGATATTTTATTAAATTCTTATCATAAAAGAATGCACAACCATTTAATCCTTAAATAAGGATAAATTGTAAATATAAATTAGATACATATACTTAGAGGGCAAGAGATATAGAATTAGAAATTCAATAGTCTAGAAAAATGGTATTGAAGGCCATTTAATATTTCTATAAAATTCCTTTGCACTCTTGTAATGTTTTTATTTTTTTCATTGTAAGATATATTCACATGTGAAATATAATCCCATTATTACCTTTTATTTTATACTTAAAAATGCATTCCCAAGGTCATATTTCCAAAGTTTTGTGGAGTGGTGTTGGAAAACACCATTTTTCTTGTTGATGTCCCTTCATGTGCTTGTGATTCTTTAGATAGCCTAGGCACAATGAAGGAAAAAAGTATTAGACTCATTTATTAAAAACAATCAAGATTAATTTACAAATGAATTGAAAAATAAATAGAAGTAACAAACAATGGACTCCTTGAAATATAAAAAAAAATAGCAAAAACCTACATTTATGTCTACTTACAAATGGATATTCAAGTAAACCATTTGTATCACTTCTACTAATCATACCAATTAACTTCTCATTCTTAGAGGAAGGTAAAAAGTTCCATATCCTTGATGATTTATTTCTTGCATTGTTTGTAGTTGGAGGTTTGTACTAACAACTATGTCCATATTGTAGTATACAAATTCACCTAGTATATAATCTTAAAATAGATAACCACTTTTCTTCGATGTTCTTTTATCCCATTTAATATATTATCCTTCAATAACCATTGATGCAATTGGAAATTTATTTCCTTTAAATTTCATTAATAAGACAATGATTGTCTAGTTTCCCTCTATACAAACTATTCAACAAGCATCTATATCTTGGATTCTCCTGATCTAACAATATGCTAAAGTTAAATACCGAATCATTTCTAAAACTCTTTTGCAGAATTAAAACCACAATCGCTTATCACATGAACATGAAGAAAGATCAATCACATGCAACACAGATAATTTCCCAGGGAAAGCTTACAACTAAAAACCCTACTATATTCTATTGTATAGTATATCATGGATCATGAAACGATTACATATAAAACTCTTCTCACAAGAGCCATAAGTACATCAGCTATTTTTCTCACACTGTCATACAAAAATTGGCAAATCCCTTAGCCAATTTACTGCCTCCAGACAACCTTCCTTCACTACGCAATCCTTGATGAATGCAATCCATGAATTGATGCAATCTTGCCGACCTTTACTATGAAAGTATCATGGGCACATGCAATGGTGTTTACTTGCATGTGTGCAAGCGGATAATGTCACAACTGATATTCAACATCCCTTTCACCTAGAACTCAACTAGGTTTCCACTGGACCTGACATGCATACAAATAATAATAGTAAATCCTTAGTTCCATGTGAGATAACTAATTGTGAATTAATTAATATTTTAATTCACTAGTGTATCTTCAGTTACAACTAGCATAAATTAGTTTAACTCAATTAACTGAGTTAAGATGTTTACAACTTGCACCAACTCATGCACCACCGCACTTCAAAATTGTTACAACTATAATTACTTTGCATGTCCCACCAACCAACCTCTAACTCGAAATTCACTAGCTAACTGAATTTTCCACTTCACTTAACTATTTCAAGTCCACAGTGAGAATATATTACATTTTAATGTACATCTAAATTAAGGGATAATAAAAATAGAAATGCACCCAAAAATAGCCCTGTGGGCCCCACCCTAGTGTAGGTGCTTAATGCAACCAGGTGCTTAATGCACTAGTATGGGTGCTAAATATTCTTGTTGAATATCAACACTCCATCTCAACAAGAAAGGGATTATCCTTCACCCCGATCCTGTCTCTATGGTATTCAAATTTTCTCCTGGTGAGCGCCTTCGTCAGATTATGTGCATCCTGATCTTCCATGGGAAAGTACTGAAGCAACATGATCCTCCTCTACACACAATCTTAGAGATGATGGTACCATATATCTATATGCTTGGACATATCATGAAACATAGGATTAATCGAGAGTTTAATGCAACTCTGATTATCACAATGAATTACTGTCAGATCCATCTGAGAACCAAACAAACCAACCAAGATCTTTCTCATATAGATAGCCTCACATGCAGCTTCGCTTGTGGCCATGTATTCTGCTTCTTATGAACTGAGTGCCATGGATCTCTGCTTCTTGTTGTAGACCTGATACGAAAGATCCCTCATGGTGTGCTCTTTCTATCCGATGAACTGCGAGCCCAATTTGCATTTTTGAAGCCATACAACTTCACTCCATCCGTCTGTCTATGCCATAGACCATACTCTGATGTGCCCCTCAAGTATCTCAGGACATGATTCCCCGCCTTCCAAAATATCTTGGTAGGCTTAACCATAGCTTGAGCCAGTTGGTTAATTTCATAGCAAATGTCTGGTCTCGTGTTCACTAGATACATTAGCGAACCCACTAACTATCAATAGATAATAGCATCCACTACCTCTCTAGAAGTATCATCCTCTTTCCTCCAGTTTCTTAGAAGAGGAGTATCCATGGGTTTTCATCTCTCCATGTTAAACTTACCCAATAGCTCCTTTTCATACTTTCCTTGAGACACAAAAAGTTCACCATCCCGCTACCATATTTCCAATCCAACAAAATAATGAAGGAGGACCATATCCTTCATTTCTAACTCCCTTGCAAGATCCTCCTTGCATGAGTGTATCAACTGCTCATCACCACTTAAAATTAGATAATCAACATAAATACCAATGATCAATATCTTATGCTCAACCACAATCTGGTACAATTTTGCATCTTCTTCACTTTTGGTGAAGCCCAGTCTAGTGAAATAGTTGTCTATCCGAGTGTACCAAGCATAGGGTGATTGATCCAACCCATACAACACTCTTTTGAGTTTGCACACATGAAACTCACTGTTGAAGATATAAAAACCTTCAGGCTTCCCTGTGTACACCTATTTCTCAATGATGCCATTGATAAACATAATTTTGACATCCATATGATGAACGTGCCATCCCATCTACATTGAGAGTGCAAGGATAGATCTTATGGAAGAGTACCTTACGACGGGCACAAAAGTATCATCATAGTCTATTCCCTCAATCTGTGAGAAAACCCGAGCCACAAATCTGGCCTTTTATTTATCCACACTCCTATCAACAGCTTACATTACCTTGTAGATCCATCTTGAACCTACCACTGATTTCTCAACTGGTCTTGGGACAATTTCCCATGCACTATTTTTGACAATGGAATCATAATCCTCCACCATTGCATCAACCCAAGTAGGTTGTTGCACTGCTTCCTGAAAGGAAGATGGTTCATTCACAATATATTTTCTCCTAAAATCCATGCATCTAGTAAATCGGTCAAGAGACTGTCTCTGTTTGCACTATGAAGTAGGGGCTCCTACATTTTGTACAGTATCAAGTGTCATCCTATCAGCTTCGGCGGTGTGCCTTCTGCCATTTATGATGGATGGCTCTACATGAGTGATTTCCTCCACTTCATGAACCTCCTCATGTGGATGATACACATCTTGAGGCTCATTCGTAGGAACTAGCAGTTCCTCCTCTACATGCAAGTCCATCTCCCTCTCAAGGGACTACCGCATGGCTTTCCCCTCATCAAATTTTATATCCTGTTGTACAACAGTCATTCTGTTGTTTGGAACATACACACAATAACTATGGGGTTTTAGGTGTCCCCCACAAAAATCCCAACTTCAGCAGTCGGTTCCATCTTCTTCCTAGCATCCTTGGTCACATGCACATAAATAGATGAGCCAAAAATCTTAAAGTGTGAAAGATCAATTTTCTTACCATTGAAATCCTCTTCAGTTGTAATCATGCCAAGTACTCTATGAGGACAATATTTTTGCACATAAACTGTAATTTTGCATGCTTCAGCCCACAAATGCATTGGTAGGCCTGTAATATTCCCAAATGGGGAGAGCAGGAATATAGTGCATAAACATGGAAATAGAAGTGAATATCAATGCATAAATGTGAGAGACCAATATGGAGCTATTTCATTAACCATAATAGTAGAAAATAAGCACAAAATAATGGGGCACAAATCAAACAACGTGAATCAATAAGCCTCTAATGAGTAATTCCCTCAAGAATGAGGTGCTGCTACTATATCAAAATGTTGGAAGACTGCTACAGTGCATTCATAGGAGCACTGCTACAACACATGAGTATAAAAAATATGAAATGGCTAATATATGTCTAAAAAAATAATATACATGAGCATCAAGGCTCTATAAAACCTTCAACAAGAAACCCAAGAGCGTTTTCAAAAGTACACAAATCTACAATAAATGAGTCAAAGCCCTAGGGTTGAAGATTCACTGCAACAATACAACTAGAAATATGTGGCTGATATGATATTGAAAATAATATAGCCTCCTTAAATAGACTCTCTAGATGAAAGGTTGATCCCTTCACTAGACAACCTCCTCCCCAAATGGTGTACTGAAACCACCCCTGCAATGCCTCCCTAAAATAATGCAGTCCAAGACTGAAACT
Source organism: Pinus albicaulis (assembly GCA_034641835.2). Taxonomy (NCBI): domain Eukaryota; kingdom Viridiplantae; phylum Streptophyta; class Pinopsida; order Pinales; family Pinaceae; genus Pinus; species Pinus albicaulis. The sequence goes on from CM076582.1 coordinate 732,036,747, forward strand.
ATGTTGTAGGGGAAAATGATAGTGTGGCCTGATGCCAAATGCTACAATAAGGCTCAAGGGCCTTCCTCAGTAGCCCCCCAATGGAAGGGAACCTTCCTCCACTGAAAAAAAACTTAGAAACCACCCAAATGTATTCTCCACTGCGACAACCTGCAACACAGCACAACCCTCTGTAGAAACTATGTTGTAGATGAAATATGGAGCCTGGTATGAGGCCAAAATCTGGAAATGTAGTGCAATCACTTCTCCTAAGTAGGCAATAGAATTACCCCGAGGATGAAGGTGGGATTCCTGCTCGAGAACAACCTTTTCTAAACGGCACTACAGTCTTAGCTAAACAACTAAAGAGAGAAAACAAGTCTTAAGAGACCATATCAAAATAATAATCCAAAACATGATCACAATGGATGCCATCCTCTTCCTTATATTCTTGGTGAGCTTCCTCACCCTTGGCCCCACTCATTAAAGTCGCTACTTCCATGCATGGAGTCTCCCTCCAAAACTATGTTGTCCAACAATGAATGCCACTCCTCCATGACAACATTGTTGATTTGGTCAAAGTTGACCGATTCTACATGCTCCATCCCCTTTTCACACATAAGGGTGATTTATGAAGCCACTAAAGTGGTCTCCATTCACATTAGTAGTGATTTTATTCCTACTAATGATATTTATGGGTCTCCATACCCTCTTTTTCATCAAACTAAGCAATAAAAACAAAATTTAACATTCCAACTAGATTATAGCTAATTGGGAGCATTACAGTCCTCCCTTCCAAAATGTTCCTTGTCCTCAAGTAATTGTAAAGGTGAGGGTTGCAAATCTTCTCCTCCTTCGTTGCTGACACCTCCATGTGATAAGATCTCCTCATATACCAAGTGTCTCCCAATCAATCCCTCCATGAAATTCTCCTCCCAAGTACTCATGAGATTCAAATGACTCATCTCACAAGGAAGCAAAAGATTCAATGTAGCAATCATGGTTTTCCCAATGCTCTCCCTAAAACATGAAGCATAAGAAACATGGAGAATATCTCTCCCCATGGGCATGTTTAATCCTCCCATCCTCCCTCCAATAATCCCCATAAAAATAATAAGGACATCATCAATGTATGGGATCAAAACCAAGGATACATAAACTGCCCTATGAAATAATGGGGGTGGATCATAGTCCCATATTTGGAACCATCAAATTATATCTCCTCACTGCCTCAGATAATGATATGGTAAGTGTTTTCCCCACCACTTACTTTCTTCCATAGTATTCTCACATGCTTTGAGAAGGTGAGTGATGTTTGGTGCCTTTGGTGCACACCCAAAATGATATATCATCTCCCTATATCCTCTAAGGGAGTGGCCATGATCAACACAGTTTACGGCCCCAAGTTGACCATGAAGTTTATAAGGAAGAATGCTCCCACTCGGAGCAATGACCTACACATGCATGATAAAGGAATGCAAGCACACATTAATTAAATCATTATGCATACAAACATGATACTTACTATATTATTTTTTTACACAAATGGAGTGGTTCATAGATAGATCCCCTCTCATTCCCAATGAGGAAAGAGGTGGTTGTGATAACTCCATCAAAGAGTTATTTATCTCCTCCATCTCCACATGATTCATGCATCTCCTAAAATGATGATATATCTCCTCTTCAAAGCCTTCCCAAGTAAACCCCTCCATGAGATTATGGTATGATCTCATGGAATAAGTGTGGTTGAAGAGAAAATCCTCATGTGCTGCTTGTAGTAACTTATCATTGAGCTTCGATGCTCTAGATAAGAACATCATACTGTGATAGTAGGTGACCTCATCTCTGACTGAATATCCCTCCTCTAATAGCTGGTCATTAAGTATCATGCATGTAAAAATTTCCTTTGAATAATCCACCAAAATCTGGGATCTCCAATATTGATCTATCCTCCATAGTGACAGCACTGATGATATGTCAAGTAAAACATATTTCATGTGGTGTGAGAGTGGGTAATGATGATAGTGGTAAAATTTCTCCCTCCTCCTTGAGACTACCCAAGACTCTCAACATTGTACCATGACCTTCCAATTCTCCCACTCCTCCTGGATCTATGAGTGGTGCAACATGATGTGAGACATCTCTCACCAACTCCTGATTAGGTGGCCTCCTAGGTGGTTTTCCACAAAACAATAATGTCTCATGGGCCAAAGTCATGTGCATAATATATGGGACTATTAGGTCCTTGCTTCCACTACAAAAATCCATCTCTGCTTTCTGTGTGGAAGTGGTTTGTGAGGGATATGTGGGCATGCCCCTAATCATATGATTTTTTCACCTTTTCTATCCACCTATTCCATCTGAAAAGTCTCCCATTATGTGGTTACCTTCCCCAAATTAATCAACCACTACACTCCCAATATCACATTGGTGTCAGGTATTTCAACCACAAAGAAGTGATTAGTCAATGTATATGTCCCCATGGTGACATATAAACATGGAACATAATGCATGCACTACATAGCTCTGGCTCCTGGGACCAAAAGAGAAAATCCATCAAAATCATCAGTGTGTATTTCCCTCGTTTTCACTAGTTGGGCATTAATAAAGTTGTGGCTATCCCCACTATCAATAAAATCTAAAACCCTCTAATCCAAAATGGAACCTTGAACCCTCAAGGTCAAGTACTTGGGTACTCCTCTCAATGATGCAAGGGCACCTCCAATTGGATAAAATGCTCCATTCCCAACTCCTGGTGGTGGTGGATCCTCTCCTGCTATCCGAACGCTATGAACTCCTTCTGGTTTTTCTTCCTCTTGCTCCTCATCATCTGAAAATACCTCTATATAGTTTTCCTTTCCTGCTAAAAATATATGTTTGGGTGCGCATGATTCTTGGCATGTGAAGAAAATCTTCATTCTCCTCAAATATCTTCGTATGTCATCACTAAGAGGTACTTTTTTTTGGCTCTCGTTTGAAAATGAAGCCTTCTCATCTTTTCTATTTGATGGAAAAGTGGGCTTTTGCTGAAATGTTGCCTTTGCCTTTGCAAAGGAATCTTCTAGATCTCTAGCCCTTTCAATGGCATCTTGAAGGGTAGTTGGATTTGTAGATTTAACCAACCCATGAAGAGGTTCTGCTAACCCATCAATAAACATATAGACCCCCCTTTCTGCAGATAAATCCAGAACCATAACAGAAAGTTTTAGAAATTAAGAAATATAAGTTTCTGGATTACCTGATTGTTTGAGCTTAGCTAGCCCCATGAAAGGTGCCTCCAGATCTCTCAAATCAAACCTCTCCACCAATCTCCTTATGAACTCATAATATGAAGTTACATTGGCATGAACCAATGTAGAAATACCATGAAACCACCAATCATGTGCCTCACCCTCAAGGTGTAGCACTGCTATTTTCATGACCTCCATCTTCGATACTTGGTTAAGCTGGAAGTAGATGTCTAGCTTCTCTACCCATGATTTGGCAATGCATTTTGGTGACCCATCAAAGTTGGGTAAGAAAATTCTGCCCATAGTTTGGTGTAGATCATTATTCTATATGAATCCTCCACCTCTATTGTGATGTCGGTGTCTCCTATTGTCCTTAATCTGACAGAATTCTTGAAAACTCAAATGATCCTTGAATATCTGAGATTGATATTCATACTCCAGAAAATAGTCTTCAAGAGTTTCTTGTTCTTGAAACCCTCCATTTCCCACTGCTAATAATGTAGGCATTGTAGAGCATTGGGAAACATGTTGCCTCACAGTTTGATCACTCCAGTGAAGAGAAATGCTAGAGCCTTCTCCATGTATAAACCCTTTAGGGGATTATTTGTGTTTATCCATCCTCATCTCCTTTATTTATCTTGCAATGTCTTGCATAGTTCTAAGAACAGGCTTAGGAAACTCCTTGTCATCCTCTTCTCCTAATAAAGGGTTTTACACTTGTCTACTTTATCATCTGTATAGTCATACTTCCAGTTTTTTATGAGATACCTCCGCTCTCTATCTGTGAGAGTATCTCCCTCTTCAGATGATATATTGGCTTAAGATGCACAGGTTGAGCCAATATTATGTTATGATACAACTGTAATATTCCCAAATGGGGAGAGCACGAATATAGTGCATAAACATGGAAATAACAGTGAATATTAATGCATAAATGTTAGAGACAAATATGGAGCTATTTCATTAACCATAATAGCAGCAAATAAGTAAAAAATAATCGGGCACAAAGCATACAACATGAATCAATAAGCCTCCAATGAGTAAATCCCTGAAGAATGAGGTGCTGCTACTATATCAAAAAGTCGGAAGACTGCTACAACACATTCATAGGAGCACTGCTACATCATATGAGTATAAAAAAGAAGAAATGGCTGATATATGCCTCAAAAGATAATATACATGAGGATCAAGGCTCTATACAACCTCTAACATGAAACCCAAGAGGGTTTTCAGAAATACACCAATATACAAGAAATGAATCAAAGCCCTAGGGTTAAAGATTCACTGCAACAATACAGCTGGAAATATGTGGCTGATATGATATGGAAAATAATATAAAATCATCCAATAGACTCTCTAGATGAAACGCTGATCCCTTCACTAGAAAACCTCCTCCCTAGATGGTGTACTGAAACCACCCCTGCAACTCCTCCCTAAAATAACGTAGTCCAAGACTGAAACTATGTTGTAGGTTCAAATGATAGTGTGGCCTTATGCCAAATGCTGCAATAAGGCTCAAGGGCCTTCCTCACTAGCCTCCCACTGGAAGGGAATCTTCCTCCACTGAAAAAAATCTCAAAAACCACCTAAATGTACTCTCCACTGCTGCAACCTGCAACACAGCAGAACCCTTGGTAGAAAGTGCATTGTAGATGAAATATGGAGATTGGCCTAAGGCCATAATGTGGAAATGGAGTGCAATCACTTCTCCTGAGTAGGCACTCAAATTCCCCCAAGGATGAAGGTGGGATTTCCACTCGGGAACAACCTGTATTAATCGACATTGCAATCTTAGCCAAACAGCTGAAGAGAGAAAAAAATTGCTAACAGATCTTATCAAAATAATAATACAAAACGTGATCACAATGGCTACCATCCTCTTCCTTATATTATTCATAAGCTTCCTCACCCTTGGCCTCACTCATTAAAGTCACTACTTCCATGCATGGAATCTCCCTCCAAAACTGTGTTGTCCCACAATGAATGCCACTCCTCCATGAGAAAGATGTTGATTTGGTCAAAGTTAAATCAGTCTACATGTTCCAACCCTTTTTCACACATAAGGATGCTTTATCGAGCCACTAAAGTGATCTCCATTCACATTAGCAGTGATTTTATTCCTAAGGAGATTTATGGGTCTTCATACCCTCTTATTCATCAAACTAAGCAGTAAAAACAAATTTAATATTCCAACTAGCTTATAGCTAATTGGGAATATCACACCCTGATCATGCAACATCACTCATGTTGCACCCACGATCATTCTATTCTTCCTCTCTGCGACCCCATTCTATTGTGGGTTATGAGGCGCCATGTGTTCTTTTTTAATTCCTTCTTTGCTGCAAAAGTTGTTGAACTCGTTAGAGATGTATTCTCCACCATTATCACTCCTAAGAGCCTTCACTTTCTTCCTCATCTCTTTCTCCACCAATGCCTTAAACTCACAGAAATTAGAAATTTTTTTATCTTTCTTCTGCATGAAAAATATCTAGCATTTACAAGAAAATTCATCAACAAATATTACATAGTACTTATTTTTTACTATTGAAGCAACAGAGAATGCTCCACACACGTCTGTGTGAACTCTCTCAAGGATCCCCGAAGCATGGTTCTCCGTCTCATGAAAGGCCAAATTTACATACTTCCCCATGGTGCAACCCTTGCACTGATGTGACTGAGCAAGTGTTCCCATTGGAAGTCCAGTAGAAATTTTCTACATAACATTCAAGGCTCCATGATGAAGATAGCCCAATCTCCTATGCCATAATTCGCCCTCATCCTGGCTGGCCACTTTCTCTGTCTTGCCCATCATGGCAGCGCAACCATCTATCTCCATCTTGTAGAGATTATTTACTTGAATCCCTATCATCTTGCCTTGACCCATTTTTTTGTGTCGCAGGAAATCTTTTCCATCACTAAAAACAACGTCATAGCCTCTGTCCTCCAACATTTTGACTAAGACCAAATTTTTCTTCAGACGTAGTACATGCATTACATATTTTAATTGAAATGGTTTACCTGACTCCCTCTAAAAGGAAATGGTACCAATATTGGTATCATTGTATCGCCCATCATCTCCTATATCAATATGCATCTGGAGATGTTTCTCCTCCAAGTCACTGAAAATTTCCTTATCTCCCATTATGTGAAAGGAAGTGGCACTATCCAAATACGACATCGATCCCAATGCAGTTTATACCATGCATGAAAGAACAGAGAATTCAAGCTCAAATTTTTAGGCAAGGGCCTCACCAGATGCATCTCTAGCAGCCTTCTTGTTCTTCTTCTTTTGTGGATAGTTAGTAGCAAAATGCCCATGTTCGTGATAGCGAAAACACTTCACCTTGGACATGTCCTGTTTATTTCCTTTAGACTCATATTCAGAATGGAATTTCTTCCCATTCCCCTTCTTTGCCTTGGAATTCAAAGCACAATCCTCTTCATCATCATGCTTTGATGAAGAGCTATCTCTGGTGTTCCATATGAACTACTCCTGCACCAAATCCGACCAGAATCACTCCCAATCTAAAACAAATTCCCGCCGGTTGACATAGTATTCATTATTGTGCCAACTCTTAGGAATTCCTAAGAGAGCCAAAATCACCAAATCGTCATCAGCGACTATTATTCCCACACTCCCCAACTCATCTCGACATTGGACAAACTTCGTGAGATACTTTGAAATGGTGGCGCCCTTTTCCATCTTGATCTTCCAGAGTTTATCTTTGAGCGCAAATTTCCTATTGCCGCTGCTTCTTTGGAATAGATTTTTCAAAGCCTTCCAAATAGCATATGGTGTGGATTTCCCATGGAGGCTTGAGAAAATTTTTTCTCTTACTCCCTCCAATAGGATCCTCCTCGCCTTTTCCACTTTCTTTTGCTATGAATCAAGATTGGCAGCATCTGCAGCATCTAGCTTAGGAACATCTTTTTCAATGAATTCCTTCAGGCCATTGTCTTCGAGTACTGTCTCCATCCTGTCCCTCCAATAAATATAGCTCGAGCTTCCCTCGATTGCATACTATAACCTCAATCCATTGAAAGCCATTTCGATCTTTAATCAGCTGTAGCACAAAGAAAGTCTTTATGCAAATTTTAATTCTATCTAGTCAACAACTTAGCTCCTGCTTCACTTCTGCAATTTCCTATGCTTTGATACCTTTTTGAAATTATACAACAAGAATGTATATCTTGGATTCACCCAATATAACAATGCGCTAAATTTAAATACTGAATCTCTTCTACAAATATTTTATGGAATTAAAAACACAATCGCTAATCACATGAACATGAAGAAAGATCAATCACACACAACACAGATAATTTCTTGGGGAGAGCTTACAACTAAATACTCTAGTATATTCTATTGTATATTATATCATGGATCATGAAACAATTACATAGAAAACTCTTCTAACAAGAGCCCTCAGTACATCAACTAATTGTCTCACACTGTCATAAAAAAATTGGCAAATCCCTTAGCCAATTTACTACCTCAAGATAGCCTACCTTCACTATGCAATCCTTACTGAATGAAATCCATGAATTGATGCAATATTTCATACCTTGAATGCACAAGTATCATGGGCACATCTAATGTGTGTTTACTTGCATGTGTTCAAGCAGATAATGTCACAACTGATAGTCAAACTCCCTTTCACCTAGAACTCAACTAGGTCTCCACTGTATCTGGCATGAATTCAACTAATAATAGTAAATCCTCAGTTTCATGTGAGATCACTAATTTTGAGTTAATTAATATTTAATTCACTATATCTCTCACTAGTTTATCTTCAGTTACAAATAGCACAATTGAGTTTAACTCACTTAACTGAGTTAAACTGTTTACTACTTGCACTAAGTCATGCACCACTACACTTCGAACTCTGTTACAACTAGAACTACTCTGCATGTTCCACCAACCAACCTCTAACTCGAAATAAACTAGCAAACTGAATTTTCCACTTCAGTTAACTATTTGAAGTCTACATTAGGAATAGATTACAGTTTAATTTCCATCTAGATTAAGGGATAATAAAAATATACACACACCCAAAAATAGCCATGTGGGCCCCACCATAGTGTAGGTTCTTAATGAAACTAGGTGCTTAATGCACTAGTGTGGGTGTTGAATCTTCTTGCTGAATATCAACACCCTCTATGCAAATTCCCAACCAATATTAAAATGCCCCATTCATTTCCTTTTGGGTAAACCATTTTGATGGACTTCAGCATTAAAACAAGAATTTTGAAACTCCTGAGGGTCTTTAATTTAATTATCAACGTGAGGTTGATACAAAATTAATAGGTATCGACATTATATGTGCATCGGGAAATAAATTCTACTTTGGTGGGTGTGTTGTAATAGAAGATAAGTTGAAATTCCTAGAGACCAATTTTTCTACCTAGGCTACAAGAAATGTTCAAAAAAGTAATTAAGAATATATAGATCTATTATAACTTGCAATAAATTAAACAACAATGAGAAATCCTACTATATTGTAGGAAATTAAATAACAAAAGGTAAACCCTAATCTAATTGTAGAATCATAAATGGCATGAAGTAACCCTACTATGTTTTGCAGAAAGTAATTTTATACTATTGTGGGAAATTAAATGACTAAAATAAACCTATGTTACTACAATAAAATGAAGAAAATCACTCCATGAACGTTGGAGGAAAATCAGTACTACTATAGTACATGATAAATCAACTTGCAGTCAAAAGATGACAAACAAACAAAAAACCATAATTGCAGAAAGAAAGATACAACTGCTAGGGTAAAATTCCTAAGAGGTCTCTGAACCTTTAAATTCCATCTCTAAATTCTAATGAACATTGCAAAATTTTGATTAATGATACACAATATTTTCGTGAATTCTAATGAAATATATGTATTGCTATAGAATGGCCCTAATTTGCTACAAGAAACAACTTAGAGAAAATTTATGATGTCTAAATGCATTCTGAGGGGTGAAGAAGGTGGAGAAAGGTTATAGAAGGGTAGACGGGCCCTTTCCAAGTTCAATTCCACCCAATGGGTCTGTTAAAGAGAGGTATATGAAATATGGGGGCTTCCTCTAGCCTATCTAGGAAAAACTCAACTTACTGGTAGATTGCAGAAATATGTAACAGTGGGTTCAAAGATGATTATGTAAGTGGACTAGATGTATAAAAATAACACTATCTATTCCTATGAAGTAAGACAACTTAACTAGAAGAAAAATGCATGGTTGGGTGGTAAAAACACAATGCATAAATGAGTGATAAATAACTAATTGTAGAAAATAAAGCAAGAATAGAAAGGATGAGTTGAATTTTAAATAAAGACTACTACTGCATGAAATGAACTACTTTTTTGTTCATCAGAGCAAAACACATAAAAAAACTCAAAGGGAAGCTCATCCATAAACCTTGTAGAGGAAATACTTTTTCAGTGATAAGATTTATAGAAAAATAGAACTAAGCTAAATGCATGAAAAGTAAATGTACAAGAAGGGGGCTTGAGCACCTTGGTTGGGCCCTAATGCAAGAAGACTCAGGTCCGACAAATGTGCTTACACATGAAACATGAGAAATTGAAATAATAAGAAATAATCGTTTCTCTAATGTTGATTATCTTCCTCTAGAGTTTTGAATCCCTTATAGGTTGATAAGGCACCATGTTTATATAAAATTTTATTGAGGGGTAGCCTCCTTGAAGAGAGGATTTATTCCCTCCAAAATACCTAAAACATTGTGCCCGGTTCCCTGGTGTCATTTTCCTACAGGGAGGTGGTAAATTTCCTTGAGCTAGCCAAGTTCTGATCTTATTTTGTTTGACTCGTGTGTAATATACACAAGGTATCCTCAATATCCTACACATTTAGTACATTTGGCACACAAGATATAGCACTTATCTATTAACCCTCCTAAGAAAATATTAAAGTTGAGAAAGACATTGTCAAGTGTAGAAGGAAAGGTTGAATATGCCTAAGGATGGTAAAATGGGCCTTAAATTATACCTATTTAGGAGGCCCATCATACCCCACTAATAAAAATATTTCTCATCCTTTGAGAAAATTATTCATCTTGTTTTCCCTCATTCATTTGCCTGATGGATTGCCTGACATCCCAAGGTGTTTTAAAAGTGGTATTCCCCTCTTGATAAAACCTTGCATTCTCCTCAAAATTTGTCCACTTGTTGTTTTCCTTTGCGTGATCCTTATGATCCTATAGGTATAATAGTAAAGGGGTAATGAACTTGAGTCCAATCCAGTAGACTCCAAGCCTCTGGATGATACTTTTGTATAGGGGTGTTCTATCCAATGCATTTCTCAACCTCTCTGGTTAATGACATTCTCTTATTCTGAAACTCTGTGGCAAAGTATCCTACCTTTTTTGGCATTCTTGAAGGCTTCATCCCCCAATAATCTGAAAGTGTCTTCAAAGTGAATAATTCCATGATATTTCCTTTCTTTATAGATTGTTTCCATTTTAGGATTTTATGTTATGAGTGTGGTTAGAAATGATGAGATGAAGGGTTGGTAGTTCTACCCTAACCCAAAGTGGCTCTTATACCTCCTTTTCTATCATTCTCTTGATCTCTTCTGGTTTGGTTTCCTCAGGTTCATCCATGAAGCTAAATACATTAATTACACATCACCCAATTGAGTATTAGGGTCCCAAATATTTATGACATGCAACATATAAAACTCTACAATTCTGGCCCTATGCTTTGTGAAATTTTCAATTCTGAAATTCTACTGTAGTTATAGATTTATTTCTCCTACTTATTTCCACAATAATTTATTTACAAAATTATTCCAGTAAATTTTGAAATAAACACTATCGCAGTTATCATTAAATTACATATAGAGAAAATAATAGAAAAATTCAAGCACAATAATCAATCACAATGACATGGTTATTTTTAGACAATTTTCCCTGGAAAAACCCAATGTGGGAAAATCGGTGCAGCAGATGAGGATTTATATATTAATATTCAACAAAAACTTCTTTGCAAGGAAATACTAGCAGAATAATTGATAAAATTCTTAATAAAACACCTAAAATTAATTCTCTCATACCTCTAGAGAATTTTCGACACTTGAGGGACTCATTGACCCCTACTGCATCACCCCTGCGTGCTTGTTGGCACAGAGCCCACATGAGATTGTTTGAGCCCTCTCCACTACTCCTTTGTGTTTCCTCTCTGCCCTTTTGCATCCTTCTTCCCTCAAGCCCTAACACTGTTGATGCCCTCTTCTCCGTCTGCCATGAATTCTCCCTCTAAAATCAAATTTTATTCCTTCAAAATCGTTTCCCCTTTGGTACTGAGTGTGTGCCCGACTTGCCTTCCAAATGGCCCTAAAGTATTCTTTTATAATATTTTCATTGACAAATCAATGACCCAGATTAGAAGTCTAATCAATGGCTAAGATTAAATCTTGACTTGATATTTGTTCTCTAGAAGATTCACACACTGTTTTATCAATACCAATTAATTATTTAGTTTCCCTAAGTTTATACTTAAGGTCCACATTAAAATAATAAATTATGTTAGTAAAACATAAACTGAGTGGAATTTCCACAAAAAAATCTGGGTTCTTTATAATACTAGTTTCTAATCTTCCTCACAACAAAAGTATTCTAGCAATTTTCCTATTGCATATTTCTCTGACTTTGAAGGACCCTCTGTGGTGTTGATGTCTGGTTGCTTCCCCTCAGTTGTTGCGTTGCTCCCTTGTGTATTGTTTCCCATGACACTGCCACTTTGACTACCTCATATTTACTGCAACTCCCTCTTAATTCTGCATCAATCCACTTCTGCTACTAAAATGGATTCTTGATCATCCCCATATTCTCTCTGAAGTAAACAAACTTTGTCTTTCCCAAAGCTTTAGTGAGGATCTCAACCACTTGTTCTCCTGTTAGAGTGTACTGCAACTATACAGCTCCCTGCTGGACACAGTCTCTGATAAAATGACACCTGATGTCATTGTCTTTCGTCAGATCATGAAACACAAGATTCTCAGAGAGCTCAATACCAACAACTCTAATTATCACATAGAATTTTGGTCGGTTCCATATTTTCCTTGAGTAGATTCACAAGAAGCTTCATAAGCCGTATGGATTCATACGAAGAAGAGTTGGCTGCCATATATTCCACCTCAGTTGAGCTCAAAGCTACAGACTTCTGTTTCCTACTACACTAGGAAGTCATTCCTGATCTAACGCTGAAACAATACCCACTGGTAATTTTTCGATCTACTAAACTTCCTAACCAATATGCTTAAGTGAACCCACTCAGTTTGATTTCATTTCCTCGGGTGTATCTCAATTTCTTTATTGTTCCTCTTAGGTATCTAAGAATATGTTTGGATGCTACCCACTGTTCCCTCCTTCGTTCCACCATGAACTAACTGAGGGTGTTGACAGCGTAACATATGTCTGGCCTAGCGTTGACCAGATACATTAGGGATCCGATGAGTTTTCTATACAAGGTAGGATAAACCTCATCATCTTCGGATGTATCACTCTTCTTCAAGTTGGTGATAATTGGAGTAGCCATGGGTCTACAATCTTGCATCTTAAATATTTTCAAGATTTTTGTATCATATATCCCTTGACCAAGGAATATTTCACCCTTCTACTAACAAACTTACAACACTAGAAAATAATGCATCAGCCCCAGATCCTTCATGTTGAATTCTGCAGCGAGGTTCTCCTTGTAATCCTTGATGAACCTAGATGAACCTGTGAGGAATAGGTCATCTACATACAACATCAGTATCATAGGCCCATTCCCTACTTTTAGATAGTAGATATTGGGATCTACGTCGCTAATGAAGAATCCCATCTTCTTCAAGTAACCATAAATTCCACCATACCAAGCTCTAGGGGATTTCTTAAGTCCATACAAGGCTTTATTAAGCCTACACACATGAGTCTTTTTCTCATGCATCTCAAATCCCTCTGGTTGTTCAATATATACTTCTTCTTCTATCACCCTATTCAAGAACACAGTCTTGACATCCATTTGGTGAATCTCCCACCTCATCTGCGCAACAAGGGATACCAAGGATATAATAGAAGTATATCTTGCTATTGGAATGGAGGTTTATCCATAGTCTATCCCCTCCTTATGAGCATACCGCTTAGCCATGAGCCTGGATTTATATTTTTCCACACTGCTATCTACAACATATTGGATCTTGTATATCCATCTTGAATCCACAACTGATATTCTTGAGGCCTAGGAACCATTTCCCAAACATCATTCGTTAAGATGGAGTTGTACTCTTCCACCATTGCATCTACCCTTACCTTATGCTAAGCTACCTCTTGAAAACAAGAGTGTTCTCCAACTTGAGCTACCAAGGCTTGGTATCTATTTGGTTTCCTATGTTGCATCTTCTCATTTATAGGAGCTCCAACAAACTCCTCCACATCCCTCAGAATCTTTCGTAATTCCCTGCTCATCCTACCATTGTTAGTGGGTGTATTTACCTACTCCTCCTCCTGCAATTCCTCTGGATTCTTCTGCCCTATATAAGAACTCATGCTATTTTATGCTAGTCATAGTGGTTGGACCAGTGGATCATTAGATTGCTTTTCTTAGGGCATCTCCTGGGATTTTCTAAAATCTCTTTCCTCCATGAACTTTACATCTCGTCGCACTAGAAACTTCCTGTTGTTAGGAATGTAGATTTTGTAAGCCTTAGAATTTTTTCTATATCCCACCAGATATCCCTTTTACACAATCCTATCCAATCTCTTCCTCTTCTCTTTAGGTACATGACAGTATGCCACACTACCAAACATCCTGAAGTGGCTTAATTCTGGCTCCATACCGGTGAAGACACTTTCTGGAGCGATTTTACCCAATGCGCTATGAGGAATCTTGTTCTGAACATATAAGTTTCTGCTACAAGCTTCAACGCATAGAAATTTGGGCATGTATTGATCATATATCATTTCCCTTACATCCTCCACAATAGTTCTATGCTTCATTTATACAATCCCATTCTACTCTAGATTATATGGAGCGGTCCACTCCCTTCTGATGCCTTCCCTTGCATATAATTTTGTGAAGACTTTATCAATGTATTATCCACTATTATTTGATCGCAGTATATTGATCCGATTTTCTGTCATATTCTCAACTAGATCTTTAAAATCCTTGAATTGATCGAAGACTTCATCCTTGATTTTTAGAAAGTAGATCCAAGTTTTCCTGGAATGGTCATCAATGAAGGTGATGAAATATTCAACACCACTAAGATCTCTAGTGGGCATTGGTCTAGAGATGTCTAAGTTTATTAATCCCAACACACTCTTATCCCTATTGCTTCTTTTGGGGTAGGCTAGCTTGGCATAATTTCTTAGTGCGCACCCTCTGCAAACATCATTTCACCTGGTGCTCAAATATGGAACTCCTATGATGGTCTTCTTGAAAATTCACAAGGCCCCATGGTGTAAGTTTCCCATTCTCCTGTGCCATAGTTCATTCAAATCCTTCTCATCTATGTTTCCTATCAGCGCCATTGGAGATTTGAGTTGCAACTTATATAGTTTATTTCTTCTGACTTTGATTTGTTCTTTCCCCTTCCAACTCAGGTGTTTGACATGAACTCTTTTGTCAATGAAGTAAATGTCATAGTCATTTTTTTGTAGCTAAGACATTGAGAGTAAGTTAATCCCTAAATGAGGTACATGCAGCACATTGGTGGTCTGAAGATTATTTCCAACTTTAGTTTGAAACATTACGATACCTATTCCAACAAGGGTACACTTCCTTTTATTTCCCATGGTGATTTGAAAGTTCATCTGCTCTTCTTGGTAGCTTGAGAAACATTCTCGTACTCCCGTCATATGTTCAGAAGCTCCATTATCAATATACTATATTTCTGGAGAAGTAGAGCTTGATACACAATTGAATTCTTCTTCCATTCTAGAATCCAATACAGAGATGTCGTGATCCACCTATTCTTCCATGCTTTCCCTTTTCTCTAGAGAGTTGCATGAATGCTTTTGAGTTGATATTGTAGAAGCTTCTAGACTTTGTTCCAGTGCAGAGTCTTCAATTATGTTACTCAATCTTAGCTCTGATACCATGTGAAATTTTCAATTCTGAAATTTTACCGCAGTTTTAGATTTGTTTCTCCTACTTATTTCCATAATAATTTATTTACAAAATTCTTCCAATAAATTTCGAAATAAACAATACTGCAGTTATCACTCAAGTACTAGAGAAAATAATAGTAAAATTCAAGCACAATCAAAATGACAGAGTTATTTTTGGGAAATTGTCCCCAGAAAAAACCAATGTGGGAAATTCGGTGTAGTAGATGAGGATTTATATACTAATCTTCACCAGCAAATTATTTACAAGGAAATATTGGCATGATAATTTGGAAAATTCTTAATAAAACACCTTAGATGAATTCTCTCATACCTATGGAGAATTTTCAACACCCAAGGGACTCATTGGCCCCTACTGCATCACCCCTGCATGCCTCTCTACATACAACCTGCGTGAGACTATGTCACTACTACGTGAGCCCTCTTTGCAACTCCCCTATGTTTCCTCTCTGCTCTTCTGCGTCCTTATTCCCTCAAGCCCTGAAAATTTTGATGCCCTCTGCTTCCTATGCCCTGTAGTTCTCCCTTTTAAATCGAATTCCATTCATTCAAAATCGACTTCCCTCGAGTTACTGAGTGTGTGCTCTGCTTGCTTCCCAAATGGCCCTCAAGTCTTCTTTTATAATACTTTATTTGAAAAATAAAAGACCCGAATTAGAAGTCTAATTGATGGCTAATATTAAATCTTGACTTGATCTTCATTCTATAGAATACTCACACTATGTTTTACTAAT
The DNA here is from genome assembly GCA_034641835.2 of Pinus albicaulis. NCBI lineage: Eukaryota > Viridiplantae > Streptophyta > Pinopsida > Pinales > Pinaceae > Pinus > Pinus albicaulis. The sequence goes on from CM076582.1 coordinate 732,052,817, forward strand.
ACAAATTAATTATTTAATTTCCAAAATGTTAGACTCAGGGTCCCCAATAAAATAGATAATTATTTTAATAAAACATAAACTACGTGGAATTTCCACTAGTGATTTCTTGGTTCTTTAGAATACTAGCGTCCAAGCCTCCTAACAAATTTTGAGACTTAGATCACTTTCTGATGCTACAAAAATTAACATCCTCAATGCTACATTTGAGACAAACATTAATGAATTTTATTACCTTGTAGAGGGAGGGAGCCTTGTTGTGCCAATTCCCTAATCTAAAATTAACATGGAATAATTTTTTGAAGGGTGCCTGCAGTGTATATCTTCCATTGATAGACTAGCCATTGTGGAAATTTGTTCTTCTTTCTCCTGTAGTAGCCTTTGTGTTTGTTGCAACTGGGCTTTCAACTTCTTATCTTCCTTTTATATATGGTCCCTTATATTTACATCATTGAACCTAAGGTTGACCATTTCTTCTGCCATTTTCCACACATTTTCCTCCATGATGCCAGTATCCTCAACCCCCTTTGACTTTGAAATTTGAATGCATATATAATTTCTAGTTCTCTCTAGTTCATAATTTTGAGGTCTGGTTGAGCATCTAATTCTTCTAGATCTGGATTTTTTTCATGTGGTTCCACATCCTTTTCCTGTAGCTCCATATTTTTTTTTCTTTTGGCATGGTGGTTTTTTCCGGGTGCATTGTTTCCTTCGTACTTGGTCCTTCTAGTTGAGCTTGTGACTCTTTTCCTTCGACTTATGTGGAGGCTATCTCATCTTCTTGATTCTCTTCATCTCTAGGTTCCCCCTCCTTATGGTTGATTGATTCAAAAATGGTGATTGGACTTGGAGAAGGTGGATAAGGTTTTCCTTACCTTATTCATTTTATTTTCTTTCTTTTGAAGTAAAGAGGGGCTTCTAGTGGCTTCCTTATGGGCATCACTGGGGTACTTAAGGTTGCCAAGATAGCATAAAACTCTTCTTCTAAATTTCCTTTTGAGGTGCTCTATTTCTCCCCCAGTTTCCTTTTCTTTAATGGCCTGTAGGATGTATCAATAGCTTCTTAGGGATTTATATCCTCTGATTCTATAAAATTGAACTTAGTTATCACTTCCTCAACCACTTCAGACTCCGCCTCTATTTCAAATTGTGCCTCTATATACCCCTCTTCTTCCCTTTATATATTTTCTTTTGATTCTTTACTTTATTCCTCCCCTTCAATCTCAACTTCTTCTTTTGCTTCTGCTTCAATTTCCTCCCTTTTTTCTGCCACCTGTAGCTCCAATTGAGGTTGAGCTTGAGTTTCTAAGACGGCTTCTCTATCCATGTATATGCACTACAAGGAAAAGAACCTCTAGTGGAGGTTATAAAGGAGGTTTTTTGTGTTATAAAATTGGCCAAAATTTTCAAAAAAACATTTTCTACAAATCCATTTTTGGTAACAGAGGCTATGACAGAGCTTCTATCGGAACTTAAATACAACTAAAAAAAACTAGGCGGCCGGAGGATTTTATGGATTTATTTCTTACCAATGCACGATTCAGGTGTGAAAGCACCAGTGCATTTTAACCTGTACAGACCGGTACTGTAAACATACCAAACACCAGGATGGAAAAAAAAAATGAGAATCCCAGGGAATTTAACAACATCCTGGTGCGTGTCACCAACAAATACACACTAGGCCGATAGAAGGTGCATGCACCAGTATATTTAGATTATAGTTGTAAAGCACTAAGGAATTTAATGCAAACAGTAAAAGTGCATCCCAAATAGAAATTCACCTGTGCATTCACCTTCTATCCACCCAGTGCATATCGATTATGTACATGCCTCACGCCGTTAAGGTGTAAAAATGCACCAATGCATTAAAGGAAAACCATACCGGTGCATGCAAGGCAAATCCACCCAGGTCATATTCATCGATAAAGCGCACCAGGAATTCTAATGGGTATTGGTATTCGGTTCGGTGCTCAGGGGCTGTAGCAACGCATCGGTGCACAACATCTACACACACACCAGTGTTCATTTTCTAGTTTTTAGAAACATTGAGCTGTGATAGTGCCATTATTGTTATTTTTCTAATTCATTATTCATGCAAAGTCGACACATATCTTACAATAGTATTCATATCAATTAAATTTTTATCAGTGCATTTGAATGGGATGTTTGGATGACATTTTCATATCATCAGATTTCATATCTCTTATTATAATATTTAATGATCCATATATTTAATCAGTGGTGTAACATTTCACAGCGACAATGGAGAACGCAATAGAATAAATTAAAACATATTTTATTATATATATGAATATGACACTCTTTGTCATACAAAATTAGACAGTTATTGGTATCCCTTTGTCTTTCAATTAGGACACTATGTCCATTACATTAAATAAAATGTTTGTTTTCACAAACAAATATTTCAAAAAATACGATGCCTTGCTTTGATATCCAAACATATCGATCAGCATCCTTCGCTGGAACTATTGTCACTGCTCGAGCTACTTCCATGACTTGGGTTATTTGGATGATTTTTTTTTCATTGTGTTTATTGTTTTCTTCTTCTTCAAGTTCCATTTACAAACATAAAAATAAAGTGTAGTGAGTGTATCTACATTGGTGAGAATAATGAAAATTGCAATATTAAATAATATACATCAATATAAATCGAAAAGAAATGTACCATAGCAAGAATTGACTTGTGATCTATACATATTCTTTCAAAACCAAATTTCATACCTTCTTTCAACAATGCTTTTGTTGGCACGATTCCATATTTTGTTTCCTGCAAGTTTTATACCCCATAACAAATCATAGATTTAATATAAAATATTTTTTTGTTCTATTAATTATAGACAAATCTAAGTAAAGCAAGATAGATACGTACAAATTCCACATTTAATTTATGATATGACAACATATACTGACAGCCCATATTTAACTCAATGTCAATCAATTCTTCTGATGGTTCTTCTTTGTATGTTAGCACCTCTTTGAAGACATTCAATGATAATTGTTGTAAAACACCTTAAATATACAAAAATAAAATCTAGTTAAGTTATTATAAGGAAGTAAAAATAAGTCACAAACATAGATATCAACCCTTTTCTTCCTTGTCGTCCTGTTTTATGTGCTAAATGGGTTCCATTTTCTTTTCATTTCCACAAGAAAATACTTGAAAATTAATATTTAATGCTAAATTATTTATTTATGGTACCTAATCGAAAAAATTCAATGATTACATGTTACATTTGAAGCACATTGTTGTTGAGATGGCTCCTCGTGTGATGCAATCATGTCCATTTCTTTCACCATCTCCATGTACACCTTTTTGGACATTCCTACTAGCATATTTCTGATATCACCTCGTTCATCCTTTGATATTTTCATAATATTCCTTAAAATGTCACGTGAAAATAAACTATTTAAATTTTATATTGATATATGAAAGCTAAATATAACAAAAGTGATATTTATAAATCATTTCTTTGTAGTAATATATACATAAAATTATAGAGAAACATTTAATGGAATATTACTTTTTCAATGCTTCTTTTTTGTTGTTGTACGTTTTTGCTATTAAAAGTCTGACATGTCTCGTTGACCAATTCTCTGGAAACTCTTCCTGTATTCTAAATAAAATATGGTTCTTGGAATAATTGGATTTATTTTTATATTGTAAGTGGAAATAACGTCTATACATTAGTTCCACTAGATCCCTCAAAGTTTTGTAAAAGTTTCCCCCCCTTTTGTTAACCTCCAGCACCACTCCAGATGAGCTAATGGGCAATTCATTTCCATTTGAATGTTTTATTTTTTTCTTTTCTTAGAAAAACATTCCATTTCTTCGTTGTTGGTCCCTGTAGAACATTAAAAATATCTAAATTAATAGATTGTTTTAAACATGTTATCTAATATTTTTAAGTATATTATTAACGAAAATTCAAAAAAGAAACTCATATTGGATCGACAATATTTTTTCATTCGCCTGATTCATCCTTCTACAGTTTTTCCATCAATATTTTATGCTCTTCTAGTCTTAGATAGAAAAGAATCTTTTTGAGCTTCGTCATTTTGCGGCTCTGCATGATAAAACTAAATAATACATATTAGTTAAACTTACATATAGTTCAAAAATAATAATTTTTGCAAAGAATTTACAAAGAACTTGCCCTTTTTGCTTTTCAGGATGTGACATCAGTATTTTTGTTAATTGAACTCTTGTCAGCCATTTTTTTATCAATATAAAACCTGTACCATTCATTAATATATTTTACAAATAAATCACATACTTTTGAGGTAAAAAAAATAGCCTTTCGCCACTTAAGCACTGATGACGGTGTGATATGTTATTATATATGCACCGCCACTATAGTAGAAACATTGTACGATGCTATTTGTCAATAGGAGACCCGATGTGTTATATTAATACCTAACCATTGACTGACATAAACATAAATGAATGGAAAATTGTTTTTATCAAATACTGTTTTTTGTCAATATGCGCCCGGTGCGTTACACTAAAAGAGTGCACCAGTGCGTTATATTAAGCAGTACGAACCGATTAACAAAAGCTATTTTTTTAAAATCGTGCAAGGGACGACGAGGATTGAGATCTAACTCTGCAAGTGGTACAATGGGTTAGATGTCATATTCCTATATATATAGTAATATAAACCCTATAAATCTAAAATGAAAATCCATAATTGTGAATTTTTGCGGTCACATAAACAAGAATAAGCAAGGGTTTAACATAAGAGTGGATCTTTTTTGTTTTTTTTTCATGAATTTTAATTAAATATAAATAGGAATAGAGATTGTAAATGATTTTATTATTAAAATGCGCAACAAAATTTAAAAATTTTACTATGCATGTATTAAATCTAATAGAAACTGTAAAAAAATAATTATTACAGTAAAATTTAACATTTTTACTATACTACAAGTTTTTTGTGTGAATCACCAAATGGTTCAAATTCTAATTCTTTGAATAGTGTTGTTGTTCGAAATTATTTTGCTACTCCATAGTGCTCGCTTGCTCCAAGTATGTCTCTGGTGAAAATCCCTCCCTGGAAAATTTTGCAAAAAGTAATGAACTAATGAATAGCTTTTACTATTTAAAGAACTTTTTATGAAATTAGATTTCCAAAAATAACTTTCCACTCAATTTTTCAGTTTACTGCTTTTTTTTCACTTAGAAAAAATAAAGTTGCGTGTTTTTTCCTATTATTCAATGCGTTTTTTAACTAACTATATGGGTGCGCCTGGAAATAAAACCGCACCATTGCGGTTAATAGTACATTAGCACCGATAAAAATCACTAAATTTTTAAGGCACCGAAATTACTTTTAGGTATGTACACCAAAATTTGTTGTTGATTTTTCTCAATTGCAAGGAGAAAATATCATAATTATATCAAATGGAAAATTATTCAAAATCAAAATCGTTCCATAATATTTCTCAAAGTCCATCAGAGAGTTCTCCCTATCTCTCTCCAGAAATAATTACTTCATATTTTATTTATATTTTCATTATATAATTGAATTTATTTTTTTATCCATGCCAATTAGCTGAATAAAATAAATTTATACAAATTCGCAAGTTCATGAAGATTCATAATTGAGTTTAGAAGCATAAAATACTCAAACAGTTCCAAAACATTGGAAGCTCTTATCAGGAGTAGTGTAGGAGTTAATGCTTACATTCCATATTTGACAAGTTGGTTTGTGATGGTTTAGAAATTCTCTCAACCTCTCTCTCTAAATTAGGAATAAGTTGGATCTCAGAAACTCTATTTAATAGAGTAATCTGACTGTAATCTGTGTGTGAGTGTGTTTACACATACACCATTTGTGCATAATATATGATTGTGTTTCTGTAATTGTGTGATTTTTAGTAATATCCATCATGGTGTCAGAGGACAGGATCAGAGGCCTATGTGTTGTGTTCTGAGAAAATTCCTGAACCAGCGTGGTGCTTTGTTGAGTAGTTTTTTCTATCAGGCCACGGTTGGGGAATTTACGCCACACGAGAAATAAACGTGGGGCAGCTCTTTCTAGTAAGAAATGTCGTTGAAGTGGATCATGAAGACAATAACTCCACCTGGATCTATTCGGGCCAGCACACAAAAAATACTAAAGAAAATCTTGTTGCCTCCCTCATCGATGCTGCAATAAAATCGCAGAGATTGCTTATGAGATTGCTGAGAAAAATAAAGATTTTGTTTGGTGTTTGTTTCTCGATATATATATATTTTTTGTTTTACCATATTTTTTTTCTACTATATAGAATGAGATACACATCCAATTCGAGAAGACTCACTGTTGAAATGAGTGTGAAGCATCAAGCAGTTTGAGCACGTGTCCCGTGTTAAGGGATGGAGTAGTTGGAGTAAGCTGTACTCTCGTCATTGAATGAGACACGTCGAGAGCAATGTGTCAATCATCACAGATCACTCACATTGGTAACATGTTGTGGTAGAATATATTTCAGTGATGAGATATGCAAGGTTAATATTATAAGCCTGTCTGATGCATTGAAGCTAATTATGGTGCATTGAAGATAATAATGGTTAACTTGAGCATGCAGCGACGTTTATCCCAGAGACAAATTTGTTACTGAATGGAGTACGGATCATACGGCTGCATTCACTCTAAATGAAATGTACTGGTCAATGCTTGACGTGTGCTTCTCTGGTTGCTAGCGCTGATGGCATTGGACCGTCTCTGTGAAAGAAGAGATTTGTCCCCATAAATTTCTAACCAGAAGCTGTGTCATCCAATGCGGCATTTGCACGCGATATTTTTTGTGGTCTGGTTATGGCTTTTCTATTGCAATAGTAGAAGCATTCACAAACATAGTGGCTGGAGTATTTTTCATTTTAGTTTTTTTTTTTGAGATGCGGATAAATGGGCTAGGAAAAGTGTACATGGGGTAAAAAAAATTTCTCCCATTGAAATAAATTGTTTATGGTTTAGTAGTATTATAAATAATTTGTAAATTAAGTGAGGATGAATTGTTAAAATCAGACAAAAAGGTCATTTTGTAAAACTGATTCTAGATACATTCTATATCTAGACGACTTTTCTAGATAAATGGCGAGTACAACGGTTGGCACCCACGTATCTCGGTCGATTGGAGCTCATCCATAAAATGACTAGGAGTTCAGTGATTGCAATCAATTTCTTTCGAAGAGATCAAGTGGCAGTAAGGCTCAATATGGATGGTTGTCCAGATAGCATGGAAGTTGTGGATCTAGGGAAGGATCCCTCATTAGTGGTAGACGTGGAAGTGGTCTCCTAATGAGGTTATGTGACAGATTGGGATGATGTTCAGTAACTGACTTCAGGAGGTCCTTGATTCGGGAGTTGAGGAAGCGAACTCGGGAATCCAACTTGCCAACTACACCTTTCCGAGGGTTATGAGGCAACTTGATGGAGCATCTACTGATAAGCTTGATAATTTTGTTATTTATGACTGAATTGAATAAATTCATGTAATGTAATCATTAAGGGGGGATGTTGGAGTTAATGCTTACATTCCATATTTGAGAAGTTGGTTTGTGATGGTTGAGAAATTCTCTCAACCTCTCTCTCTAAATTAGGAATAAGCTGGATCTCAGAAACTCTATTTAATAGAGTAATCTGACTGTATTTTGTGTGTGAGTGTGTTTACACATACACCATTTGTGCATAATATATTATTTTGTTTCTGTAGTTGTGTGGTTTTCAGTAATTTCCATCAAGTAGCATAGTGCAAGGCGCAGTTGGTAGATGAAAAGGGACAATCACTTCACCCTGCCAATTGTAACATGCCATCTTCTAGCCACAATCCTAGGACAATGATAGTAATAATTGCTTGGCATCATGTAATTATTTTGATTTCAAACCAATTAATCATCCATTGATGTGCTTACTAATTGATAGCATCGATCTTGTACTAATCATGCTCAAATATATTTTTTGAAATTATTAGAGTTGTAGTGATGATGAGCAGCCTCCCTATAATTTTTCGTTGCACCCCACAACAATGTCAAATTGAGAGAAGGCTTAATTAAGAGAAAAAATTAGAGAGGAATGATACCAAGAATGGTTGACTCAACCGCTTTTTCAATTCCCACTACGTCTAGATTCACCAATTAGGAATGACTACAACAATAGTAGTTCTTCACAAGCTGGCAATGGAAGCAATCAAGTAGAGGTCGGTATGGATGATTACTTAAGGGATACGACTACCATGGAGACAATGTTGTTATATGCATTCCAAAAGGATGATCATCTATGGGATGATGTTCATATCGCTGATACCTTTTTGGAAAGCCTTAAATTTTCTTCCACCACCCCTCTCTTTGGACCTGAAGGTCAGTCAAATTATACCCAGTTGAGGACAAGGATGTTACTGTACAACTTGAAAGAAAAGTTGGGCTTGTCGAATGCATGTTTCTCATAAATGTTGAGGTAACTGACCATCAAGTCCCTTATATTTTGAGAAATTTTGTCACACAATCAACATTACAAATGGTCAATTTTATAAATGCTAATAATTATTGCCATTGTAAATTTAATATTTTCCACCAAATTTAGGTTATTCAAAGATAAGGTTATTTCGATAGATAATTTCTTGCCCGGTAGATGCAAAGAGGTAAAGAAATTGTTGAAAATGTTGGGTGTTGAGTACATATCATATCATGCATGTCCACATGATTATATTCTATGTAGAGGAGAATAAGAACATAAAGATATATGTCTGAAATGTGGGCATGAGAGGTATGATAAATGAAAAAAGAAGGGTAAATCATGTGGTCCTCCTCTTAATATAATGAGGCATGTGCCTATAATCCTAAGGATTCAAAGGCTCTTTTGTTGCAAATAATTAGTTATGTTGCAGGGATGACATGCCTCATACAAAAGTGAGTTCAGAGTTATGTGAATCCCAATAGATTCAATAGCCATGAAGCATATAGAGGATACCTGGCCTGCCAAATTCAAGGATGAATTACGAATTCTATGACTCAGCATAGCCATGGATGGCATCAACCTATATTCCCTCAAGAACACCAAATATTTTGTTTGGCATGTAGTGGTGATCAATGAAAATATCCCCCCATGGTCATCCGTGAAGAATGAACATCTTATGTTGGTTCTCATAGTCCTTGGTATAAGACAAGTGAAGAATATGGATGTCTACTTACAACCATTGGTAGATGAATTAAAGGAATTATGGGATGGGATAAATGTATACAATGTATCAAGAGCCATCGCAACGGAGAGGAATTTCGCGTTGTATGGCATATGTGCTTACACGACACATGATTATCCAGGCTTAGGAGTTTGTTGTGGTAAATTACATGTTTATTTATTTTTTTGTATATGTAACAATATTCTTTTTCATATTTATTTAATTAATTGTAATTTTTATGATCTTCGTGGTATTATTTAATATGACATGTATATTGTATAGAATAATTTCGTAGGTCTTATAAAAAAATGGTATTATGGATGTAAATGTTGTGGATATTCTCTGAAAGATAGATGGTCCAACGACCTATGAAATCTAGTGTATGAATTCTCCAGGGTATTCCTCCCAGAAGAACACCCTTACAGAAGAGAAACATTTTCTTTCAATGGTAAATGAGAGAGAGCCCAAAGGCTTGCAATAACGACGCCAATTTAATGGCTTAGAGCATACGAGAGATAGAAGGAGGAGGAGTTCATAGAAATGTTCGATGATCCATAATTCTTCAACATCTTTGTTGATAAATTGCCCATTGGAATGAAAAGTAAATCTATCTTTTATAACCTCCCATATTGGGAGCATCTTAAAATTACCCACTTATCAGATCCCATGCATATATTTAAAAATATTTTATATTCTTAATGGATTCACATATCATCAAAAAAAAGTGACACATTGGTTGTTAGGAAAGATCTTATTACTTCAAAAACTAAAAAAAAATATTGGCTAAGACAATTAGAAAGTATAGTAGAGGCTGGTCCCTCTAATTGGTATTTCAAAGAAGGTGATGTCCCATGGATTTTTAAAAAATATGATCTTTATTTGGTAAAGGAAGTTATAATGGGTGTGAGGGTGTCATATTCATATGGGTCTTCACTACGACGCTACTTCACCGTGGAATACCATTTGTAGGGGTTGAAATCACATAACCATTTGAATCTTATAAGAGTACCTATAATATCAAAAGCATGATTTTATTATTTGTTATATTAATAATTTTTATCCCATGGGATCATAAAACATAGCTTATTTTGTATGCATGTGTTTATAACTTTGCAGTGTCATTATCCTTTGTTCGCGTGTGGATGTGTGAAACATGACTTCCCCCAAGACCTAGGATGTGCCATATATAAATTATCGTCATTTGTATGTTGGATCACGTCAAAGGAGATTTATGTGGCTAGCATTCCACGATGGCGTCAAGAGATAGTAGATATTGTTTGTATGTTTGAGAAGGAACTACCGATGAGTTTCATAGACTTGAAAATTCATGTTCTAATCCACCTAGTACATGAGGTTGAATTAGTTGGGGTGGTTTCTTATTGTTGGATGTTATTCTTAGAGAGGTACATGAATAAATTGAAAGATTTTGTTCGACAAAGAGAAAATCCTGAGGAATTTATGAAAAAGTTGTACATATCGTATGAGTCTTTCTATTATGCCAGTGAGTACATCAAATAGATAGAAAACACACAAGGTGCGATGATTTGGGACAATGAAAGGGATTAAGACAAAAAAGAAGAGGAGCTTCTCCAAACAAATGGAAAAAGGCACTTGATAAAGAGTAAGTGACCTATAATTTTTCCAATTTACACAAAGTAAATATTCACATTGAACTTCAATATAATGTATATTTTGATCTCTTTTGTACTATATGTCGGTTTGATTTCATCATCGAATGCAAAAATTGAAGCAATCAAAAAATTCATTCTTTACCATTCTGAAGTGACACAACCATGGGTCACATTATGCGAATAAACGAGGATGAAATGGGATTATGACAGGAAATAATTCAAACAATTGAATGGTAGAAGCCTGCCTTATCCTGATCATTTAAAATAAAATATGTCAATTACATAACCCAATAGTTAGGTTGTTGACCAAGTCACAAAGAAATACAGTGCAACCGGTCGTTACATGTGTGTTGAAGAGGATGCTCTAAATGTAGGGATTGGGTGCAGCAAGTTGGTAATAATATATTTATGTACATCTTAAACTTAATAATTCACCTTTGAAATGAAACATATACATTTTATATATTTTAACTGTTGGGTTATTAGACACATGACACTATGACTTTCTAACTTTTTTATAAGTCCATTTGTTCCCATCTATGTGGGCATATGTACACCATTTTCACATAGAAAATTATGATGATGGACACATGACCCAAGACTGTGGAGTGGAAGTCGTGTTCGGTCAATCTAGTCGAGCTAGCCATCATGATCAAAACCTAGTACAAGGGATGTTAGGTTACATCGGAAAGATACAATAGATCGTTGAAGTGGACTTCTCTTATTTCCATTTTTTTATTTTTAGGTAAAAGTGGTGGGAAAACTTTGATCAAAATAATGTAAAGGAATATCGTGATAGTAGGATAATATGTATCAACTCTAGAAATATGTGGGATGAAGCTAAGGAGCCTTATGTTTTCCCCAAACACTGCAACTAGGTGTTTTTTTACACAGATGTGTTGGATAGGGATTGGTGGTTTGTATTGAGACATGACCCTAAATCAAAACATATTTTTGAGAAAAATTTTGTTATCATGCCAAACAATCCGGAAGATAATGTGGGTGATGAGAACAAAGAGTGATATTGTACATGCGTTATTTCATCATTTATATTATTTAAGATGGGTTTTATACAGAAGAGAACTTAACCTTATACCTAATTTTTTTTTTTCCAAACATTATAATATGTATTTTAAATTAATTGGTTTTCATTATGTTAATGTTAAAATCATTTCACTTCATAATTTTCAATTATGTTGATCTCAAAATCAATGCACTATATCAAGTTCCTTTTTTTTTATGTCAATTCATAAAATAATACAAGTACTTGATTCCTTTAAATGGTTCTTCACTATATCGTTACTTAAATGAATGTACCATATATATATATATATATATACACACACACACACACACACACACACACACACACACACACACACACACATATATATATATATATATATATATCTTCAAAATTTTAAAAAATGTATTAATTTATAATGTTATTTTTGGTATGTAAGATCATAGTAAAATAATGATGGTTCTAAACATGAATTTACTTGCATTATTTTCTAAACTTTACTATGTTACAAAAAATCATATTATTCTAGATATATTATTGTACAATTATTTATATTCTTACAAATTTACAAATTTACAATTTTACAATTATGGTAATTTAACAGTATGTACGGTATACATTTTACAATTTTACGATGATTCAATTTTATGGTAGTTATGGTTCAAATTTGACAATTAATTTATAATTTTAGAATTTTACAAACTTACAAATTTTAAAATTTTAATAAAATTGAATCATGACAATACATACAATTACAATTAAAATTACAATTTTACAATTTTACATACAATTAAACTTAAAATTAAAATTTTACAATTTTATATACAATTACAATTACAATCACGATACATACAATTAAAATTACAATTTTACAGATTTTACAATTTTAATAAAATTGAATCATGACTATACATACAATTACAATTACAATTTGACAACTTCACAATACAATTACAATTTTACAAATTTACATACAATTACAATTACAATTTTACAATTTTACAAATTTACAAATTTTACAATTTTAGTAAAATTGAATCATGAAAATAAATACAATTACAATTACAATTACAATTTTACAATTTCACAATATAATTATAATTTTACAATTTTACATACAATTACAATAAAAAATTACAAGTACAATTTTAATCACAATACATACAATTACAATTACAATCACGATACATACAATTAAAATTACAATTTTACAGATTTTACAATTTTAATAAAATTGAATCATGACTATACATACAATTACAATTACAATTTGACAACTTCACAATACAATTACAATTTTACAAATTTACATACAATTACAATTACAATTTTACAATTTTACAAATTTACAAATTTTACAATTTTAGTAAAATTGAATCATGAAAATAGATACAATTACAATTACAATTACAATTTTACAATTTCACAATATAATTATAATTTTACAATTTTACATACAATTACAATAAAAAATTACAAGTACAATTTTAATCACAATACATACAATTACAATTACAATTTAAAAAATTTACAATTACCAATACATAATATTTAATAAATATCATGATTTAATATTAAAAACATCGCGATCATGATAACCATCATACAAACATCATATTCTAAAATACACATTCAAATTTGCTAACATCATCTAATCATCATGATCATGATCATCTAACAAAAAAAAAGCATTGTATAACATCATCACAACACAAACATCAAATATACATCTCATGTCAAATAATGGTTATAACATACACATCTACCTAGAAGCACATTAAATGAACATATCTAACATGACCTAACAATATACACGCCATGGTGAACATCAACATGTAAATTATGTACATCAACATGAACATAAAATAGATGCACCATATATATATATATATAGAATGTCAAAAGTATGCAAGTGTAATAGAACTGCATATAAATGTCAAATATCTGGCGGTACATCAATACTACAACTAGTCGATGCCTACTCATATGGACATGCCTTCTCAGGAGGTGCCTGCTCAGATGGTGTCTGCTCAGATGGTGTTTGCTCCGAAGATGCCTACTCAAGACTAGATGCTGGCTGCTCATCTCTGCGAGGTGAAGGAGGAGGAGGTGGAGTACTAGAATGATCACTCCCCTCATGATCATGATCATACAAGTTGATGTGTCGCGCATCTCAATGGCACCTATCCTTCCTGGCCACCAGTAGCCTATAAGCTCTAACGATATAGTGCATGGGGTAAGTCCCTCTAGAGCTCTATGAGCATACGATCAGCTTGGATGTCTCGAATATTTGCAGGGTTGAATCCCTCATCAAATATGACTCAACATAGTTGGTCACCCATCTCCATCCTGAATCGAATGTCCACCCTATGCTGCATGCCCATGGGTATCTACACCCAAGAATGTCTCTCACCCTCCATGACTTCTGCCATCTCCTCATCATCTACAGGATCATCCGGTGGGGGTGGAGGCATGTCCCCAACGAACATGCTAATATCTACAAAATATATAGTACACAACAATAATTAGACAATTTCATTAAATAATTTAATAAAACAAGTTAAAGAACATGTTAAAATAAATTTTATTATAATTAATTAAGAAAATAAAATGAAACTACATTAATTTAAAGAAAATACTAATATTACCTCTAGCATCTGGTGGCTCATCTTGTGTGCAGAGGATGTTGGTATTGATCTGAGTTTGATATTTATTTATTGCTATACTAATATCGGTTTTAGATTTATAATTAAAGTGCTTATGTTTTCTTCTTGTACAAGGGTTTATAGATGTGCTTATGATTGATAAAAAAACAAACTTGTGGAGATTAAGTTGACTTCATGAACATAAAAGCATGGAAAATTAATGTTGAACAACAACATACAAACAAACAAAAAACCATGAGAAATTAATGAATAACACATTGTTTTGTTGAAGGACTTCACCCCTCCTAGGATACATCTCCTTGGTTCAGCTTCCATGGCATGGGCCTTTGTATTATCTTCAATTATGCAAAAAAGTTATTTGTAGTCTCCTGTTTTCTCTGCAACCTACTCCGATGGCTCCAAGACATCTAAATATACCAAGAATGACTCTTCGTGAGCCAAAATTGGTTAAAATTTGGCTCAGTTATGTAAAAAACCAATTTTCCTACATTTTCTCCACTAAATCTAGAAAATATCGCGCTAACCTGCTAAATTTGGGGTTTCCGCCTAAAAATGTGCCTCCATCGGTTTGAACACCACATTAATCTATGGATTAACATGTATCTAATGACAAATTATTGGATAAGCATGTCATTAAACTTCGCGTTATCCAAACGTTGACAGCGTATTAGACTAGTACATAAGTGTGGGTTATAATGCATTAATCCAGGATTAGAAATCAATAAATATTTTTGTGATTTAAAATTCTCCTGCCATTTGTTTATCCTTTGCACCATGGTTCTGTGTTACGATCACATGGGAGGGGACTAGCCCACGGAGCTATCCCACTCTAGACCCCCGTCATTGGCACGACTTAACTTCAAATATGAGCGGAAGTGCATATGGGTTAAGACCCATCGAAGTAGTAGAGTGGTAGAGTGCCAGAGTAGCACAGGGGTGTTCATGGGTTCGACCCCGACCCTCACACCTATTTTTTAATACGACATGCAATAAACATAGCCAAGGTTTAAACTTTGGTTTATGTTTACATATATGTATAGTCTGCCATTGTCATATCCATGTCTGTCACCGCTAGATATAGAGCCTGTACGCCATGTATAGTAGCCTACCACCATAATAGTTAGCCTCCCCACATAGATTGAAAACTCCCTGCCATATGTAGCCTCTCCTCCATAGACTAAGGTCTAAAAATATATGTTCCATATATGTGTCTGTCCATAAATTGCAACCTAACCCCATCGGTATAGAATAAGGTCTAAAAAATATATGTGCCATATATGTGCCTGTCCGAAACTTTGAATAGGAGATTTCAAATATTACCCAAGGTTGGATGGATCGACACTAGAGGGGACACATGGTGGCCTTTGGTTGCACCACGTGTCCAGCTCTGGTTGGACTAATCCAACCTAAAAAAAAATCTCATTCAACTTTAGAAACAGACATAAAAAAAATTCAATTCCAAAGTTCACTAGCGAATCTGACTACGACACTTGTCATAGTGTCAATGAACTAAAATTGGATAATATTCCCTGGATATTCCTGAAGTGATAACTAGACTGCCATGTCATAAGTTTGTCACTGTTCTGCACACTTTTTACCTATTTGGGAAAATGGATAACAGGTCATAACTTCTTCATCTGGAGTCGGATCTGGATGAAATGAATTGTGCATGAATCTTGGCAATGCGATCTATATAGTATTTCTTATTTGGATCATTTTTTAGCACTTTAATTTTTGAGCTAAATATTGAGCCTCTGATCAGGTACACCCTCTCCAATATAAAACTATCTAAGGACACAACACCATCACAAACATGTGATCATCCACACTAGCTAGTAGCTCCAACGCATCACTAGAAATTCTAGTCGGATACTCAGATAGGCTCCTCTTGGGGATCATCTCACCCGATATGTGAATCTGTACCTATATCATTGGCCTACAAGGATGATACATAGAATCAAGCCTCATCTCTATAAAACTCTCAAAAGATAAACAAAACAATTCTAAAGTGAAACAGAAAGTGAACCTCCCACGTGCCTGAGAATGACATCTATCTAAGGTTATACAAAACTGCAACAAAAAAATGGTAGACCATTTAACAAGTAATTCCCTTTAGAATAAATAATAAACATAAAATAAAAGAGGGAAACTAATGCGTTGCTCGTCAATGGTATAATTTGCAATGGTGGTTAGTAATAATGAGAGGCACCTAACCCCCTCTGGACCAAAAGAAGCAATCTGTATTTGTCCACCAAACACTTGAAAATATGCAGGAGAAAGTATATCATCCCTAATGTATCTCTCAAATTACACAAACTAACTCCCTACTACATAACCGATGTGGACATCAGGGAAATGGGGAAAATACTCCCCTCTTCTAGGTAGGAAAATAATAAAATAAATGTCCTCCTCAGTGGGTTGATACCACTGGTCAGGACCGACATCGAATTCTTGTCGGTGGGCATCCCACTTGTAGATCAACTGTACTAATAACCAATTGTGCCTCTTTAGGGATGTATCCTCCTTGTAGAACTTAAGGAGGCCTACCTCCATTAAGAGCAACTGGGTGGGTGGCGTAATAGGGTGAGGGTGAAAAACTCTCTCCCTTCCCTTTCCTCCCAATGTTGTATCATGTTATAATTGTCATCCTTTGCTCTTGTAGTCTTTCGTCTCTTCATTGACATCGCTGAATGATTCATAAATACATCAGCCTCCCTCATACATAAAACATAAATTATTTTATTAAATGAAAAATATATAAATATAACTTTTATTGAAAAAAAAATTCAGTGTGCCACAAAAAAAAAACATGCACTGCAACAGTGCGTACATGTCCATCACACACCGTCTAAAGTGCGCATTAAAAAAATTTATGCACCACAACAACAAAAAACTATTACTTAAATAAATATTATAGGTGGTACGTTGAAAAAACATATTTTCCCCAGAGCTAGCGCAATGCATTGCGAGTTTGCAATATTTTACCACTGGCAGTGTGGAACCAAACAAACATTGCCCCGATACAGTATGTTTGAATGACACACCACCATAAATAAAATATTTTAGTGCATATTAGAAAACTAACACACTGCCATAAATAAATCATTAATTAAAAAAAAATTAAATTTTTGGTGTGACCGAAAACCGACACGCACTACAGTATTTTATTGTTATTGCAGTGTGATTTTTCTCAATACCGCACTGGGTTGTCACATTAAACATCTATTGCAGTTTTTGTTAACACCATTAGCGGCGTGACATGTAAATTTATAGGGAGCATCGGGAACGGTGTGAGCCAAACAGCTCGAATGCACTATGCGGGAAAAAAACATTCAAAAAAACAATGCATTTTAGCAAAATTTCAAAAATTAATCCGCTAAAAGCTTAAGTTTATGACAAACAAATAGATTACCTACACATTTTCATGTCGAGGAGGAATATTTGCAACGGAATACTAACAACCAAATTTTCCCACTGTTTTTCAAAATTTGAAGTCCACACACTGAACAATGGATAGAAGCAATGGGAGCATCGATGGTAGGGTGCCTCAAAGAACGAAACATCACATTGGTGCCTGAGAGCTATATAGCATTGTAACAAGTAAAAATGAATTTTTACTGCAAGTAATTTTTTTTAAATTAACCCTTTTTCAGTGCACTCAATTACGAGACACACCGGACAGTTGTATCAATGGCGCATCACACACTTCTTTATGGTTTTCTAGATTATTGAGACACAATGGGCTGGTTTGTATAGAGCACACAGTGCTTCCTTTGAATAAAACCCTATTCTAGTGTGTTGTTGTACATAAACCACATTGGGCCATCGTCATTAGTAAATAGCACCAAAATGTTGAGTGTCTCAGGGTTCCATTTGATAGTACGCATCGGTGCACTTTATATAAAATGCACTAGTGCGTTGTATGTATGAAGTGCACCATTGTTTTATTAGTACTTAAAAATAAATCTACAATGCTTATTTAGCCTCTACTATGCACCAGCGTGTGTTAGGATTATAAACTCACCACAAGAAAAAAATCCTCAAAAAAATCCACCCCCCAACCTCCTCTAGTGACCTCCTCTACAAACAGATATCTGGGTTATTTTTATAAGGGCTTCCTCAAAAACCTCTTCTAGAGGGTCTTTTCCTTGTAGTGATGAAATCAATCCAAGAAATAGGGTTTTGTAGGATTTCCAAGGCATGAAGGAATATGAATATTATCAACCCACCATATGCTAGATAATTATTCTTTCCTCCTTTCAGCCTTAGGATCATTTCTTTTATATATTGAAGGAGGAAATGAGGAATGTTGATCCTTTCTTGGGTCTGAAAATCTACTTGAAATCTAAGTTGATGGCAATATAATCTGACTAGAATATACAATTCCTAGCCTACCTTTACATGAGATATATTTTAGGATATGGCAGGCCATCTCATCTCAAGTGTATGATAAGATTTCCCTCCTCACTTTTTTTTTATACTATGTGGGTTGTTCATTTTGAAGGAAGAAATTATTCTTAATTGTAGTGAACTCAGGACTCTCTTCTTTGATCCATTTGACCCCCCTGAGGAATTTGATGACCCTACTGGTAATTTCTCATTTATGTAGATGATGGTACCTATAAACATATTGATATCCTCATGTGCTTCTTCCCATGGAGATTTCAGAAAAATCCTTGAGAAATTTCATCATCAAAACCTCTCAACTTCTTGAATAACCCTAACCATTGACAATTTGCAAAGATGTTTCTAACATCGGGATGTTTATGGATCTTGGAGTGGTCTATAGGATCTCTTATATTGAATCCCCATCTTATGGATTGAATATTATTTTAATGGAGTGGAAGAAAGGGTTCTCTTTGGCTACTACAAAATCCTAGGGTTTCATGTGCAGTAGAAGATGTTGAAACAAAGGAAAACTTCACAGTTTGGTTTAAAAGGCTAAGGGAAAGAAAAATAACAACATGCACCTTTTATTTTTTTATCAAACCCTATCCTTTCAATGCAACCTCTCCTTAAGTAAATTTTTATGCAATTAAATTGTTTTCGTTATTAAAATTCAAAATTGTGAAAATTACAGAGTGTTTTTTCATGAGAATTTAGATGTTTTCTTAAGTCCTTATACCAAATCTTGGTGAGGATAAATTTCAATTTCTCTTATCTTAACGATTTTCCTTTATTCCTCAAGTTTTGGTGGCTATTCGTGGTAGAAATGGGCTTCCTGTAGAACTATGTGAAATTCTTGTAGAAATCATTTGCAAAACCCTATAGCTTCCTCTAGTGGTATGTGTTAGAATTCTTTTGGCTATGTTGATATCTTATGACACTGGAAGGGCCTTCTTGGTGTTTAAAATAATTTTTTTCATGCAAGAATAGATTGGGGGAGCCCAAATTAAGTGTTTATTTGTTGAAGTTATGGTCTTAAAATGCTATCTGAGCTAGCCCGCACCTTCCACATCAAGTTCCACATTCCAAAATGAGTAAGAAACTTTGGCCAACTCCCTTAAGTTATCTCCCATTTTTTCTCATCTTCCTTTCACATGTGTGGGGGTCATTTTGGATAAAACTGAAGTTTGCGGAAAAATATGACCAAGGTTACTCTAACTAAATTTAGCTTATAAAACTATTTCCTTCACACACTTCCAAATTATGTTTCTTCAAGATAAAATATATTTGAAGGGAAGTTTTGAGGATTGCATACCTGGGCCTTTCCCTTGACTTTTTCTTGCAGTTGATATTGAGGATATGGATGTAACTATTTAAGTTTTATTTTATGGTCCTGAAGCTACTTGTGATAGTCTTCCATAGGTTCCAATGCTTCTAAAGGTATTCTAGAGTTTTTTTGCTGTCGCTATTGTTGCTTTAGTTCAGATGGCCAAAGTATTATTATTGTAGGTGGTGATTGGAGATCCTATAGAAGCTTATAGGATATATTGTACCTACTCAGGCTTGTTTTTTGTGTCTTTTTAATATGGTGGGAATCATGGTTCTTTCGATTCATAATGCATATTTGGGCCTGTACGGCTTATGCAGACTGCTATAGGATTTTGTGAAATCCTGTAGCATCGATATAAGCTCCTAGGACTCATAATTTATTCTACTTGGAGCCTTCAAAAAAATTTATAATTTAGGAGGAATCTTCTTGTGGTGAGAGAGAATCATTCTCTATTGATGATTGGTGGAAAAGAGGGAAAAGGTTGGATTGTTGTGGGTGATTAGTGAAATAGGGAAGGAAAATTTGAAATTTTATGGGATGTATGGGTGTTAGGGACTTCTAATACCTCGTTTTCTCCCAGATGGAAAAATTTTTGCTCATCATCCTTTTTTTGTGCTTTGTGGTATCTTGTAGCAATATGGGATCTAAGTATTGAGGGATTTTTTTAGTGCATTATATTAGATATCCTTTTTTGGGATTCAACTGCATTAAGTATGTCATTCATCTATGAGAATTTCCATGAGGTATAGTCATAACAGACTAATTTCTAATGATTTTTGAAAAGTCCACTTAAAACCCATTACATCGGGTGATGCTCATGGGGGTGAAGAAGTGTGATTGAAACTAGTGAAATGAATCACATAGCATCAATCATCACTTCCAGGGCTTGCACCCAGTAACTAGGACTTCTCTGGAGGTCACCCACCTAGATTTCTCTGGATCAAGCACGCTTAACTGTGGATTTGTTCCCCAAAATCAAGCCAACTTAGCTTGCTACCCCATTTTCAAGCTAATTGGGCTTTATTGTGGGGAAAAATTCCATATTCAAGCGCACTTGATCTAAAGGTGATCTCAGATGGGTGACCTCTCGGGAAGTCCTGGTTACCAGGTGCAAGCCCCAGAAGTGATGATTAACGCTATGTGATTCATTTCACTAGTTTCAATCACAGTTCTTCACCCCTATGAGCATCACTCGATGCAATGAGTGTTAAGTGGACTATTCAAAAATCATGGGAAATTAGTGAGTTACAACTACCTCTCATGGAAATGGTCATAGATGAATGACTTACTTAACATAGTTGAATCCCAAAAAATGATATCTGATATAGGATCTTTCCTATAGAAATTTATGAAAATGATTAAAATGGATGGAAGAGAATGGGAATCACAAAGGAGGATTCGGAAAAATGTGTGAGAATCGGTGGGATGGATGTAGAGAAGCTCCCTGAATGCTATGATGGTGAGTGCTTGAACTACAGTTTGATATTTTGTGTTGCTACTAGAATTATGTTATACTTGCATTATTGTCTGAATAGATAAAATAAAGGTAAAACTTCTTGTGTCTTCAATTTTCTTCCTCTTCTTTTTTTCATGTTTTTTTAGTTCTTTTCTAGTTCGAGTCCCACTGGCTACCTCATGGAATTTTTCGACCTATGAGGGTTCTGCCCCAAGCGGCTCAAGGGAGGTTTTCACCTGAGGATATTTTATTTTTTTATTTTTTCTTTCATTTAGGCTCATTGGCTTCCTCAAGGAACTTTTCAGCCTATGAGTATGCCTCAATGGAGGTTTTTACCTAGGTTTTTCTTCTTTTTTTCTTTCTTGTTATTTTTTTTATCAGGGAATGAGTGGATTAGGAGCTTTGATGCTTTCAATCACATTTTTTTCTCTTCTGATTTAATTGGAAAACTTAACCCTTGAGAGGGGCTTCCTATAAAAAATCATTATGTAACCGTTCAATAGAAATGGGATTTTTTCTTCATCGATTACCATGATATGAATTGAGCCATTGTCGTGGAATTTTTCCATAGGCACCCAACCATCTTGTCATTATTTTACCTTCTAAATATTTTAACCTAGAATCATACAAGAGGGCCCAATCACCCTCCTGGAAGGTTCTAAGATTGGTGTTCTTATCGTGCGAAAATTTTATTTGCAGATGAACTAATTTAGTGTGCATTACAGCCTACAACCTAAGTTTATCAAGGGAATTTAGCTACTACAGTCTCCCTTCCTGAGCTTTTGTGATGTATAAGTAAAGTTGTGTTGTCATTCTTAGTTTATTGGACTCAAATTCACTGGATAGTAGGGCCTTATTTCCATATACGAAGTAAAAGGGGGTAAACCCAATGGTATTCTTATAACTATTGTTGTAGTCCCAAGTGGCCTCAACAAGACCGTTTTCCCAATATTTCTTGTTTTTTCTAACCACCTTAGTAAAAATTATTTCTAGTGCTCTATGTGTCACCTCCACATACACAATTTCTTGAGGGTGATATGGGGTGTAATTTCAATTTCTAATATGATGCTGCCTCATTATCTACTCTATCAGATTGGAAGTGAATTGAACACTTTAGTCTATCACTATTTCCCTTGGGAAACCAAATTTGTAAAAAAATGTTCCCCATTAATAAATATGCTACTGTTTATTTTGTTGCTACCTTAATTGCCTTCATTTCAACCCACTTGGTGAAGTAATTTGTGCATACAATGTTGTACTTTTATGTCTTTCTATATGGTCAATATGCCTAATTAATTCCATGCCCCACTTCTCAAATGGCTCAGAAGTCAGTTGAGGTTGTAGGGGCATCTCATCCCTCTGATTAATTTTCTCATCCTCTAACACTCGTCACATTATGTATTGTATCATTAGGAATATCAGTAAATAGTAATCTAGTTGTATCATACTTGAATAATATTGTAGGTTGTCCTCTTAGAAGAAAAATGGCTCCCACAGGGTCCATCATGACATGTTGAGTGGATGTCATAGACCTCATATTATCTAACACATCTCCTTAGATTTTTATCAAGCCCCAACCTAAAGAGGTTGCCAAAAATCCAGGTATAAGTAGCACTTTTCATAAGAATTTTTCTTTTTTCCTTTGAAGGAAAATCAAGGGGAAACTTCTAAACAACCAAAAAAATTTCTATATAAGAAAACCAATGTTGTGAAACCAGCTCCAAAAATAGAAAAAAAGAGATATCAATGCCTTAAAAATAAGGCACTTCGAGGGGGAAACCTCCAATACATTACATAAATGAACAATTATTTGATGATTCAAATTAAAAAACCTCCTTTCTATATATAGGAGTCCATGTGGCCACAATGTAATCCTAGCCGACCTAAAAATAATAATTTAAGGGCACAATAATAACAATATGGGGGTTACAGGGGTACAATAATAACAATAAGGGGGTTACACTAACAACAATAAGGGACTATACTAGTAATATAGGGACCTAACATGCCCCTCTCCTTCAAAAAAAGTGTTGTCCTCAACGCTTGAGTAGCTCTGGGTGCTTTCGTATAAAATTCTCATCCTCCCATGTAGAATCTTCAGTGGGTAAGTTCTTCCACTTGATGAGATACTCTGAAATTGATCGATTCCGTAGTTGTCGAGTTCTTGTTTCCATGACTGCTTTAGGTTCCAATATGATTTTTCCTTCCTCATCAAGTTCTGGCAATATTGTTTGAATCGGAAGATTTTCACCTATAACCTTCTTTAAGCATGAAACATGGAAAACTGGATGTACTCGCGAAGAAGCAGGAAGCTCCAATTTGTATGCCATAGTACCAATATTTTGCAACACCTTGTAAGGACCATAGTACTTTGGCGATAATTTAGTATCCTTCTTAGCTTGCTTGAGGGACATTTGTTTGTATGGTTGTAGACGTAAAAATACCCAATCTCCTACATCAAAACTTCTCTCGCTGCGATGTTGATCTGCCTGTTGTTTCATTCGATTTTGTGCCAAATTCAGGTTATCCTTTAAGAGTTGGAGAACTTCTTATTGATGCTCGATGTGATCTTCCACTGCTTGAACCTTCGAATTTTCTCTTAAAGATGATGTGATGGATGGTGGATGATATCCATAAATTTCCATAAATGGGGTCATTTTTGCTGCAGTATGGAAGGAAGTGTTATACCACCATTCAGCTAGAGGTAACCACTTGACCCATTGTGTTTGTTTATCGGATACAAAACAACGAAGATATCCTTCCAAACATTTATTTACTATCTCAGTTTGACCATCGGATTGAGGATGATAAGATGAGCTATGAGCTAATTGAGTACCCAAACAAGAAAATAACTCCGTCCAAAAATTTCCAGTAAAAATGGGATCTCTGCTGCTCACAATAACCCTTGGGTTCCCATGTAGCTTTTGAATTGTGTCCATAAATGTAGTAGCAACTGTACTTGCTTTAAATGGATGAGATAATGCACAAAAGTGTGCATACTTGGTAAGTCTATCAACTACCACCATGATGACATTCTTTCCTTCAGACTTAGGTAAACCTGTGATAAAATCCATTGAAATCTCCTCCCCACGCTGACTTGGAATGGATAAAGGTTGTAGAAGTCCCGGGGTCTTAATTGTCTCCACTTTATTCTGCTGGCAAACCAAACATTCCGCCACAAACTTTTGAATATCAGATTTAAGGCCATCCCAAAAAAATTCTTCTTCACCCTGTGGTAAGTTTTTAAAAATCCTGAGTGTCCTCCTAAAGGAGAAGTGTGCAATTCCAGAAGAATCTTTTGTTTTAGTTGGGAATTCTTACAAAGATATAAGTGATCTTTGTACCATAAGGAATCATTTTTCCAACTAAATGTATCCGATGTACTAGGATCTTGCTGCAACTTTTGAATGAGTGTCCATACATCTTTGTCCTTCTTCCATTCATCTCTTGCTTCGGTTATCCAATCTGGTTGGATAATAGAAATGGCACAAAGCAATGCTTCCACCTCTTCATTCATTCTTGAGAGTGCATCTGCAACAACATTAAGCTTTCCTTTTTTGTAGATTATTTCAAAGTCATAACCCAACATCTTTGTGACCCATTTTTGCTGCTCTTCTGAAGATAGTCTTTGTTCCAAAAAGTGTTTAAGACTATCATGATCAGCTTTTACCTTGAAGTGTCTTCCCATTAGGTAAGTTCGCCATTTCTTTAGTGCATGCAGTATTGCTAACATTTCCTTCTCATAAATAGGTTTCTGTAAATACTTTCCTTTGATTGGACGACTTTCAAAAGCAATGGGTCTTCCTTCCTGCATTAAAACTGCACCAATTCCATTTCCTGAGGCATCACATTCCACAATAATGGTTTTTGTGAAGTCTGGTGTAGCTAAGACCGGTGCTAGGCACATTGCCTCTTTAAGACGTTCAAAGGCCTTAGTTGCTTCAGGAGTCCATGAAAATGCATATTTATTCAATAATGTTGTTAGAGGTGCTGCTATTCTCCCATAATTCTTAACAAACTTGCGATAATACCCTGTTAACCTGAGAAATCCTCGCAACTTCTTTATGGTTGTGGGAACTTTCCATTCCTTAATGGCTTTAATTTTGTTAGGGTCTACTTTAACACCCTCGTGAGATACAATATGACCCAGATATTCCACCTCTTGTACTCCAAAGAAACATTTGGATGTTTTTGTGTATAATTGTTTCTCCTGCAATAGTTTGAGCACCCTGTCAACATGTTCAACATGATCCTTCCAAGACCTGCTGTAGATTAGTATATCATCAAAAAATACTAGCACAATTTTCTAAGGAAGGGTTTGAAAATGGAATTCATCAACCCTTGAAATGTAGAAGGTGCATTGGTAAGGCCAAAAGGCATGACCAAAAATTCATAATGACCCTCATGAGTTCGAAATGTTGTTTTTGGAATATCTTCAGTCTTCATTCTAATTTGATGATATCCCGAATGAAGATCCAACTTGGTAAAATAAATTGCTCCATGTAATTCATCCAATAATTCATCAATCACAGGAATGGGAAATTTATCTTTAATGGTGAGCTTATTGAGCTCCCTATAATTCGTACACATGCGCCATGATCCATCCTTCTTGTGTACCAATACTACAGGAGCAGAGAAAGAACTTTGACTAGGTTGAATTATACCCGCCTCTAACATTTCTGCAATCATACGTTCAATTTCGCTCTTTTGGACGTAAGGATATCTATAAGGCCTGATGTTTGGAGGAACACTTATTGGAATCAAATGAATAGCATGATCATGATCACGAATAGGTGGGAGTCCTTTGGGAGTTTCAAACACCTTGGAATGATTGTCCAAGACTTGTTGGAGATCTGCAGAAATAGATGATTTTGATGTCGGAACCTCTAGTGAGCATAATTGTGCAATTACGCCTTGTTGTTCTTTCTTTAGAAGCTTTGTCATGACATTAGAGCTTATTATCCTTCCCGGCTTCCCTTCAATACCCCGTAATTCGACTTCCTTTCCTTCTGAAAAAAATTTCAAGAAAAGTTCTTGAAAAATTAAAAGCTACCGTCCCCAAAGATTGTAACCATTGTACTCCTAGTACAACATCAGCACCTCCCATAGGAATGGAAAGCATTGGACTATTCAATACATATTCCTCCATGGTTAGCTTGATATTATGGCATTTTCCAGAGTAATTTATAGTTCCTCCATTTGCAACCATCACTTGACATTCTGGTGCTGGGTATAGGAAACAATTCAATTCCTTGGCTACCTTACAATGAATAAAATTATGGGTACTACCCGAATAAATCAACACTATTACCTTTTTCTTCTTGATATGTCCTTCTATCTTGAGAGTTTGAGGAGTGGTAATTCCTGCCAATGCATTACACGATATGGTCGGACTCATTTCTTCCTCTTCTAGGGTTGGTTCCTGGTGTATATCCTCTTCTTGTTCATTTTCTTCCTCTTCACAATCTATGTAAAATAATTTCTTCTCAGCACACTTATGACCTTTAGTGTATTTTCTATCACAACTGTAGCAAAGCCCTTTTTCTCTTTTTTCTTCCAATTGTTGTGGTGTCAACCTTGTAGGTTGTGGAAATCTATGTGTAGCAACACTTCCTTCTTTATAGAAGTGAGTGGTAGGCTTCCTTGTCACCATAATTTTACATTCAATATTTCTTGCCAACGTGAATGCCTTCTTGAATGAATCAGGTTCCAAAATGCGAACTTCATGTTGGATGTTATCCTTTAAAGTACCTATGAAGAGATCAATCCTGTGTTCCTCTGGAATATTAGTTACCCTTATATTCAATTTTTTGGAAGTCCTCAATGTGCTGCCCCACTAAACCCTTTTGTTTGAGATTTATCAATTGGCTAAAGAAGGTGTTGCTCTTTGTATCCTCATAATGTGCTATCATTTCCTCCGTAAAAATTGACCATGTGACAATTTTTTTACGAGAGCAAAGCCATCGATACCATACAAATGTATTTTGTTCTAAATGTAAAGTTGCAATACATGTCTTTTGTGTGTTTTGCACATTATAGAGATCAAAATATTTCTCCATATTTAGTATCCATGTTACAAGATCCTTTCCATCAAAACTTCCTCATATCCATTTTTGGAATATGGTGGTTCTTCCCTCCAACATTAGAGTTTATGAAATCACGATTAACATTTATTTTTTTCTCATCATGAGTTTCCTCTACTATCTTTTCACCATTAGGAAACATTTCTTATATTAACTTCTCGATAACTTCTTATAGTCTGGTAGACCCTGTTTCACATATAGTTTAGGTATTATTTTTCTTATAATTTATTTTATATCTTATAGTATGTTAAGTTGATCTATCTTAGATTCCACACCTTTCTTCAAACCATCCATCTTAGTTTCCAAACCTTTCTTCAAAACTTCCATGTCATTTTTTGTTGCTCTTTGTGAGAGCGAAATTTTTTGCACTTGCTCTTGTAATTTTGATATGTCATGTTGCCATTCTTCCTCTTCATGAGTCATAGTAGAGCCTTCTAAAGTCTTAATGGGTGTTGAATTCCTTTTTCAGGGCCATTTTAGAAACCAATACTGATATCTATTCTACAATATTCCCTTGGAATCAATTCAACTTGATTCTTCAAACAAGACTTATGCAATTTAGAAAAAAAATATGCACCTTTTACTTGCTTTTGCAGAGCTCTACATTGAAATTGAATTATCTCTAAAATTGAATATCCTTAATATCTGAAATTTGGCCCTGTAGTAGTCCTCTAAAGCTTCTTTCAAATTCCATAGGTCTGACTTGATTTGGATTCTTCAAGGCAAAGTTATGTCGAATGTCCGGCAATGACCTAATTATGGACTCGTTCAGTAGAGCGAACTTGTACGACTTGCCACGTGTCACTACTTTCTCCTTCGGTTCTGAAATTTATAGAAAGGAAACTACAGTCCGTGTACTTCCAGCTATGTTTTATAGAATTCCAATCTGATGCTCAGAGAGAGAGTTATGAATATTTTCCCATGATCACCTCTTTGAGATGAAATTAGGGAGCCTAAAAAAGACCTAACTTCCACAGATCATATCTCAACAAATATTGCGAACCGGGCTCTGAAATGTTGCGACGATGTTCCTCAGGATCTTGGCTTCGCACTCGGAACATTTTAGCTTCTAAACCTTCGTAGAAAAAACTTTATAGAAAAAATGTCATGATGAACTGTTTAAGTGAAATTCAGGAGCCTGCAAAAAGCCCTACCTTCCACAGATCATGTCTCCAAAAATATTGTGAACGAAGCTCTAAAATTTTGCGACGATGTTCCTCAGGATTTCTTCTTGGCACCCTAAAACATTCAGCTTATGAACCTTCCTAGAAGCAAAGTTATAGCAAAAATTCCACGATGACCTGTTTGGAGTAGTGAAAACCTAGAATCCAAAGCATCTGATACCAAATGTTGTGAAACCAGCTCCAAAAATAGAATAAAAGAGATATAAATGCCTTAGAAATAAACCACTTTGAGGGGGAAACCTCCAATACATTACATAAATGAACAATTCTTTGATGATTCAAATTAAAAAAACTCCTTTCTATATATAGGAGTCCATGTGGCCACAATGTAATCCTAGTAGGGCCACAATGTAATCGTAGCCGACCTAACAATAATAATTTAAGGGCACAATAATAAAAATATGGGGGTTATAGGGGTACAATAATAACAATAAGGGGGTTACACTAACAACAATAAGGGACTATACTAGTAATATAGGGACCTAACAACTAAGGAGATAAGAATGATATGGAATAGAGGTGCTCATCGGGAATTTGGTCATCCACCATATCTTCCTTTTCTGTAGACAATGTTAGCTTAGTGTTTTCAAGATTACAACAACCCTCTTTTTGTTTTTGTACATAAAAAAAATCCCTAAACAAAATTTTTAGTTTTACTTTTCATAAAAAGACCAAAAAACTTTAAAATATTCACAATAAACATCAAAAAAGTGATATAAAAATTCAAAGGTCGGAACCATAAAAAAAATATTTTTAAATGAAAACACGCCTGACTACTCGACCACCCAACTATCTGACCTTCCGACCAATAGGTCGAGCCAATTCACAACTTTTTTGAAAAATCTTACCTGACCTCCTGACTACACAACTTATAAATAAAGCTTGACTCTTATGTAGTTAGGGCCGGGAAGAAATAAAATTGTAATAAATGAAAAAACACATGACCCCTAACTGTACGACTTCCCTAATAAAATATTCATTTTTCTAGATTTTCGTGTGTTTCATTTTTTGAAATGAATTAATTTGAAATATTATAGTTTCACATTTACTTGATTTAATAATAAATTGTGTCGATCCTATATTAATTTATGGAAAAAACAATTGGATTTCTCTATGGTAAATTAATGAACAAAATAATTCACATCATCCTTGGGTTCCTAATCATAACTCATAATTCCTTAGATTAATTTTCTTGCGTGTTGCTTTCATTATATTATCTATGGTTTAGAGAAACTTGAATTGAGAAAACGTGACATCGGTTGTAGGAATTCTATGTAAGAGGGATGAAATTATCAATCATTCTTAATTCAATTTTAAATTTTGAAAAGAAAAATCTTATATAATCTTTATTTTTGTCCATAGGTCATAGAATGGGGAATAGAAGAAAATATCCAATAGCCAAATAATAAGTGGAGAAAATAAGGGGGAAAATTAAAGAAATAGAGGATCCATGACTAGACGAGGGAAACATGAACCCATTCCTAATCTCTTCCTCTACTTATAAGACTCAAAAATCAGGTACGATGAGATGGGAGGAAATTTTCGATTACTTTGAAGAGAGAGGATAGCTAAAAAATACAAGCTCTTCTCAAACAACGAATAATCACTTTGAAGGAAGAAGAAGGACAAAGTTACACAAAGTAGCTTCCATGGCCAGGATTTTTCCTTATTATGATATGGTTTCATGGATTTTTACTCATGCTGATATCAAAGCTCGCACAATATCAAACCATAGCAAAATTTCCATAGTCTCATGGAAGAAATAAATCCTATCAACCATTTATAATCTCAATCCCCCATAAATCCAACTCAATTTTGATTTTATTAACAATTTTAGAAACATTTCTTTAAGAAATGTAGAGAAAATTCTGGCAGAGTAATCGAAGACTGGCTAAGGAGAGAAAATGAATGGTTTAAGATTAAGTCCAATAAAGAGTATCCCATAGAAATTTTCAAGAAACCTGTAATATTTCTCATTAAGATGTTGACCAGGTTATTTAGAGAATAAGACCCTAAAAATTGAAAAATCAAGTGGATTCCAATAATCCACAACATCCTAAAAGAAGGAAAATGTCTGAACTGGGTGGACATATTTTCCCAGAATATCACAGACGCCTTAAAATTGTCAATAGAATCTCCCCCTAGTTACAAATGCATTTTTTATATGTCTTCATATATCTAATAGATATTGTCATTTCCTCTCATGAAATGGAACTACCCTCTAACCAACAACATCCTATCCAAAACTATGCCCCAATCCTGTGTAAGTCCAATTTTAAATTCCATTTTTACGATATTTGAAATTTTTTCTTGATCCCTTTTTTATGAAATCCTGTTTGGAAAAAACCCTCCAAGAACTAGTCAAAATATGAAAGAAGCCCTATATTCCATTGGTTATTGTTTTATGGAGGAATTTCTTTATTATATCAGATTTTATGGGAGTGATGTTGGTCCTCACCTTTTACCATGTTATATCCCTGAAAGGCTCGCTTTTGAGAGAAGTTACAAATCAATTTTTTTTGAATGGATAGGATAGGAAGTTAAGTAAGTTACAGAAGAAAAATTTTCTTAGATTTCTGAATAAATCTGGTGACATAAATATTACAGACAAAGGTCATGGATTCAAGGAAGTTGACGGGCTTGAAGAATTTTGGTTACATTCTCTACCTCTCTATGACTATGATCCTAACAGGATTATTTGTAGTCATTATATAATAGTTAGCTTTATGAAAATATTTACTCATGAGGAGCCTCCCTTTGATGAAATTTTCATAGATATTGATGAATTTCAACAAGCTATTGAAAGATGAAATCTGTTAGTTAGTGAAATGAGAGACTGGTTACAAAAGTTTAGAGAAAATTTGTTTGAAAATTTATTAAGAGAGAAAGGTCTCCATATCATTATTTCATTTGAGGATTTGAAGGCTTCTGAATTTTTTCAATTTAATTTCAACCAAATCACTTCATATCCTTTTATTGTCTTTCAAAAGGAAAAAGACATTGAAATTGAAAAAATAGAAGATGTTGTTATTTTAGGTAATGAAGCATGAAGCCATGAAGAAATGAAAAAAGTTCAGGATGTTACAAAAAAAATTACAACTATCAAATTTGCTAAAGAAAAATAAAGAAATTCTGATGACAGAAAATGTAGCAGAGAAGAAAAAAACAACTGAAAAAAATATTATTCCAATCAATTCGCCCCAAGAAGTAGAACAAAAGAAACTATAAAATATAACAATTCAAGAAGTGGAAGTCAACAAGGAGAAGGAGAAGAAAATAATTGATGAAACTGTCATTAAGAAAAATGAGGAAGAAAGGGAATCACAAAGAAATATAGATACTACTACCACTACATCTCCTAATACTTCAATGGCACCCATTTGTACTAAGAGCCCCTGGGAATATTTTATGTTCAAACTAGTTTCTGAGCTAGAGTAAGTTCCAAATAAAAATCCATCTTTGACGGATTATTATTTCAATTCCCAAACAAAATCAACAGTGAGGAGGACAAAAAAAAGAAAACATGATTCATTAGAGACTGTGTTAAAATTTAGCTAGCAAGCTCCAAGGGATGTGAAAGAAAAATACAAAGAATCCTCCCATGCCTAAGGAGATTTTGTCAAATATAGCCATTATCATATAAATGAGCTTGCAACCTCATATGATAATAGTGTACAAAAAATTAAAGTGTTAGAGAAAAAATTAGAAAAAAAATAAATTATTTAGTGAAGATATTTGGAAGAAGCATTCTACAACTCTCATTCAAGGTTTCATTGTAGAAAGGAAAATCTACAGAAATATTTTCAAGTGGAATTAAAGGAATTAAATTCAAAACATGAACAACATATTCAGGAATTGAGACAAATGCATGAATATCAAAATTGCATTTTTAAAGCAGAACTTCAAAGAAATTTTGAGGTCATCATGATAGATTTAAAAGAGAAAATTCATTCTCTTCAAATCCAACTCATCAAAATCAAGGATCCACATAGAGCCTCGAAATTTTAAAGAGAAAGCTTCACATATTTTTCTAATTTTGAGGAAAGACCAATCAAAATTCTACAAATAGATAGATAAAATCTCAAGATTTTTTCGAGAGGTTACCAATTTAAAGGAAAGGATTGATTCATTAATAGAAGAAAAAAAATCCATTAAAAATACGTTTATGTCTATTCTTGACTAGGAAAATGAATTTCAATCTGATGAAATTACAAAAGTTTCAAAAATAGATAAAATATTGATGCTTGCATATTGAGCCACAGGGAAAAGGAAGTCAAAGGAATCAGAGAATGGATCAAAATTGCATAAGGTCAATGCTTGATAATATGTGAAGAAGAGACTAATTTTGTAGAAGAAATTGACTTGCTAAGTTCAAATCCACTAAAAGATATTGTTCTAGGGGAATTAAAGCAGTCAAAAAAGGACCTTGTCATTAAAGGTCATGTAGAAATCAAAAGGATTAAATTCTGGAAGAAGAAAAATTTCCAGAAATGACTACAACTACCTTTTGAGAAAATCAAGCTTATTTCCAAGTTTGGAATAAAGTATCAGAAAATAAAGAAGAAAGTCCAATGCTTGATTTCTAGTTGCCAAATCAACATAAATCAATTTCCTTCCATTCACTTCTCATAGGTTTCTCAGGTGTATTCAAAGTGGGTGAAGTATATTGAGGTTCATGCATCACATCTATTGCTCAATATCAACTATGAAGTTTCTGAATACGAGGAGAACTTACCTACTTCTCAGAAAGATATCAGTTGAACAAAATAGAATTTATATTTTTATATTAGACATTTACTTTCCACAAAATCTTTTATTTTCTTCTTTTAAGACTTATCTTAATTTTTTCAGCATATCCTAGTTTTCAAGGATCTATAGAACCTCTTAAATTGGTGTAAGGGTTCCAAAAATTGTGAATACTACAGACTTGAATTTTTGAATCAATTTTAAAGTATCAGCTTTTTTGAAGACTAGTTTCAGTTTTAATGTGTGATGAGCTATGAGATTTATGTTTGGACATCATTTTAATTACTTAATGGATTCCTCTGTTATTTCTCTTCAACTTGTACTATTTAATTTTGAATGAATACTTGATTTGTTTGTTAAAAATTTATTATGATGTGTTACAGTCTACATCCTTTTATCAATAGAAGTTTATAATTTATTAATTTTGCATTAATATTTGATCATCGAAACCTGATATTCGCAAGATAGGTTTCTATTTCTCTCGTTTTTGAGATAAGTGTTTTATTTTATTTCTTTTAAGTTGAAGCATTCATATATATTACAGAAAAAAGAAAAAAAGAAAAAAATTTGGTTGAATAGGATGAAAAACTGAAAAAAATGTATTTGTGATTTTTCTGTACAAAAAACTTATATGTGTGGTTTTCTGGACCGAAAATATAGTCAAGAGTTTAAATCACATGATATTTCATGTGATATTATGTCCATTAAAATCATTTATTTTATTGTTGTTTAATGTGATCACATCTTACCAACCGTTTTTTCATATATTTTTGTAGATAATTGTAACTATTAAAATATATGTCATATATTTTCCCTAGATTAATCATTAGTTATTATCATAAGGTAGTTTAGTTTTACAAAGGAAACTGGGCCCTTTTTCCAGACATTATATGGTCATCTCAACAAAAAAGGGTCTAATTGGGACCCCTATAGGAAAAATACTTACTCATTATAGGAGGAATTTTTCCACCTATCAACACCTAGACAAGAAATATGCATCAACATTTTTTTTCCCTGGCTTATCAATAATGGTTAGATTAAATTGTTGAAAAATAATAAGCATCTAATGATTTGAGCATTACATCAGGTTTATTCATCATGTACTTAATGGTTTCATGGTCAACGTGCACAAAATATTGAATTTAGTAATGTATTTCCTGAATTTATTCAAAGAATGCACAACAGAAAATAGTTATTTTCTGCTAATTTTGTAATTAAGTTCAACCTTGGACAGTTCTTTACTAATGAAATAGATGTCAAAAGGAAATTTAACTTCAAGTTTCCCCAATTTTTCCCTGAGGACTTTGTCTGATGCATTTGTGTGAACGCGGAAGGGAAAGGCCTAATTTTTCACTCTTTAGAGAGGAAGTGGCATAGAGAAATTCTGTCATTCATAAAAAAATGGAACTTTTTAGGGCTTCAAGAGATATTGATTTCTATGCATCTTTTCAAAACCTTGCACGGGTTCGGGAAATATTCTCAACAAAAATATCCATAAGGCATGAATTCATCTATATAAATATCTAATGATTCATGTACAAAGGTCAGATATGATACTCAATATCACCCTCTCAAAGGTGCTAGTGGCATTGCACAAGTTGAATAGAAACCCCGTAGGTAAAGTTCCCCCATGGGAAAGTGAAAGTAGTCTTATCTTGTTATTCAAGACTGGTCTTTCTTGGTGGCCTTATTATGTTATCTATAATAAATTCAAACCATCCATTTCCTATTTTTCTTAGCCACAATTACCAAAAGATGATACACACTCACTGTCTAAAATTGGATAGATAAAACCCGCATCTAATAATTTATGTAAATCATCTTTTACAATGTCCTTTAGTGAAGAGTTCATTCTTCTTTGGGATTGGAAAATAATTTTATCGTATTCCTTAATTTATATATGATTAGTACATATAGAGAGGTTAAATCCTTTCATCTCTTTGTAATCTCATGCAAAATCATCAAGATTATGCCTTAAAACAATGAGCAATTGTCCTTCTTGGTTAGCTGAAAGAAAAAGGTTTTTTTTCAAAGTTTTAGAGGGGTTGATTTCTATTATTTTTCACATTATTTGATCATAACCAACAATGATTAAATATTCCAAGAGTTGTCGTGAATGTAGGAATATTTTCCTAAATATTCTTCTTTTATATAGTCTATATTCATGGTAGCAAGCTAATTATTTTGTAGAAAAATTCCAATCGTATTGTCCTCATATAATTTCCTACCACAAATAGTGGCTTATAATGTACAAATGGGTAGGTTGATGATTGATATATTTCTTATTAGTCTTCCTCTTCTACCCACATAGGAAAATCATGCTCAATAAGGGGTTGGACAAGGGGATATAGTACACATTGTTTTCTTAGATTCTCGTTTGTAATTTTCATGTTTCCAGCTCTACAACTTATGTAGGAATCAACAATATCTAACCAAGGTATTCCTAGTATAAGGGGATAGCCATTGAACTTGGTTTTTGGCTGGAGAAAAAGGAAGTTAGTAGGGCACTCCAAAGAATCAATGGAAACCTTAACATCCTCGATGATTCCCTTTGATGCTATTGTGGATCTATTAGCAAGTTGCAGCACCATGATGGTGTTC
This sequence comes from Pinus albicaulis, assembly GCA_034641835.2. Classification (NCBI taxonomy): domain Eukaryota; kingdom Viridiplantae; phylum Streptophyta; class Pinopsida; order Pinales; family Pinaceae; genus Pinus; species Pinus albicaulis. The sequence goes on from CM076582.1 coordinate 732,089,101, forward strand.
CTTAAGGATCCTTTCAGATTAATCTTGAACATATTTTCCATGGTCATGATATCAATTTCAACTTATAAGTCAATAAGGGTGTTTCCGACTACAATTTTATTAATGTGCACATCTACTACGGGCTACCATGATCCAAATACTTTCGTATGATGATATTCCCAAGCATGATATCAACCAATTTCCTAATGGCATTGATAGTAGGGCATCTTCCTTATCCTTCCTGTCCTCTTAAGGCATTCTTTTTTGATGAATATGTTGTATATATGAACATCGTTGATAGCTTGAATGGGATGGATTTTTCCACACCAATGTTTTAGTTCTCCCAATATTTTAGCTTATTTTGGGGTATGTGTTTTAGGATGGATCAACCTTTGAGGATAGGGAGGATTTTTGTCTTGAGAAGTGTTGTGTTCCTTCTCTTCTTCAAGATTTTCTATTGGAAAAGGTGGGTGAGAATTAGGAAGTATCTTCCCAAACTTGAGGTTTATTTATTGGATTTATACAACATACTTAGGATAAGATGTCTCTCCACTATAGATTTGTTGGGCCTACTTATTTTTGGGCTATGGATTTGGTTGAACATGCATTTGTTGTTGTTTCAATGGATTGTTTTGGGATAGTTGTGTTTGAGGAGGAGGAGGAGGAATTTGGGCAAGTGCTTTGGTTGTCTGAGGCCTCCATATTGATGATGGATTACCCCATTGAGGAGGTTGGTGTTATTATGGGTGAAAAGGGGAAATGACAGGTTTAGGAGGAGGATATGACCATGGAGTGGGCATAGAACAAGGTGAGTTTTCAAGTGGATACCGAGATTGAAATGGTGCATTGTAACTTATATTGAAAGAGGAAGGATAGTTCATACCTTGTTGATATGTTCTAGGGCCTTATGCCCTTTTCTAGTTAACAAATCATAGTTTCTACATGCCTCCTTTTGCTCCTTGATACATTGCTTTCAAACCTGGAAAAGATGGATAATTATTAGTTGAATTATTTTCTTCACACATATAGCAAATTTCTATAACATTTAATGGGAATTGATTTCTATGGTGCCTCTTAATGCATCTATGGAAAAATATGGTTGATGCCCTTTCCTCCTCCTCTTATTTTTTCTTAATATGAAATGTGTCAATATTTAGGAAAAATGTATTTAATATTTCACTTTTAAAATCCTCTAACATACCTCTAAATACATTGTTAATGGATGTAGTAGAGGATGAAAGACTTACCAAACCATAGCTATATATAACTCTTTTTTGGCAGCTCTAGAATGATTCTATAACATTGTTTTGATGTCTTCCTAATTGAGTTGATAAATATCTTCATTGGCCAACATATTTAGGGTCTCCATTATTTCTTCCCCAACCCTCCAGAGTAAGACTAGTTTCAATGTATCTAGATAAAGAGTGCAATTTTGTGCCCTTCTATAGATCACCTGAATATTCCCTCATATTCTTCCAATGATTCATCTAGCCTGTGTGTCATTCTAAATATTCCCTCTCTTGTATATCTTTCTATACAATAGTCCCTATATTTTTGTTTAATTATTGTTGCATCTAGCCCCATGTAGTGATGTTTCCTCCTTCTAATATCATGAACTAGTGCAAGGTTGCATCCTTGAGGGTAGAATGAAATAATTTGAGCTTCTACTCATTCGATGTATAATAATATTTCCTACAAACTAAAAAAAATAAAACATAAAGGTTTTAAATTCCTCATAATCCATTCCATGGAAATGTGGAAGAGAAATGGGGATGATATTTTTCATTTTAGCTTCCCTATTTATTTCCTTTATAGGAAAGAATTCATGTTGTCTATTTCTAGCTATATTATTAGTAGGTGATGGAGGTTCTTCTCCTCTTATAGGTTCCTCAGAAATCTTGGGTTTTGTTGAGCTCCAAAGATGTTCTTTCTTCCACCACATTCCACTCCATTTCCTTTGTCCTTTATTAATTACAGGCTCAAATGATCAAAAGAATTAATTAAAATTTCTTTAAGAATTAATATCATGACTAACTTGCTATGTTTTTATGATTTTGTCATTGTAGTACTTTTTGAACTAGATCTAGCTACAGAATGCAAACATTCTATAGCTAGTTGTCGATTTTGCAGCTGTCTTCATGTCTACGCAGGCTCCAGGTGTCATCCTAGAGAAAAACACATATGGTCATATTCCACATCATTCCCTCATCATTTGTTTCTCTCCACAAAGTTTGAATGGAATTCTGTAGTTGGTTATGTACGTGGGAACTCAAACTAGGAGATAGACTCCTAATAGGACAAGGACATTCCAGATGTCCTTAATCATATTAAGAGACCACCATCAGAGTCCTAGTTTGATTTTTATTTGGAAAGACAATTATCCCTAGGTTATCTCAAAACAGTTATGTAATTTTTTTATAAATATGGCTCGGGAAACCGAGGGACAAGGTTAGATTTTGTGTTGGATCGCTAGATTTCAGAAGTCCTAAAACACTCTGTTTTGAAGTAATTTCTCTTTTAATGAAAGAAGCATCACTTTATTGAAAGCGCTGAGTCAATTTTGAAGTAGATTTTTCATGCTACTCCGGTGGTAGAGGGCCCCTACTACCTGAGCAGCTTTGTTCATACGGCTTAGATAAGTATTTTAGTCTCGTTTTTTTCATTTCTAGCTTAAGCAGGTGTCTAAAGTTTATGTTTCATACTTGTTTACATTAATCATCACAGCTAGACTTACTCTTATAAACTCTTCCAAAATATCATCACGATGAATAAGGCATAGCTGTGGTGTTGTAGATTTTAGTTGCATTTCCTTTCGAATTTTATGATTTATGCTTGTTTACACTAAGTTTCATAGCCGGTCTTACTCCTACAAACTCTTCCAAAACATCATTAACAATGACTAAGAAACAGTTGTGGTATCTTAGATCCTAGTTTTAATTGATTTCAAATCTTATGTTTATGTTCAATTGCATTGAATAATACAGCCAGACTTGTTTTTACAAACTCTTCCAAAATATCATTCATATTGAACGAGATGGGCGGTAGAATTCTATAGACTAGCTGCATGTTAATTTAGTTATAACACTCCGGAGGTTGATTGCATTTAGTTCAGCTCTGTCACTACATTTCAAGTTTGATAATGTCATTCTAGTTTAACTCTGTTCACTGTACTTCAAGTAGATTAGTAGCACTTTAGTTCAGTCTCAGTTCATTTTGTTTCAAGAAAAGATTAATGGCATTCTAGTTTAGTTGTAGTCACTGTATTTTAAGATTGATAGATCGCATTCTAGCCTAGTGTTATCCATTGTATTTCAAGTAGTACTAGTTGTCAAAATTAGTCTCTCGGCCTTCATTATTTACAACTTACTTTTGTTCTGAATTTATATTGATACATCATCACATGAACAGGGGTCAGTAATATCAGTTTAAGGCTTTGATTATTCTACAAATCTTTTACAAATTCACCTATAGCCTTTTTCCCAAACATTATTCTAGAAAATATCTAAACTTCTGAATAAGGCCTAGTAGTGATAAGTCAAGTTGCAGAATAGGGTAACTTCAACATCATAGGTTAATCTAGAATAGAAACCTTACTATGTTACAAATAATCATTTTTTTTTTGTAATATTGTGAGTTGATTGTTTATTTAGGAGAACTTCATTTACACTTAACTTGTCCATTTCTCAAGCTCTTCCAACACATCTTTAATGATTGAATTGGATATGTTCAAGCTCATGTTGTGATTTATTTCCTTTCAATGAAGTCATTATCAAGCTTTGCATTTGTTGTTTGCCATCCATAGTTTAGGCTTTGTTCTGTTTTAATATAACCAATAGCTTCTTTTCACCAGCACTTAGTTCTTTCCCTTTTCAAACATAAAACCATAAAACCAAAAACATCATAAAACACTAAACACAATTTAGTGAGAAACAAATACCTAGGCACATATAGTGCACCACACTTCAGCAGTTTACTAGCCCTGGTTGACAATTAATGAACTCAATTTAGGAACACTAAGTTGAGCACAAACATTTTGGCACCATTGCCGGGGAAGTGTAACTAGGTAGCCTTGTTTCTTAACTCCAAAAAACAATGATATGCATAGAGAGAGAGAGACTCAAGGGGTAGATTCATAAGAAGCAGAAGCAGAAGCTTGATTCCTAGAACACCTCTTGTTTCACCTAGACCAAGAGCCAGTACACCTCCAACTCAGACCCACATTGCATCCTTTACTGATCCTAGACTTCCAGAAGGCTTAAGATCAGATATTCCATTAGAAATACCTTCCACTTCATCCACTGAACCTGTCTTAGAAGAATATTCAAGGGCCCCTGCTAGAGACACAAACTTTTCCACTTCCACAGAAGAATCAACTATGGCAGAAGAAGGGGGAGGAGGAGTCTTTAATGGAGAACACACATTATTTGGAGGGGGTAGAGGTAGAGGTAGAGGAGAAGGAGTTAGAGGTGCAGAAGGAGAAGGATGTAGAGGAAGAGGTAGAAGAGAAATGGGAATCTCTTTTGGGTTTCCTATAGTAGATGAAGAAACCAATACAACTATGAAAAAAATTTCACCCTCTGTCCTTCCAAACTTCTATGGACTTAAAAATGAAGATCTTGAAACCTTCCTATTTGAATTTGAAGTCCTATGTAGAACTTATGACTACTTACAAGATGCTCAAAAACTTAAACTATTTCCTTCAACATTGAAAGGATCAGCATTGAAGTGGTTTATGAGTTTGATCAACAGTTCTATTAGGACATGGGAAGATATGAAATAAGCATTTCTAGAGAGGTATTTGGATTATTTTATGCCAGTCAATCATAAGGAGGAAGTGTTCAAGATGATACAAAAAGAAGATGATAACCTGGAAGATTTGTTGGAGAGATTTCATTATAACATCAAAAGAGAAAAAATGGAGAACCTAGATCAAGACACCTTAAAAGCTCTCTTGTTGAAGACAATTAGGGATGAATGGTTGGATATCCTTAACATGATGGGAAAAGGGGATATATCTCAGCTCACATTACCTGAAATATCTGAGTTATGTATCAACCTTTCAAGAGGGAAATCCAAAACTGTAAAAGGTCCAAGAGACCCTGCTCTCGCAAGGGAAAGTAAGTCTGCTTCTGGGATATTAAGTAGGGAAGAGATAGGGCATATGCTTGATGAATTCAAATATGACATCTTAGGGAGTCTTAGTGAACAAATAGACACCCTTAAGTTACAAAACAAGCAAAAAGCTGAATCTGATGCCTTAGCAATCTTTTGTCCCAAATGTAGAAAGAAGCATGCCTTGAGAGAATGTAATTTGGATGCAAAAGTTATAGAGACCTATGTAATTTGTTCAGAAAAACATGAAACCAAAAGATGTCCTTCACTTCCTAGTATTAAAGCTGTCTTTCAAGAGGAAACTCCTACAAATTCCACAGAATCTTTCAATTTTGTCTCTAGAAGGCCTTGGCAAGAACCTAAAACACAAGGATTCCATGATCAATTGTATAATCAACCTCCACTAAATTGGAATTCTTGGCAGAAACCTTGGCCCCAATTTAAAAATGAATCTCAAGCTTGGGCATAAGGAGCACAAAATCCCTATGGAAGATACTCCCAGTACTATCAACATCCACCATCCTATCCACCATACCCACATTTTTCTCCTCAAAATCCTCAACAAAATCCTCAACAAAATCCTCATAACCCACAACATCAAAATCAACCACTCCCATTACCATTTCCTCAGAAATCAAATCAGTTGCCTGCTCAACCCATACCAAACCCCAACAATAAAAATTCTCAGAATACATACATGATAGAAGGCCAATAGTTTCCAACTTATTTAATTACTCCTCTAGACCTTAGTGATGTTCAACTTAGGTCTGGAAGAATACTTGAAAAGAGGAAACCTTCTTTGATTATACAAGAACAAGACAACTCTGAGGAAGATTCTCTACGAGAAAATAAAAGTCTTGAAGAAGACACATCTTTTCAGGACCCAAACATTGAAAAACCAAAACAAAAAGAACCAATAATTTCAACTCCTATATTAGAGCAGCCATCAACATCCACTCCTACACCTCCCTTTCCAGAAAGATTACAAATTGATAGAGGTGTATAAAAATAAATTATGGTGCCTAATTATGATTTCCTAGATGAGCTGAGAAATGTCTGTATTAAGATTCCATTATTACAAGCTGTCAAGGAAATTCCAATTTTAGCAAAGACAATAAAGGAGTTGAGCATGAAGAAAACAAGAAAAAGAATAAGAGAGACAAAGAAAATTCAACTGGAAGGAAAAATAGCAGATATCATGATGGGTAATATTGCTATTCCAAAGCATCTAGACCCAGGAAATCCAATTGTTAAAATTGACATCAATGGAATTGAGATCCAAAACACACTCATTGATTTCGGAGCAGCAATCAATATCATGAGTAGACAAATCATGGATAAACTGAAACTTCCTAATCTTCTCTTTACACCCACATTATTACAATTAGCAGACAGATCTGTGATTAAACCTGATGGGGTAATAGAAGACATTCTAGTGTCCCTAGATTCTTGGGAGTACCCTGTGGATTTCATGATCCTAACTCCTAAGAATAATCTAGGAGGGAATCCTATTATATTAGGAAGACCTTGGTTAGCTACAGCTGATGCTTTCATTAGTTGTAGATCCGGTGATATGTACATCTCTGATGGTAGTTCAACTAAGAAATTCACTTTGTATCCTCCAGTAAGGACAATTACAGATTTAGATGATACTCAATGGATAGAGGATGAAGAAGACTTACAACCTCTCTTCACAATTTCAGAAATTAGTGAAGATAGTCAAATTCTGAATACTTTAGAAAACTTTGAATCCTCTTCGGAATACAAACATAAACAATTTCAAGAAGAATCCAACATTGATTTTTTATCATCAAGACAGATTTCTCTTCATTCTATGGATAAATTTGGCAGCTCTACAAGTGAGATATTTCCAGGCAAAACTTTAAACATAAACAAGAACCTAGAAAAATCTCAACAAGAAGAGTTAGTCAAGATCTTACAGAGACATTCTTCTGCATATGCATGGGAGTACACTGATATGAAAGGGATAAGCCCCAAGATTTGCACTCATCACATCTACATAGAGGAAAATTGTAAACCAATCAGACAACCTCAAAGACGGATGAATCCAAATCTTAGGGAGATTGTTAAAGAAGAATTGCAGAAATTGTTGAATGTCAAATTTATCTATCCTATTTCAGATAGTCAGTGGGTTTCTCCTTTGGTAATTGTGCCAAAGAAAAATGGTAAAAGGAGGGTATGTATTGACTACCAAGAATTAAACAAAGCTACTCTTAAATATCATTTTCCCCTACCTTTCATAGATCAAGTGTTAGATACCTTAGCTGGCAAAAAGTACTTCTCATTTCTAGATGGGTTTAGTGGTTATAATCAAATTCAAGTAGCACTTGAGGATCAAGACAAAACCACATTTTCCTGTCCTTGGGGTACCTATGCTTACCGAGTATTTCCATTTGGATTGTGCAATGCACCTGCAACATTTCAAAGGGCAGTATTAGGAATCTTTTCAGATATAATACATGATTGTGTAGAGGTATATATGGATGATTTCACAGTTTATGGAAACACATTTGAAGAAGCCTTAGCAAAATTGGAATTTTTTTTAAAAAGATGTAAAGAAGCAAATCTTTAACTTAGTCATGAGAAGTGTTTTATGATGTTTACTGAAGGAATTGTTTTAGGACATCACATTTCAGGGGATGGGATTAGAGTTGATGAGTCAAAAGTTGAAGTCATCTCTAACTTATCTATTCCAAGTTGTCAAAAAGATGTTAGGAGTTTTCTAGGATTTATAGGATATTATCGAAGATTTATAGAAAAATTCACCAAGATAGCATCTCCACTCTTCAAATTACTTACCAAAGATTGTGAATTCAAATGGAATTCTAATTTCCAGTTAGCCTTTGAGACCCTAAAAACAAAAATTTCTGAAGCACCTATTTTAAGGGGACCTAACTGGAAGTTACCTTTTCATATTTCAACAGATGCCTCAAATACAGCTCTAGGAGTAGTATTGGGACAAAAAGACCTGATTCCTTATGCCATCTACTATACCATTAAAAATTTGACTCCTTCAGAGTTAAACTATATTGTAATTGAAAAAGAGTTTTTAGCTGTTGTTCATGCCATGAACAAATTCAGACACTATATAACAGGCTATGAAACTTTTGTTCACACAGATCATTCTGCAATTAGATACCTAATGAAAAAATCAATTACTAATGGTAGAGTCATAAGATGGTTATTTCTTTTACAAGAATTCAACATTACCATTCTAGATAGGCCTGGAAAACAAAACACAGTAGCTTATTTCCTATCTAGACTCCAAAACATCAAAGATGACACTCCAATTGAAGATCAATTTCCTGATGAATATCCTTTTGCAATTTCTACTCAGACTCCTTGGTTTGTTGACATTGCCAATTATTTAGTTTCAGGGAAATTTTCTTCAATAATGAATGCAAGAGACAAAATAAAAATCATTTATGACAGTGCAAAATATTCATCGGTTGCTAATGAGTTTTATAAGATAGGTCCAGATTTTATCATTAGGAGATGTGTTCGGGAAGATGAGATGCCTGAGATTCTCAAAGCATGTCATGATGAACCTTGTGGCGGACACTTTGCTGATAAGAGGACAACTTATAAGGTCCTTCATTTAGGATACTATTGGCCCTCCCTTTTTAAATATGCTAAAGAGTATATCAAAAGGTGTGACAGTTGCCAAAGGGTAGGGAAACCTTCTCCTTCAGGTGAGATGCCATTACAGCCTCAGGTACATGTTGAACCTTTTGAAAAATGGGATTTGGATTTTTTAGGACCTATTAGTCCTCCATCAAGACAAAATAAATATATATTAATTTGCACTGATTATGTTACCAAATGGGTAGAGGCCAAGCCATTACTTTTTGCTATTGAAGCATCTGTAGTTAATTTTCTTTTTGAGGATATTTTTACTCGTTTTGGTGTCCAAAGGGAAATTGTTACAGATCAAGGAGCTCAATTCACATCAAGGATAGTGGAAAAAATGATGGAGAGGTACAGAATTAGACACAGAAAATCTACTCCCTATCATCCACAAGCAAATGGTCAAGTGGAATCTACTAATAAGGTCATTGAAGGGATCCTAACAAAGACTATTCATTTACATACAAGAGATTGGGTAGATAGGCTTCCTGAAGCCTTGTGGGCCTATAGAACTACATGGAGAAGCACAACAAGTCATACTCGTTATGAACTTGTTTATGGAAAGTAAGTTTTGTTTCCCATAGAGTTCGAGATTCAAACTTTCAAAATGGAAATTAAGCTAGGACTTGATCTAACAGAGGCACAAAATCACAGATTGGAGAAGATTAATGAATTGGATGAGATCAGACAAGATGCAGTTCAGAAAAAAAATATAGTCCAACAACAAAGGACTAGATAGCATGATAAGTATATCAAGGAAAAGAAGTTCAAATAAGGTGACTGGGCTCTCTTGTTTGATTCAAAGTTCAAATATTTTCAAGGTAAATTCCAAACACATTGGCTTGGGCCATATGAAATTCTGAAATTTTTTGACAATGGAGCAATAAAAATCAGGACAATAGATGAAGAAGAGGTCACTTTTCTTGTGAATGGTCATAGATTGAAGTTGTATCATAAGCCACTTTCAAGAGAAGAATTTTTCAAGAAGTTCCAGGAAAACAGTGATGTGAAGTTAATGAAGAAGAATCTTTCTTCTTCATCAACTTAATTGAATTTTCTGAAGTCACTTTAATGAAAAAATAAATAAATAAATAAATAAAGTATAAACATGAAAACTAATCACTGATTAGCATGTTTATACAGAAAAGGTAGAGTGAAAATCAGAATCTTTCTGACACTTTAGCTTTTCAAATTTGTTCTTTTTCTGCAAGTCACCAGTTGTTACAAAATCATAAGTGTAGATCCATTTCACTTATGATCCATCTCATTTCATTCATCCATACTCCATTTCATTCATTCATCCACACTTCACTCATTTCACCCCATGGTCCACCTCATTTCCATCCCAGAATTTTAAGTTTGATGTTTTTCTGCAATTGAATAATACATATCATGAATTGCAGGCCACTTCTCATACTTCACTCCATTTCATAAGTTGTGATCCATTCCACTCCATTATTCACTTCATTTATATTCCATTACACCATATTTTATTATCCATCTTCACTCATTCCATACAACATTCCATTCATGCTCCAAACCATTCCATTTCATGTTTCAAGTCTTCTACAGGTACATTCTGCAATCAGTTAGACATTCTGTAGCCAGAGATCCTGAAAGCACTGTCCAGTAATCACCTGATCTACAACAAAATGATCCTGCATATCCATGACAACAAGAAAAATAAAGGGAGTTATGAAGACTCAAAAAGTAATGATTTTCAGGGGAGAACAAAGCATATAAAGATCACAAAAATCAGAGGAAAGGAAAAGGTAAAAGTTCTGATTATAATGACATATCATGAAAATTTTAGTATAGTTAAGTTATGAATAATTCAAAAAAAAAATTTAATTGATTTTGTTGATCATGCCTAACAAACCTCCCATAGAAACTTTGGATAAAACTCCTTCTATTCCACCATTTCAAATCCCATATCTGATCATCATTTAAAAATTTAAACGGTTAAAGTGCTGAAGTGATTGGATTAGTCACGTCACTAGGCCAAAGCATTTAATGATGATTTTGAATTTGTTACAAAATATCTCCGCGGTATTTTCTTCCGTGATATCTTTCAACTCATATACATCATCCTCACATCATTATATTCATTGCGTAATCACTCCATATCATTCTTTCCCGTAGCCAACTCTTAACCATTTCAGTCTGTAAAACAGAGGAAACATCTGTGGGGAAAAAACATCTCTGTAACAGCCATTGTCACCGTGAACAGAGGAGCAACAATTTGAAGGTTGGAAAGAGAAGTTATGGGTCTCATAGTGAGGACCGAACCAGTTGGAACTAAGTACTTGGAAGGTTATCCTCAAATCAGAGAATTGTTACAACAAGCAAGGTGGTTGCAATTCTTTGAAAAATTCAGTGGTTTTCACAAAGAGGTGACTAAAATGTTTGCACGGTCCTTCAATGGAGTTGAGGTCGAGATAGGAGATATTAAATTCACCATTACAGAAGCCTCCATTGCAGAAGCAACAGAATTTCCCAGACAAGGAGAAAGGTGGTTCAAGAATAGAGAATTTCATAACGAGGCATGGAAGCAGATACTCAAGTCACCAGGTATGGATGTTTCCATTTTTAAAAAGGGTATCCCTAGCTCCGTACTAAAGAAAAAATGGAGGAACATGTTGCTTATCTTGCAAAAATTCATCACTTGTGAAGGAAGATATGGTACCTTCTATGTTTATCATATTCGGTTGATAATGAATTTCTTAGAAGAAGAACTCAATTTGCCCTTTTTCTTGCTTCATAGTTTAAAGAAAATGGCCTCAAGTGTTCAAAAGAGAGTTCAATTTATAGAAACAACCTTATACCACCATTTTTTAGTCAAAATTTTGATTGAACATCGTTTGAGAAAAATGGGAGATAATTGGGAAGAGTTCTTAGTGAGAAATCACTTTGAAGAACCCAAGGAACCTCCACCTGAAGAAAAACCTACAAAAAGAAGCAGAAGATGGAAAACCTCCAAAACTAAAACTGGTAAAACAATACAAGAAGGCAGTGAAGAAATGATTTCTGAGAAATTGGCTCAGATTAGGAAACAACTTAAGAAAGAGAGGATAATAAGAAAATTTGCCAGAGAGAAAGGAGAAGGACCATCTCAACCAAGACGGAGCCATAGACTTAGAGGGATACTAAAGAAAAAAAAGGTTAAACAAACTGGAGTCATAAACATAGAGGATGAAGAAACACCTACTAAGGAGGATTTTGATGAAGGAGCTCCTGAAATAGACCCAGCACAGCAAGAAATTTACAACTATGTTGAGACATTAGAGAAAAGAGCTTCAAAAGGTAGAGACAGAACTCCTAGTCCACCAAAATCTGCAGTTGATATCCTAAGGAGAGATAAGTATGAGGTAGAAATAATCAATAGGCATATCAAGAATGAGAATGAAATTCTGAGAGAGTAGGTTAAATTGAAAACTGATATGAATTCAACTCTGTCTCTACAAATGAAAAAGTTGCACAAGGCCAGTGAAAATTTGAAGAAGAAAAATAAAAAGTTAACCAGGGCACTCACAAATTTGAGATTCAAGTTAGTCATAAGGAAGCCCAGAAGGCCTTTGACTACCAGGAAAAGCAGAAGAAGAGGGTTGGATGTCCTTGCAGAGGTCTCAAAGTTCATGGAATAGTTGCATGAGGACATGCAAGAACCTAGCAGTGGGGGTATGTTGAACTCCAAAGATGTTCTTTCTTCCACCACATTCCACTTCATTTCCTTTGTCCATTATTAATTACAGTCTCAAATGATCAATAGAATTAATTAAAATTGCTTTAATAATGAATATCATGACTAAATTGTTATGTTTTTATGATTTTTTCGTTGTAGTACTTTTTGAACTAGATCTAGCTACAGAATGCAGACATTCTGGAGCTAGTTGCCGATTCTGCAGTTGTCTTCATGTCTACGGAGGCTCCAAGTGTCATCTCAGAGAAAAACACATATGGTCGTATTCCACATCATTCCCTCATCATTTTTTTCTCTCCACGAAGTTTGAACGGAATTCTATAGGTGGTTATGTACGTGGGAACTCAAACTAGGAGATAGACTCCTAATAGGACAAAGACAGTCCAGATGTCCTTAATCATATTACGAGACCACCATCAGAGTCCTAGTTTTATTTTTATTTGGAAAGACAATTATCCCTAGGTTATCTCAAGACATTTATGTAATTTTGTTATAAATATGGCTTGGGAAACCGAGGGACAAGGTTAGATTTTGTGTTGGATCGCTAGATTTCAGAAGTCTGAAAATACTTTGTTTTGAAGTAATTTCTCTTTTAATGAAAGAAGCATCACTTTATTGAAAGCACTGAGTCAATATTGAAGTATATTTTGCATGCTACTCCGGTGGTAGAGGGCCCCTGCTACCTGAGCAACTTTTTTCATACGGCTTAGATAAGTATTTTAGTCTCGTTTTTTCATTTCTAGCTTAAGCAGGTGTCTGAAGTTTATGTTTCATACTTGTTTACATTAATCATCACAGCTAGACTTACTCTTATAAACTCTTCGAAAATATCATCACGATGAATAAGGCATAGCTTTGGTGTTGTAGATTTTAGTTGCATTTCCTTTCGAATTTTATGATTTATGCTTGTTTACACTAAGTGTCATAGCTGGTCTTACTCCTACAAACTCTTCCAAAACATCATTAACAATGAATAAGAAACATCTGTGGTATCTTAGATCCTAGTTGTATTTTCTTTCAAATCTTATGTTTATGTTAAATTGCATTGAATAATATAGCCAGACTTGTTTTTACAAACTCTTCCAAAATATCATTCATAATTGAACGAGATGAGCTGTAGAATTCCATAGACTAGTTGCATGTTAATTTAGTTATAACACTCCGGAGGTTGATTGCATTTAGTTCAGATCTGTCACTACATTTCAAGTTTGATAATGGCATTCTAGTTTAACTCCGTTCACTGTACTTCAAGTAGATTAGTAGCACTCTAGTTCAGTCTCAGTTCATTTTGTTTCAAGAAAATATTAATGGCATTCTAGTTTAGTTGTAGTCACTGTATTTTAAGATTGATAGACCGCATTCTAGCATAGTGTTATCCATTGTATTTCAAGTAGTACTAGTTGTCAAAATTAGTCTCTCGACCTTCATTACTTACAACTTACTTTTGTTCTGAATTTATATTGATACATCATCACATGAACAAGGGTCAGTAATATCATTTTAAGGCTTTGATTATTCTGCAAATCTTTTACAAATTCACCTATAGCCTTTTTCCCAAACATTATTCTAGAAAATCTCTAAACTTTTGAATAAGGCCTAGTAGTGATAATTCAAGTTGCAGAATAGGGTAACTTCAGAATCATAGGTTAATCTATAATAGAAACCTTACTGTGTTACAAATAATCATTTTTTTTGTAATATTGTGAGTTGATTGTTTAGTTAGGAGAACTTCATTTACACTTAACTTGTCCATTTCTCAAGCTCTTCCAACACATCTTTAATGAATGAATTGTAGAAGTTCAAGCTCATGTTGTGATTTTTTTTTTTTCCTTGCAATGAAGTCATTATCAAGCTTTTCACTTGTTGTTTGCCATCCATAGTTTAGGCTTTGTCCTATTTTAATATAACCAATTGCTTATTTTCACCAACACTTAGTTCTTTCCCTTTTCAAACATAAAAGCATAAAACCAAAAACATCATAAAACACTAAACACAACGTAGTGAGAAACAAATACCCAGGCACATATAGTGCACCACACTTTTGCAGTTTACTAGCCCTGGTTGGCAATTAATGAACTCAATTTAGGAACGCTAAGTTGAGCACAAACAGGTTTCTCACCTAATAATGCCTCTATATCCCCTAAAAACATAGTAGGAAGCCTACAGTAAGCCAGTGAAATATGTTTGTTTACAGGAGTGGGGTTTTTAGCTATTAATTTTCATAGATTATCCCTAACTCTACAAGGCATGAAATAAATGATTTTTTGAGTTTTTTTTTAAAATAGAGATGTTGATGCAATTTTTATTTTTTTTTCATAAAATGAAATGGAAATGAATCAAAGTAGAGCATAAAATAATACCTACTTTGGCATCTCCTTGACAACAAAGCCAAAAAGTAATGACCCTCAGTATTACAACTAGAATTTTGAAACTCCTAAGGGTCTCAACTTTTTTATCAACCTAGGTTTCATACAAACTTAATAGGTATTGACACTATATGTGCAGCATGAAATATATTCTACATTGGTTGATGTGATGCAATTAAAGAGAAGTTGAAATTCACAGGGACCACTTTGACTCTTAGGCTACAAGAAATTCTTAAAAAATTAATGAATAATTAATAGATATATTCCAACTTGCAGGAATTGCAACAAAAATAATAAATCCTAATATGTTGCAAGAAATTAGATGACAAAATGTAAACCCTAATATAATTGCAGAATGATAAATGAAAAGAAGTAACCCTACTATGTTTTGTAGAAAATAAATCTATGTTATTATAGGAAAGTAAATGAATTAAATAAACATGTGTTTCTGCAAGAAAGTGAAGAAAATCATTCCAATAATGTTGGAGGAAAAACAATCCTACTATATGGTGTATGATAAATTAACATGCAGCCAAAAGAAGAGATACAAACATAAAACCGTAATTGCAGAAAGAAAGGTACAACTACTAGGGAAAATTTTTTTAGGGGTGCCTAAACATTTAAATTCCATCCCTATGGTCTAATTAACATTCTAAAATTCTAAGGAATGATAGAAAATATTTTGGTGGACATATAGAGGTGTCCTAGGACAATTTTTGTATTGTTACAGGAAACATTCAAGATAAAATTTATGAGGTTTAAATGTGGTCAAAGGGTTGGATAAGGTGAATGAAGTTTGTAGAAGGGTAAAAGGACCCTTTACAATAGCAGGTACACCCAATGGGTTAGTTCAAGTGCATTATATGAAAATCTGGGGGTTTGTTGACGTAGCTCTTCTAGGAAGAATTCAACTTTATTGGCATATTGCAGAAATTTATAAGGGTGGATGAAAAGATAATTATGTAAGTGAACTAGATGCACAAAAAAAACACTATCGATGTCTATGAAGTAACACTACTTAAATATAATCCAAATTCATGGATTGTTTGTTTAAACACAATGCATAAATGACTAATAAATTACTCATTGAAGGAAATAAAGAAACAATAGAAAGGATGAGTTAAATTTTAAATAAATCATGCTACTACATGAAAGAAATTATTTTTGTTTTCATCAAAGTAAGACACATAAGCAAACTAAAAACGAAGTTCACTCATAAACCCTACAGAGACAATACTTTTTCAAATATGAGATTTGCAAAAAAATATCACTAAGCTAAATGCATGAAAAGTAAATGTACAAGAAGGGGGAATGAGCACCTAGATTGGGCCTTGACCTAAGGAGACTCAGGTCCCTTAGAATAGAATTAGACTGGATAAAAAATAGTGTTTTTCATTAATCCACAAATGTTATCATACACGAAAAATTACAAACTGAAATAAAAGTAAACAAGAATTTCTCTAATCCTAACTATCTTCCTCTAGAGTTTTTAATCCATACAGGGTTTTTAAGGCCCCTTATTTATATAAAAATTTATTTAGGGGAAACCTCCTTGAAGAGAGTACTTCTTCCCTCCAAAGTCCCTAAAAATTTGGATTTTTTTCCCTAGTGTCCTCATTAGCTACAAGAAGGTGGTAAATGTCCTTGAGCTGACCTATTTGTGGTTATCCTTTATCACGAGGAAAGCCCCACAATATTCTCATGTTGGACCCATGTGTGATCTGCATAAGATGTCCTTAATATCCTGCATATTTAATGCATTAGGCACACAAGATATAGCAATGATCTCCTAGCCCTCCTAATAACATATTAAAGTTGAAAAAGATATTATCAAGTGAAAAAGGAAAGGCTAAATATAACGAAGGATGGTTATATGGGCATTAAATCATACCTATTTGGTAGTCCTATCACATTTCATATATGTTCCCTGCTAAAAAAATGGAGTGCCAACACATGAGTCTACTAAATCAATAAATATTATTACATTAATGCTAGTTAATTAAAATGAATAACATAGTCACTAAATTTGGGCTTACAAGATATAAGACGTGATCATTATGTAGTAAATAGTTCATTACTCCTCCAACTAGGGTAATTCAATGGTTATATGTTGACCAATGGGTAGTGATACATGATCCTATATATCAACTCAATCCATGGAGTCACAATCATTCCATTCACTACTACTACATGGATAATAGAAGAAATATGTTTCTTATTTGCATTTCAACTATATCATTATTGATGTTCAAATTGAATGAAATATACAAGTTCCTTTGATTACTTTTCATTCATATATATGTGATTGATCTTCATCGAGCACCTCCCAAAATATAAATACATGTATTATTTCCTTGTTGATTGGTCTTATCACCATATTGTCCCATTTTCCATTATTGAAGAGCACCATTCAACAATAGATTTTGCATTTTGAATGAGGGGATTTGTTGGAAATCCAACTCTTTCTTTCATAATGTAGTTTTTATGCGTGCACCTATTCCATCATGCTCCCCTTTCTTGTGCCTAGTCTTGAAGTAGTTCTAAATATGTTTTTCACAGTACTTTTTGTGCCACATACATAACCATTCAAATACATAGGAATGTTTTGAATTATGCCATGCAACTATTTTTTCCAAATCTAACTTCAATCCATTTGTATATTATTATCTTTTAAGTGGTTGTAGAACAATAAAAAGTGATGTTATACATAATCCTAGTCATTTCAATTGTCATCACTTATGTAGAAGTGATACTCTATCAATATAAATATTTTATCTTCACTACCATTTAGCCCTGCCTATATGCTATATAAACCATTATGTTGAATTTATCTAAGTGATAGTGTTGGTTTTGAATATCATTTTATAGTTAAATGTCGTGCTTATTATAAAACTAAAATACTAATAAGATATTTAAGATAGTACCAATAAGAAATGTACCTTTTCATATTCTAAAATTCTCTTCCTGCCATTGAGCCACATGGACATGCTAAAAATATTTTTTGGATTTTTCAAAGAAATCCTTAAAGAAGTAATTAAGTAATAGACTCATATGTATGTGATAATAGTGTATATATATGGAATTTGTTACAATAATCCCCCTATGACATTTCAAAGTGCAATATAAAATAAAGATATCATTTAAGTACACTCTAATAACCTAGGACATTGGCAATTATATATTATTTCTTTCATGCCCTTCCACATTATCATATGTGACATTTGAAGCTTTATCTGTGAACCTCCTTCGTTACCAAATCATACTCCTTTCTCACATGCATCCACTATCTCAATAATTCCATTCCACCACACATAGGAAACATTCCCTTGGCCTTTTACACATGATCTTATGAATAAAGTCTCTAGATGATTTACATGGTAATATAGTTGAACATTATTGCAAGTAATATAGTTTAACATTCTTGCAGGAAAGCGCACATACTCACACAAAAATTTATGCATATTCAATGTGGTATGTATAACAATATGTGCTTTGTACTATGTTTATTCAACAATACCAAAAATTAAATTTATTGAAATATATTTGGCCAAAGCTAAGTGCATTATGCACAATCATGAATCTCTCATACAATTTTTTATGTGTCATGCCAAGAAAGTGTTTAATGCAAGGTTGATAGTGCCAAGAACCTCTTCTAAATTTTAGCACATACTTTTTTTTGGAAAAATACCTAGTTCTCTCATACCAAAAAAATTGTACTAATCCCCTAACTACTCTACTTAGCTTGATGTCAAAATGAGGTGGCATACTAGTAAAGGCCCACAAATATGTTTGGCCTATTATGTTGAGGCATATAATAAAACACTTTATAATGGTTTTGAAATTACATTTATTGATACAAGACCTTTGTTTGAGAAAATGATGTTTTCTTGTGATATTTCTAACAATAAGGCTTCTAACAACATGATTTATTGTTTCATAACTTTTAGTTATTTTTATGCCTATATTTCTCCTAAAAATAGTCAAAATCCTATATTTTAACAAAGGTATAAATAGATGAATTATAATTTCATTAGATTTTAGTTCAAAATATTATTTATTACGTTTTTATTGTTTATAACAAAATTTTTTGTTAAATAACTTTCCTTCGAGTGATATTGTGCCACTTTCATCCAATTGAATGTGTTTAGGAGTCCTGTTTTGCACACATCTCAACGAAGGTAGGGTTGGTCTAATTGTAGTTGAGAACTTTCGACCCCTTTATTGTGTAGTTAAAAATGTAGGATTTGTTACACCTTCAATGACTTCTATGTCAAATTTTGGGGAGAGTGGACATGCTCATGGGAAGTTTCAAGAATGTCTAAATATTGGGATAGGTAAGTTACTGCATGTTGGGAAAAATACTGAGAGGGGGGGGTGAATCAGTATTTACTGCATATTCAAAACTTTCACTTTTTCCTGCTTCTAAAACGCATACGCTACTTTCCTGAACCAAACTTGCGTATATACGCGGATACCCTTTATGAAACTCGCGTATACACAGATATCTAATTATGTCATTAATTCTTCACTTAAATCATTCCTTCATTTGTTCATTAGATATTCAATAGCGATAATCTTATGTGCAGTAAGAACAGAATAAACCATCACACACAAGCATCACACATGAACACCAGGATTTTAGGTGGAAACCCAAGTCGGGAGAAAACCACCGCTGCAGTTGCTCAGCCTTCAATATTTTATTATAGAGAAAACATCTTACAACATATGTCTTTGACGCGAACTTGACCGGCACGCGAGGCACCCTGGCTGGTTTACCGGCCTCTCCACGGAAGGGGCTCAACCCCCTGACTGTTTCCCGGCCTCTCCTGGAAGGGGAGCTACGGCCCCGATCTCGTTTACCAGCCTCACACGGAAGGGAGCTACAACCCCACGGCCGAAGGCTACAACCCTCAGCACCTCTATGGACCACGTTTCATCAATTTTCACACTGGATCTAAAGCTTCCTTTAGGACACCACTTGTAGGCCACATTTCATCATATTTTCAGATTAGACCCTTTCCATACTTTTAAGCACAGTCAACCATGAAATAGATACACATAACTTACTGACAGATATCAGTTAACCAACAGATCAGATCAGACATTTCTTAGCACAAACTTCAGGAAACCCTAGTTTGCATACGCACTTTCCTTTCTCTGATGTCGCGTATATACGCGCTTCCGTCCACACAAACCAGCGTATACTTTAGTACAAATTACAAAGCTAATTTATTGCGCATACGCGCTTTCTCTTCATTGAAGCCGCGTATATACGCGCTTCCGCTTCCTCGTGGCCAGTAGCGTATAGATCTTCAATCATTACAGAGCAGCAAACTTCATCAGATCAGATATTCAGTTCAGATCTACCCTTTTTACTTCAGACAGATGCTCGCCTAGATGTTCGCCTCATCACAGATCTAGGCCTTCCATAAGCAGATCTAGTAGATACAAGTGCATTTCAGATCTAGATCCCCTTCTTCATCATTGGTGCATCATACATTCATATTTATCTTCAAGTGTAACCCTTTCCATTCAGATCTACTTCAGAGAGAAGTATTCATTCAAGCTCAGACATCTTGCACCCACACTCATGTTTTGCACAATAAATTTCTTCTCCTTATATAGGTTTATCCTTTTTCAATACCATGAGCCCCTTTTCAATACCATGGGCCAAAACAATACCATGAGCCCAAAACTACCTGGACGGGGTCAATTAGGCGGATCATTACCCAATACAATGGGTCAATACCATGGTGGTTACCCCTGGTTTTGCACTTTTTGAGTGCTTTTGCCCATACGCGACTTGGAACGTTCCTTTCCACGTGCATACGTGACTTACCTTAGGCCAATCCGCGTATAGAAAGATACATACTCTTTTTCATCATAGAATTAGTACATGCTGAATTCCTTTCTTCATTTCCTTCTGTACACACTGTAGATACATTGGATTTAGTTCATCAAACCATATTCTATCAAGCACAACTTCATCAAGTAAGTTGTCATCATCTTCATCAAGTGGGTTGCCATTAAGGACAACACATGTCATCAGTCGCATGTCTTCATCTTCATTCAGTGGGTTGCCATCAAGGACAACACTTTGCATCATATTTCCAACAATCTCCCCCTTTGGACTTGATGGCAACCATGATGGTGTTTGGTTACCATAACAGATAGATACATTAAAGACCATCTGACACCGCTCACTCTCCTGATATTTGATAATATTATCTTCATTCAAACATATGTCACTCTCTACTGACATCAGAAAGGGTGGTTAAAACCAACTTTCTCTCCTCTCCTAAGTAATGAAGAGACGTTCTTATGATGAGTATCTTGGTGGCTTAAGCTCTGAGTTCATGCTGAATCTTCAAACATATTTTTCAGTAAAGTACATGACTCTTCCTATCACCAAAGACTCATACTTACATCAAATATCCAACCAAGTGGATTTACATATGAGCTCAAGTACCCAACCAAGTGGGTTTACACATTTCAATTCAGCTACCCAACCAAGTGGGTTTACAAAAATTTGACTCAGCTACCCAACCAAGTGGGTTTACAAAATTGACAAGTCCTTACATGACTGAATATTACAATTTTACAACATGAGTCTCAACAAGACCTTTTCATCAAACTACAAATATAACTTTTAAGACCAACACCAGAAAGTCCTCAAGAAAGAGAACATATTTTCAGAACCATCATAATGCCAACACTGCATTATACTCAGCAAAGCTAATTCTCCCCCTGAATCTGTGCAACCAAGCAATATTTCCAAAAGACTAAGGCTCCCCCTTAGTTTGTGCATCCTGAAAACTTCCACCAACAAATCATCAAGGCATCTTCATCAAAACATTAGAAACAGAATTATGAGAACTGGAACACCACCAGAGATACCAAACAGCACTGCAGCTGTGCTGAAGAGAGCTGAACCAACCAAAAATTTGTCAGCAATCAGACATACGCGGTTTTATCAGACATACGCGGTTTTCTGTGCATGAACTCGCGTACATACGCGACTGTGTTTCAGGAAACCCGCGTATCCCAAGCCATCTTCTAAAATTTATGCAGATTTGTTCTTTTGACTGGCAGAGAACACTCCCAGCTTCTGTCTTAGATACTCGAACGCTTCCTTGGGCAGAGGTTTGGTAAAGATATCAGCAACTTGTTCTTTGGAGGGAACATACTCCAACTTCACTTTTTGCTCAAGCACTTGTTCACGTAGGAAATGATATTTGATGGGAATGTGCTTGGTCTTCGAATGCATAACAGGATTCTTTGAGATACTGATGGCACTTGTATTATCATACATAATGGAGATAGGAGTTTCACATTTGATTTGAAAATCTTGCAAGGTTTGCATCATCCATAGGAGTTGAGTGCAACAAGATGCGGCAGCTACATACTCTGCTTCAGCTGTTGATAAGGCAATAGAATTTTGCTTCTTGCTGAACCAAGATACTAACCGGGGCCCCATGTAGAATGCACCACCACTAGTGCTTTTTCGATCATTAACACTTCCAGCCCAATCTGCATCAGTGTAAGCATGAAGAGTAAGATCAGCATTCCTTGGATACCATAGACCAAAGTCTTGAGTTCCTTGAAGATATTTGAATATTCTTTTAACAGCCTGAAGATGAGACTCTTTTGGATTAGCTTGGAATCGTCCAAAAATCCCAACAGCATGCATAATGTATGGTCTAGTCCCAGTGAGATAAAGTAAACTTCCTATCATTGATCTGTACTCTGGTTGATTCACTGTGGGAGAATCATCATTAGAACTGAGACTGCATCCGGTTATCATTGGTGTACTTACAGGTTTGCATTCTTCCATGCCATACTTCTTCAGAATTTGCTTAAGATATTTTGCTTGAGATAGGAAAATACCATTTGCCTTTTGATGCACTTGCAAGCCAAGAAAGAATGTTAGTTCCCCAAGTAAAGACATTTCAAATTCTTGCTGCATGACAGAAGAAAATTTTTGACTCAAATATTCTTCGTTGCTCCCAAAAATGATATCATCAACATATACAACCACAATCAATAGTTTATCATTTTCAATTTTTGTGTATAAGTTGCTATCAGCAGACCCTTTTGAAAAACCTTGTTGATGAAGATATTTGTCAAGACGATAATACCAAGCCCTTGGAGCTTGTTTGAGACCATATAGAGCCTTTTTAAGTCTACAAACAAGATTTGCATCATTTCCCAAAATGAATCCTTCTGGTTGTTCTATATATACTTCTTCTTCTAGATCACCATTAAGAAAGGCAGATTTGACATCCATTTGATAAACTTTGATTTGTTGACAACTTGAAAAAGCAAGGAACATTCTGATGGCTTCAAGTCTAGCTACGGGAGCAAAAGTTTCTTCAAAGTCTATACCTTCTTGTTGAGTATACCCTTTGCAAACCAGTCTAGCTTTGTTTCTTACAACATCCCCATTCTCATTTAACTTGTTCTTGAAGATCCATTTGGTTCCAATGACATTTTTATCATGTGGTCTTGGTACCAAATCCCAAGTGTCATTCTTTTCAATTTGATCAATCTCTTCATTCATGGCTTGGTTCCAACTTTCATCTCTGCTAGCTTGATTGACATTGAGTGGTTCAATTGTGGATAGAAGTGCCTGATGACTAGAAGATCCCACAAAAGTTCTCCTTGTTCGTACACCTGATTCCTTGTCTCCCATAATCTGAGATTCGGGATGATTCTTTTGAACGTATCTGGATGGAGCTTTTTCAGATAGATCATTTTTCGGTTCTTCATTGGATTCACTGTCTATATCATTTCCATCTGATGTAGAAGGCCATATGTCGCTATCATCTTCTTTTGTTGTTTGTTTTTCTTCTTTAGGAGCTGCAGGAGACTCATCAATAACAACATCAATACATTCAACAACCTTTTCAAGCCTCTTATTGTAACATGTGAATGCTTTGCTTGAAGATGAGTAACCAAGAAGTATCCCTTCATCTGATCTAGGTTCAAACTTGCCAAGCTTCTCATCATTATTTTTGATAAAGCATCTACTTCCAAAAAATTTAAAATGCTTCACAGTGGGAGAATTACCATACCAGAGTTCATATGGAGTTTTGTCACTATTTACCCGAACATGAGCCTTGTTGAGAATGTTAACTGCTGCACGTGTTGCTTCACTCCAGAACATGTCGGGAACATTAGAGTCAGCAAGCATAGCTCTAGCCATTTGAAAAATTGTTCTATTCATTCTTTCTGCTACACCATTTTGTTGTGGAGTGCCTGCTACAGAGAACTGTCTTTTAATCCCATGTTGTTCACAAAATTCAAAGAATTCATTTGATGAATATTCTCCTCCTCGATCAGATCGAAGACACTTGATTTTTAAATCCAATTCATTTTCTACCAATGCTTTGAAATTCTGAAATTTTTCAAAAGCTTCATCTTTGTGTTTAATAAACGCGATATGACACATTCTGGAGTAATCATCAATAAATAGGATATAGTATTCTTCCCCACGTAATGAATTTTTCCTCATAGGTCCACAGATGTCAGTATGAATGAGTTCAAGAGGCTTACTTGATGATCCTTCTTTGACATTAAATCGAACTCTGGTCTGATTACCAAATTGACAAGATTTGCATATGGTACTCTCTGGAAGATTGATCTTGGGAAGATCACGAATAGCTTGAAGTCTGCTTGCTTTGTTGATTTGAGAGAAACTCAAATGCCCCAGCCTTCTATGCCATAACCAATTTTCTGAAGACTTGCTCAAGTAACATTGATCTATGCCGTTTAGTACATACAGGTTGCTTGGATTTCTTTTTCCTTTTATAATGATTTTACCTGTATCAAGATCACGAACCACACATTATTTGGAACTGAAGACCACTTCTGCTCCATGATCACACATTTGACTAACACTTAAAAGGTTATGCCTTAATCCATCCACATACATGACATCTTTAGCCTTCACCTTTTCTTTTAGAAATACTGCCCCTTTTCCTTTAATTACAGTAGGAGTATCATTTCCAAATGTAACTTTCTTTTCTTTTTCTAGAGCATTATAAGTATGAAGTTTGCTTTTGTCACCTGTCATGTGTCTTGAACACCCACTATCAATGTACCATTGATTTTCTTCACCCTCTGCAAATAACGCTATCCCACAATTTTCAACCGATATTTCTTCCTTTTTCCACACTTTAGAGCTTGAGAGATCATGCTCTTTTGGCTGGACCTTGCTCCTGCATTCAGATTCTTCATGACCAAAGTTATTGCAATAAGTACATTCAACTTCGTTTTGAAGAGGAGAAAAGTTGTTATAGGTGTTCTTCTTTGGTTCTTCATTCATCCTTATCTTTCTTGCTTCTCTTGTCATGATGGTTTTATATGCAACACATTGAACAGCTTTATGACCAAAATTGTGACATGAGAAACATTGTCCATTGAAGTAGAAATTTATGTGATCATGAAATCTTCTATTAGAGTTTACCTGTTGGTTGTATCCATTTTGAAAGATCTCCCTGTTAGTGTTTCTTGCATTGAGATGATCATGCTTTACCTGTAAAGTTCCTTTGTTCCCCTGCTGAGTGGCTGAATGTAGAGAACCGGCTGTGGCTGCTTTTAGAAAATTTGGTGCTGATGTCTGGGAAGATTCCCCAGTATATCCAAGACCTGTTTTTATAAGAGGGGACCGTTGTACCTTGATAATCTCATCTAAGGTTTCTGAACCTTTAGCAAATCTAAGATTGAGAGATTTCACTTTCTCATTATCTTTTCTTAGACTTACTACTTCACACTCCAATTCCTCAATGCGTTTTTCATTTGATTCAAGCTGATTTGCTTGAGTCTCTATGATTATGTTCTTTTCTTCTAGGCTTACCTTGAGTTGAGTGTTTTCTTCAAGAAGATTATTGTCTTCTAGAGAATCCTCAAAAATACCCTTTTCTTCTCTAAATTCTTGTTCACATCCTTTCAAGAATGCCCATAGTTTTGTACCAAGATTTAGCAGATACGCTTTTGTTGGTACCTTCCAGAATATCATATTGCTTTCATTGAATAGAGGTGGATTTATAGACATTACTCCTTCTTGACTTCCCATTGTGACGGATCTCCTTTAAGCGATCAAGCTTCTGCACAAGGACCTGCTCTGATACCAATTGTTGGGAAAAATACTGAGAGGGGGGGGTGAATCAGTATTTACTGCATATTCAAAACTTTCACTTTTTCTTGCTTCTAAAACGCATACGCTACTTTCCTGAACCAGACTTGCATATATACGCGGATACCCTTTACGAAACTCGCGTATACACAGATATCTATTTATGTCATTAATTCTTCACTTAAATCATTCCTTCATTTATTCATTAGATATTCAATAAGCAGTAAACATGTGCAGTAAGAACAGAATAAATCATCACACAAAGCATCACACAAGAACACCAGGATTTTTAGGTGGAAACCCAAGTCGGGAGAAAACCACCGCTGCAGTTGCTCAGCCTTCAATATTTTATTATAGAGAAAACATATTACAACATATGTGCTAGCGCAGACTTGACCAGCACGCAGGCACCCACCTGCGCTCGTTTACCAGCCTCTCCTGGAAGGGAGCTACGACCCCCCGATCTCGTTTACCAGCCTCACCTGGAAGGGAGCTACGACCCCCCGATCTCGTTTACCAGCCTCACCTGGAAGGGAGCTACAACCCCCTGACTGAAGGCTACAACCTTCAGCACCACCTTGGACCACGTTTCATCAATTTTCACACTGGATCCAACAACTTCAATAGAACACAACTTGCAGGCCACATTTCATCATATTTTCATACTGGACCCTTTCCTTACTTTTAAGCACAAACATACATCACCAAAAGATACTTATCAACACAGATCAGATAGCAGAAACACAACAGAACAGATCAGATATTTCATACCCCTTGCTTCAGCAAACCCTAGTTTGCATACGCGCTTTCCCTTCACTGATGTCGCGTATATACGCGCTTCCGTCCACACAAACCAGCGTATACCTCAGTGTATATTTTATTGCGCATGCGCGCTTTCTCTTCGCTGAAGCTGCGTATATACGCGCTTCCTCCGCGGCGAAGTAGCGTATAGATCTTCAATCATTACAGAGCAGCATACTTCATCAGATCAAATATTCGGTTCAGATCTACCCTTTTGCTTCAGACAGATGTTCGCCTAGATGCTCGCCTCATCACAGATCTAAGCCTTCCATAATCAGATCTAGCAAATACAAGAGCAATTCAGATCTAGATCCCCTTCTTCATCATTGGTGCATCATACATTCAGATTTATCATTCAAGTGTAACCCTTTCCATTCAAATATACTTCATAGAGAAGTATTCATTCAAGCTCAGACATCTTGCACCCACACTCATGTTTTGCACAATGAATTTCTTCTCCTTATATAGGTTTATCCTTTTTCAATACCATGAGCCCCTTGTTCAATACCATGGGCCAAAACAATACCATGAGCCCAAAACTACCTGGACGGGGTCAATTAGGCGGATCATTACCCAATACAATGGGTCAATACCATGGTGGTTACCCCTGGTTTTTCACTTTTTGAGCGCTTTTGCCCATACGTGACTTGGAACGTTCCTTTCCGTGTGCATACGCGACTTACCTTAGGCCAATCCGCGTATACCAAGAGACATACTCTTTTTCATCATAGAATTAGTACATGCTGAATTCCTTTCTTCATTTCCTTCTGTACACACTGTAGATACATCGGATTTAGTTCATCAAACCATATTCTATCAAGCACAACTTCATCAAGTAAGTTGTCATCATCTTCATCAAGTGGGTTGCCATTAAGGACAACACATGTCATCAGTCGCATGTCTTCATCTTCATTCAGTGGGTTGCCATCAAGGACAACACTTTGCATCATATTTCCAACACTGCAAAGGAGAAAAAGGATCTAAGAATAGTGGTGGTGTCTGGAGACACCCTTGCAATGAAGAATAAATGATATTCGTGAACCAATGGTGATAGATTGATCCAAGGGAAGATGTATAAATAGATTTGTATATGGACCAAATCAAACAAACATGGGACCATTTGTTGTAATTATCCAAAAAAAAGGATCTAAAAATCAAAATGTGGAGATGGTCAATAAAATTTCTACAAGTGAGGTTTACTAAGGATCACAATGTTCCAACACCCCCTTGTAAACCCATCTTGGAAAATGAAACAAATTATATACGACATAAATCCCTCCCCTTAATTTGTTTTGACTCCAAAATTTAATCAAGCATGGTAAAAAAATAATCCTAAATAAGTCTAAAACACTATTAATACCAAAGTTGATTCTTTCAAGGAAAGAATCTAGTTCATAAAAGAAGTTGCAAATATGTTGTGCAAACATAGTCCTAGTTGACTAATTGATTATGAAACAAGACAACATGGTCCATTCAATTAGTCAACTAGAAAAAAAAGTAGCAATCATAGGCAATATTTGTTCATAGATATAGCCTCGTTCATCATTAAACCTCCCCCCTTAAAAACAATTGTGCTAACAACAATTGAAGTTCAACAAAATATTTACTTGAAACTCAATCGATGAATATCCTGATCAACAAATACATCAGTTGATACTCTAGTTGAACATCTCACTTGACTATCATGCCTTGTTAATCCTTTTTCAACCACTGCAAAGGTAATAAACAAGTAAGAGAAATTTTGTACAACTATACAATTGACGAGACATAATGATATGCAATCATTAAGAGCCTATTCAAATGATTACATGATTTTCCATCAATCCAACCACAATCAATCCTAATAGTTGGCTTTTGTCCATTGCTCATCCTTTCACATCTAATTAATAATTATGTAAATGTAGAGCTACCATCATGGCCAATAATTCTTATTCTTGTGAAAATTATTGTTATTTTTATAAGTATTTTTATATGGCTTAGGTTTCTATTCTATAGACTCAAATTTATGTTTAACTACATTTTCATCTCCAAAATTTTTGAACTCTCTTCCCTCTCTTGGCCTAAGATTCATAATGACCCAAAAGTGGGGAAGATATTCCTCTGTGGGTTGCATGCCTCCTCAAGGTGGCTCGAATTTGACTGTCCTTGGCTTTACTGGATAGAGAATAATCTTTTCCAAGTGTGTCAAGTGGTCAGAGATGGTGACTTTTCACCATCTCTGTTGAGGCCATATTACTCTGGCTGATTGAGATTGGGAGTTACATCATTTGACAAAAAATATTGACTTGGAAAGTTATACAATCAAACAAAGACCAGGTCATAAATAACAACTCAGAGATGTGCAGAAGGGGTAGGTTTAGCTACATTGTCATATTTTAGGACAACACTTTTATGAGGGAGAGGAGAATGTTAGGTCCCTATATTACTAGTGTAGTCTCTTATTTTTGTTAGTGTAACCCCCAAATTTTTATTTTTGTACCCCTAAAATCCCCATATTGTTATTATTGTGCCCTTACATTGGTGTTATTAGGTCGGCTAGGATTATATTATGACTATTAGAAAATTATATACTACAGAGCAATGCAAAACATAAAATATGCAGAAAACAAAAGCACGCAAAACACATAAAACCAGAGAGACACAGATATACGTGGTTCACCCATTTTGGGTTATGTCTACCCCGAAAAACCAATCCCTCCTTTCTATTATCTAGCAAAATGAAGAGACACAACCTACAACAGATCCATTGTAATATCCTTTGTTCTCTCTCACAATCTCCCTATCTGTTTCTCGCTCTGAGAATACACATACAATACACAACCGCAATACAATACCCTCATACATGTGAGGGGTTTCCTTCTAAGGAAAAAAGCCCTAAACTAAAAATAACTTCTACTGTCAGATCATCCACCTGATGAATGGCCCAAATTTACTAGAAATTACTATACTTTTACACGGCTCCATAAACCGCAGCTGCCCTGCTGGACCCCCCAGGCAGTGTACAATTATGGGCGGTGTTGCCACCCCCATTAACGTACATGGGTCCAACGTTGTGATGCAAAATAAACAAGATAATCAGGCTCCACACTGAACAATGACCCCATGGAATCCTATATATAGAAGGAGTTTTTGTCATTTGTGTCACCCACGAATTGTTCATTTATGTAATTTAAAGGAGGTTTCCCCCTCGAAGTGGCTTATTTATAAGGTTGTATCTCTCTTTTCCTCTATTTTTTGAGTTGGTTTCATAACACTATGGTGGCGTTTTTGCTACAGGGATGTACCAAAATACACCTCTTTAGCAATTGATTGTTATCTGCATAATATCACAGAGAAAATGATGTTACTGTTAGTGAAAATATTTAAACAATGTAAACAAAAATAAGAAGGTAAGCTAATCATATGAAACTATGAACTAAAACAGAAAATACACAAGATACAAATGCTCAAATGGAGAAACAACCCAATAAGAAAAATCGATAAATCACCCTTTATTAGGTGTTTGTAGTATAAATATCTTGAAGTGAGTCATTTGAGCTATCAAGAAAAAGTAACCAAGACAAGGGGGGCTCCTTTCCTCAAGTTTCCTTCAAGTATCTCCTCCCTCTCTCAAAAGGACGATGATCACTATGATATGGTGAAGCTCTCTCTTGGACTAAGATGTTGGATGGCCAACATGTGCATCACTTCAATCCCTCTGTTGCTACAGTTGCAAGCTGGTTTGCTATGGAGAAATTTGGATAGCATAAAAATGTGTCTCCTTTTTCTCTCCCCATGGCCAATTTATATAGAAACTTTTTTAACACTCTTCCCTCTCTTGGCCCAAGATTCATAATGTGTCCATCCCTGGACCACTTGACACACTTGGAAAATATGATTCTCTATCAAGTATAGCCAAGAACAGTCAAATTAAAGCCACCTTGAGGAGGCATGCAGCCCACAGAGGAATCTCTTCCCCACTTTTGGGTCATTATGAGTCTTAGGCCAAGAGAGGGAAGAGAGTTCAAAAAAATTCTATATAAATTGGCCATGGGGAGAGCAAAAGGAGACACATTTTTATGTTGTCCAAATTTCTCCATAGAAATCCATCTTGCAAGTGTAGCAGCAGAGGGATTGAAGTGACTCACATGTTGGCCATCCAACATCTCAGTCCAAGAGAGAGCTTCAAAATATGATAGTGATCATTGTCCTTTTGAGAGAGGGAGGAGATACATGTAGGAAACTTGAGGAAAGGAGCCCCCCTTGTCTTGGGTAATTTTGCTTCATAGCTCAAAGGACTCACTTCAAGAGAGTTTAGAATTTTATTATTTATAATACGAGCACCTAATAAAGGGATATTTCTCTTTTTCTCTTATTGGGTTGCTACTCCATTTGAGAACTTGTATCTTGTGTATTTTCTGTTTTAGTTCATACTATCATATGATTAGCTTACCCTCTTATTTTTGTTTACATTGTTTAAATACGTTCACTAATAGTAACATCATTTTATTTGTCATATTAAGAAGATAGCAATCAACTGTTAAAGAGGTGCATTTTGGTACATCCCTGTAGCAAAAACACCACCATAGTGTTATAAAACCAGCTCCAAAAATAGAAGAAAAGTGAGATCAACGCCTTCGGAATAAGCCACTTCGAGGGGGAAACCTCATTTACAATACATAAATGAACAATTATTGGATGATACAAATGAAAAAAACTCCTTCTATATATAGGGGTCAATGGGGTCATGATATAATCCTTGCCGACCTAAAAATAATAATGTAATTGCACAATAATAACAATATGGGGATTATAGGGGTACAAAAATAACAGTTAGGGGTCTAAACTAACAACAATAAGGGAATGGACTAGTAATATATGGACCTAACATTTCCCTCTCCTTGAAAAAAGTGTTTTCATCAAATATGACAATGTAGCTAAGCATGCCCCTTCTGCACATCTCTTAGTTGTTCTTTCTGACCTCGCCTTTGTTTGATTGCATAAATTTCCAAGTCAATAATTTTGTTGAAATGATGTAACTCTGAGTCTCGATCAACGAGAGTAATATGACCTCAATAGGCCCAAGGATGTTGTGTAACCAGCTCCAAAAAGAGAAGAAAAGAGATATGAACGCCTTAGAAATAAGCCACTTCGAGGGGGCAACCTCCAATACATTACATAAATGAACAATTCTTGGATGATTCAATTTACAAAACCTCCTTTCTATATATAGGAGTCCATGGGGCCACAATATAATCCTAGTGGGCCACAATGTAATCCTAGCCGACCTAACATTAATAATTTAAGGGCACAATAATAATAAAATGGGGGTTACAAGGGTACAATAATAATAATAAGGGGGTTACACTAACAACAATAAGGGACTATACTAGTAATATAGGGACCTAACATGCCCATCTCCTTCAAAAAAGTGTTGTCCTCAACGCTTGAGTAGCTCTGGGTGCTTCTGTATAAAATTCTCATCCTCCCATGTAGAATCTTCAGTGGGTAAGTTCTTCCACTTGATGAGATACTCTGAAATTGATCGATTCCGTAATTTTTGAGTTCTTGTTTCCGTGACCGCTTCAGGTTCCAATATCATTTTTCCTTCCTCATCAAGTTCTGGAAATATTGTTTGAACTGGAAGATTTTCACCTATAACCTTCTTTAAGCATGAAACATGGAAAACTGGATGTACTCGCTAAGAAGCAGGAAGCTCCAATTTGTATGCCATAGTACCAATCTTTTGCAACACCTTGTAAGGACCATAGTACTTTGGCGATAATTTATTATCCTTTTTAGCTTGCTTGAGGGACATTTGTTTATATGGTTGTAGCCGTAAAAATACCCAATCTCCTACATCAAAACTTCTCTCGCTGTGACGTTGATCTGCCTGTTGTTTCATTCGATTTTGTGCCAAATTTATGTTATCCTTTAAGAGTTGGAGAACTTCTTGCTGATGCTTGATGTGATCTTCCACTGCTTGAACCTTCGAATTTTCTCTTAAAGATGATGTGATGGATGGTGGATGATATCCATAAAGTGCCATAAATGGGGTCATTTTTGCTGCAGCATGGAAGGAAGTGTTATACCACCATTCAGCGAGAGGTAACCACTTGACCCATTGTGTTTGTTTATCAAATACAAAACAACGAAGATATCCTTCCAAACATTTATTTACTATCTCAGTTTGACCATCAGATTGAGGATGATAAGATGAGCTATGAGCTAATTGAGTACCCAAACAAGAAAATAACTCCTTCCAAAAATTTCCCATAAAAATGGGATGTCTATCGCTCACAATAACCCTTGGGCTTCCATGTAGCTTTTGAATTCTATCCACAAATGTAGTAGCAACTGTACTTGATTTAAATGGATGAGATAATGCACAAAAGTGTGCATACTTGGTAAGTATATCAACTACCACCACGATGACATTCTTTCCTTTGGACTTAGGTAAACCTGTGATAAAATCCATTGAAATCTCCTCCCAACGTTGACTTGGAATGGATAAAGGCTGTAGAAGTCCCGAGGTCTTAATTGTCTCCACTTTATTTTGCTGGCAAACCAAACATTCCGCCACAAACTTTTGAATATCAGATTTAAGGCCATCCCAAAAAAATTCTTTCTTCACCCTGTGGTAAGTTTTTAAAAATCCTGAGTGTCCTCCTAAAGAGAAGTGTGCAATGAAGAATATTTTGTTTTAGATGGGAATTCTTACAAAGATATAAGCAATCTTTGTACCATAAGGAATCATTTTCCAACTAAATGTATCGGATGTACTAGGATCTTGCTGCAACTTTTGGATGAGTGTCCATACATATTTGTCGTTCTTCCATTCATCTCTTGCTTCAGTTATCCAATCTGGTTGGATAATAGAAATGGCACAAAGCAATGCTTCCACCTCTTCATTCTTTCTTGAGAGTGCATCTGCAACAACATTCGGCTTTCCTTTTTTGTAGATTATTTCAAAGTCATAACCCAACATCTTTGTGACCCATTTTTGCTGTTCTTCTGACGATAGTCTTTGTTCCAAAAAGTGTTTAAGACTATCATGATCAGTTTTTACCTAGAAGTGTCTTCCCATTAGGTAAGTTCGCCATTTCTTTAGTGCATGTAGTATTGCTAACATTTCCTTCTCATAAATAGGTTTCTGTAAATACTTTCCTTTGATTGGACGACTTTCAAAAGCAATGGGTCTTCCTTCATGCATTAAAACTGCACCAATTCCATTTCCTGAGGCATCACATTCCACAATAAAGGTTTTTGTGAAGTCTGGTGTAGCTAAGACCGGTGCTAGGCACATTGCCTCTTTAAGACGTTGAAAGGCCTTAGTTGCTTCAGGAGTCCATGAAAATGCATCTTTCTTCAATAATGTTGTTAGAGGTGCTGCTATTCTCCCATAATTCTTAACAAACTTGCGATAATACCCTGTTAACCCGAGAAATCCTCGCAACTGCTTTATGGCTGTGGGAACTTTCCATTCCTTAATGGCTTTAATTTTGTTAGGGTCCACTTTAACACCCTCGTGAGATACAATATGACCCAGATATTCCACCTCTTGTACTCCAAAGAAAAATTTGGACTTTTTTGCATATAATTGTTTCTCCTGCAATAGTTTGAGCACCCTGCCAACATGTTCAACATGATCCTTCCAAGACCTGCTGTAGATTAGTATATCATCAAAAAATACTAGCACAAATTTTCTAAGGAAGGGTTTGAAAATGGAATTCATCAACCCTTGAAATGTAGAGGGTGCATTGGTAAGGCCAAAAGGCATGACCAAAAATTCATAATGACCCTCATGAGTTTGAAATGATGTTTTTGGAATATCTTCAGTCTTCATTCTAATTTGATGATATCCTGAATGAAGATCCAACTTGTGTACCAACACTACGGGAGCAGAGAAAGAACTTTGACTGGGTTGAATTATACCCGCCTCTAACATTTCTGCAATCATACGTTCAATTTCGCTCTTTTGGAAGTAAGGATATCTATAAGGCCTGATGTTTGGAGGAACACTTCCCGGAATCAAATGAATAGCATGATCATGATCACGAATAGGTGGGAGTCCTTTTGGAGTTTCAAACACCTTGGAATGATTGTCCAAGACTTGTTGGAGATCTGCAGAAATAGATGATTTTGATGTCGGAACTTCTAGTGAGAATAATTGTGCAATTACGCCTCGTTGTTCTTTCTTTAGAAGCTTTCTCATGACATTAGAGCTTATTATCCTTCCCGGCTTCCCTTCAATACCTCGTAATTCGACTTCCTTTCCTTCTGAAAAAAATTTCAAGAAAAGTTCTTGAAAATTAAAAGCTACAGTCCCCAAAGATTGTAACCATTGTACTCCTAGTACAACATCAACACCTCCCATAGGAATGGAAAGCATTGGAATAGTCAATACATATTCCCCCATGGTTAACTTGATATTATGGCATTTTCCAGAGCAATTTATAGTTCCTCCATTTGCAACCATCACTTGACATTCTGGTGCTGGGTATAGGAAACAATTTAATTCCTTGGCTACCTTATAATGAATAAAATTATCGGTGCTACCTGAATCAATCAACACTATTACCCTTTTCTTCTTTATATGTCCTTCTATCTTGAGAGTTTGAGGAGTGGTAATTCCTGCCAGTGCATTACACGATATGGTCAGATTCATTTCTTCCTCTTCTAGGGGTGGTTTCTGGTGTATATCCTCTTCTTGTTCATTTTCTTCTTCTTCTTCACAATCTATGTAAAATAATTTCTTCTCAGCACACTTATGACCTTTAGTGTATTTGCTATCACAACTGTAGCAAAGCTCTTTTTCTCTTTTTTCTTCCAATTGTTGTGGTGTCAACCTTGTAGGTTGTGGAAATCTAGTCGTAGCAACACTTCCTTCTTTATAGAATTGAGTGGTAGGCTTCCTTGTCGCCATAATTTTACATTCAACTTTTCTTGCCAACCTGAATGCCTTCTCCAATGAATCAGGTTCCAAAACGCGAACTTCATGTTGGATGTTATCCTTTAAAGTGCCTAGGAAGAGATCAATCTTGTGTTCCTCTGGGATACCAGTTACCCTTATATTCAATTTTTGGAAGTCCTCAATGTGCTGTCCCACTAAACCCTTTTGTTTGAGATTTATCAATTGGCTAAAGAAGGTGTTGCTCTTTGTATCCTCATAATGCGCTATCATTTCCTCCGTAAAAATTGACCAAGTGACATTTTTTTTACGGGAGCAAAGCCATCGATACCATACAAATGTATTTGTTCTAAATGTAAAGTTGCAATGCGTACCTTTTGTGTGTTTTGCACGTTATGGAGATCAAAATATTGCTCCATCTGTAGTATCCATGTTACAGGATCCTTTCCATCAAACTTCCTCATATACATTTTTGGAATATGGTGGTTCTTCCCGCCAACATTCGAGTTTATGAAATCATGATTAACATTTATTTTGTTCTCATCAGGAGGTTCTTCTCCTATATTTCCGCCATTAGGAATCATTTCTAGTTTTAAGCTTGTCATCAAGCCTTCCATGTATGCTTTTAGATCATTCTTCATGTCATCCATCTTAGCTTCCATGCCGACTTCCATGCCATCCATCTTAGCTTCCAAACCATTCATCTTAGTTTCCACGCCTTTCTTCAAAACTTCCATTTCATTTTTGTTGTTCTTTGCGAGAGCGAAATTTGTTGCATTTGCTCTTGTAATTTTGACATGTCATGTTGCCATTCTTCATCTTCATGAGTAATAGTAGAGCCTTCTAAAGGCTTAATGGGTGTTGAATTCTTTTTAGGGGCCATTTCAGACTCCAATATTGATATCTATTCTCCAATAGGCCCTTGCAATCAATTCAACTTGATTCTTCAAACAAGACTTATGCAATTCGGAAAAAAAATACACACCTTTTACTAGCTTTGAGGAGCTCGATATTGAAATTGTATTATCTCTATGCTTGAAAATATTCGATATCTGAAATTCAACCCTGTAGTAGCCCTCTGAAGCTTCTTTCAAATGCCACAGGTATGACCTGATTTTGATGCTCCAAGACAAAGTTGTGTCCAATCTCCCACAATGACCTAATTCTGGACTGGTTCAGTAGAGCGAACTTGTACGACTTGCCACGTGTCACTGTTTTTTCCTTTGTCTCTGAAATTGATAGAGAAGAAACTACAGGCTGTGTAATTGTGACCACTTTTGACGGCAAAGTTGTGTCCAATCTCCCACAATGACCTAATTCTGGACTGGTTCAGTAGAGCGAATTTGTACGACTTGCCACGTGTCACTGTTTTTTCCTTTGTCTCTGAAATTGATAGCGAAGAAACTACAGGCTGTGTAATTGTGACCACTTTTGACGGCACTCCAATCCAATCTTCAGAGAGAGAGTTATTGAACGTTTCCCACGATCACCTCTTTGAGATGAAATTCAGGAGCCTGAACAAGCACTACCTTCCACAGATCATATCTCCAAAAATATTGCGAACCAAGTTCTGAAATTTTTTGACGAATTTCCTCAGGATTTCAGCTTCGCACCATATGAATTTCAGACTCTGACCCTTCGTAAAAAAAAATTTATAGCACAAATGCCACGATGACCTGTTTATGAGCCTGAAAAAATACCTAACTTCCACAGATGATATCTCCTCAAATATTGCGAACCAAGATCTGAAATTTTTAGACAACCTTCCTCAAGATTTCAGCTTCGCATCCTAAAAATTTCAGCTTCTGAAGCTTCGTAGAAAAAAAGTTATAGCGAAAATGCCACGATGACCTGTTTGGAGCAGCGAAACCCTAGAATCCCAAGCTCTGATACCAAATGTTGTGTAACCAACTCAAAAAAGAGAAGAAAAGAGATATCAACGCCTTAGAAATAAGCCACTTCGAGGGGGCAACCTCCAATACATTACATGAATGAACAATTCTTGGATGATACAATTTACAAAACCTCCTTTCTATATATAGGAGTCCATGGGCCATAATGTAATCCTAGTGGGCCACAATGTAATCCTAGCCGACCTAACAATAATAATTTAAGGGCACAATAATAACAAAATGGGGGTTACAAGGGTACAATAATAACAATAAAGGGGTTACACTAACAACAATAAGGTACTATACTAGTAATATAGGGACCTAACAAAGGAATTCTCCCACAAATCATACCAGTCCTCACGTTAGCATGAGGAGGTTCATAACCCGTCTTTGACTTCCAACAACAAACTACATTCTACCAAGAAATTACATGGTCTCGACAATGCAAAGGAATTTGATGATGGTGCATAATTATTTGAATTTTCTCCTAAATATGAATATGATATTTTGTGGATGAAACCCTTGGAAATTCCATTCAAATTCTCATCTCTCATGAACAAAATTTTTGAGAAGGGCCATGGCACAAAGAACAGGCTCTAAAAGAAAATTTTCACCCCGTATTCAACCATCTCGAAAATAATGTGACTTTCATAGAATCACGAAATTTGTAATGTGTCACGAAACCTGTAATGTGATGGTGACAAATTAAATTTGGTCCTCTTTACCAATTCGATATTTTAAAATAATTTTCTTTGGCCAAAATTTTCTCATGCCCATTCAATAATAATCTGGACCACTCTTTAATAAATTTCAGAATTCCCTTTTTACAATTTTACCTTGGCCCTTTTATAAAAAAAAGAAAAAAAAAGAAACTTTGTATAAATTTACATGCCCATTTTAAATGTTTTATGGGCCCCTTTTATAATATATTTTCCATCACTATAAAAATTTAAATATTTCTCTCACAGTCCTAAAATTTTGATAAATGTTTTCTTGGCTTTACAAAATAATTTTCTCTTGAATTTTGAATACTTCACGAACTTCAGAGTCGGCTCCTTTTCATAAAATTTTAATTCTTAGCTCCAGTCTTATGAAAGAAAAAAAACATGGCTCTATAAATAATTTACTTTTGGGACTTCAGACATAAAGCCTCAGGCTTGCAGGAACACTAGCTCTCATACCACTGTAATATCCCAAATAGAAATTTGGGCAGTAGATACTAGAAATAAACTTGAACAACAAAATAAATGTAAATAGACACACAACGAGAAAATAATACACAATGGATTTCGATAAAATCACTGACCCATTTTATTAATCCACGGGAAATAGTACATTAATAGGAAGTAATAGTGGAACCTAAGCTTGCCAAGCAAGTGGAGCAAAACCCAGAAAAAAGGTCTTTGGCCCAACTGATGAATGGCTCTGGAAATGATGTAGATGGCTCAGTGAGAAGACTACTGCAAATTGACTACGGAGAATTTTATCTCTCAAAACTACACTAAAGCACTATGAGATTTCTGAGTGAAACCTCCATAATAATACTGGGTTTTTGTCTAACACCCACTAGCACACCCAAGGGTTTCCATCCTGGGGCTACCCATGAAGTAGAGAATATGGTTCTCAACCTATCATACAAGAAGTAATATCAAATCCAAGATATACTCCAATGGCCTCTCCTCTTATTTCATATATCATGTTATCATCAATAACATCTAGTTTGGTTAGGAAAGTCATTTTGTATAGGATTTAGTGTGTTGATGAATTAATTCATGGAAATTGATGAAATTTCATGATTTGGTTATAGTCCTAAGTCTTCAGATTCCCCACATGTCACCTCATTAAATTCATGTCAATAAAAATCTTCAAAGAATCTGCATGCATTGGTTCAAATCAATTTTTAAGCCACTTGTCCACTTTTTCCTAAGTTCGCATTGAATTTTGTGGAAAATAGGTTGTTTTCGCTACGAACTCACCTAATAGTTCCATAGCAAATCTTCCATACTCATAACAGAAAACGCTATGAACTCGTGTTTTTTTACACCAACAAGGTAATGGATGAGGTTTCAATTTGAAAATGGATATAAGTTAGTATGAGGTCATGTGTTGAGTTGTTTGGAGTCATAGTTCATGCTTGGCCATCATTACCATCCCGTCATTCTGTTTTTATTTCCTTATTTGGTTTCCTTCCTCTCGTATTAAAAATTATCCTTTAAAATAATCCTTGTGAGATGCTTGCCACCACATTTTGTATTTTTTCTGAGTATATTTTTTGTTTTTTTCTTAAGGAAGGTCTGGCCTCTGTCTGCAACCTGCTTGCTATTTGTTACTCTCTTTTACGGGTGTCAAGTTTCTAAGAAGACAAAAGTTGTTTTGGAGGAGATGGTTGCACATAAGAAGCCTAACAAGGGAGGCTATGTGGTTATATAGGAGCCTATGAATATGAGTTAAATTTAATAATATCCCAGCTTCTCACAAGCATTTCCCAATACAGGTTGCATGTGTTTTTGCTAGAAGATATAAGGGGATTTTGTTGTGTTTTTGGACTGTTTGAGAAATAAACTTCAAGAGTAGTTTATGCATAAACGGAGATTATTTCTAAGAAATGGAGAGAGGTTATTGTTAAAAACATATCAAAGAACATTAACCTCTTTCACATTTCTCACATATTCTACAAATTTGGATATTCGAAGATGTCTTTGGGCTTTATTTTTAGAGTGCGCTTTTTCCCTGTTTTAGACATGTTTTTCAAATGCATATTTCGAACACCTAGAGATGGTTTTAAAAAATCTGAGAGAGGTTTTTCTTCAGAAAAATCTTATTTACAAAAATATATTCTCATTTTTTAATAGTTATCAAGGATCGGGAGATAGTAGCTCATTTCTAACCCCTAGTTTTTAGAAAATCAGGTTCATTTTTCATGGCAGACAATTCTAAAACTCAACATGAAGGAGGGTAAGTCATGATTTTTATTATTTTTTACTATAATAAAACTCATAAATACATATGCAAGCTATTCAGGCTTTAAGATGGTGTTTTTTGGGCTTATGAATAAAATTTCCAAAAATATGTCAAATTAGGCAAGTTTGTAACGAACTTCACACTTGAAGCCGAGTTTTTGCTACAAACTCGTTGTAGCTTTCCATAAGATTTAATTCATTCAAAAATTATATAACATAGATTTCATAAGGAATTTATTTAACTTATTTTGGCTAAGGAATTATCTCCCATAGGCTACCAAGTCATAAAGTTTTCAGAGGTGGCTATTTTCAATTTGCTACGGAAATTACGCTACGAACGC
Source organism: Pinus albicaulis (assembly GCA_034641835.2). Classification (NCBI taxonomy): domain Eukaryota; kingdom Viridiplantae; phylum Streptophyta; class Pinopsida; order Pinales; family Pinaceae; genus Pinus; species Pinus albicaulis. The sequence goes on from CM076582.1 coordinate 732,129,927, forward strand.
ACTGAAGATGTTTTTTGGGGAATATATATCAGGTTTTGTCACAAAGAAGGTAGGTGAAGGAATTTGTTTAAGTTTTTAGACCCACCAGACATCCTCCAATCAAAAAATAGGGCAAACAATTTACAAAGATGGAAAAATTAGAAAACACTACGAACTTGCCTGAAAGTCCTATGTTTTTGTAGCGAGGAGGAATTTTGAAAAATTTCAAGCCTTAATTCTTTTTTAGGAATAGGTCAAAAGCCTGTAAGGGTTAGAAATCATTAGTATAGTTTCCGGTTGAAGACACACTCATTGACAAAGCTGATCAAGTTTTCAGCTCATCATGGGAACCACATCAGCAAATATGACATCACCTCCTCAAAGCTCGGAAGACAGACCTCCTATCTTGGTGGGGGAATTCATTGTTCATTCATGATCATTTCCACCTCAGGAACATGATATTTTTTATGTATATCATCAAGCATGGGGCTTTTAAAGTTTGTTGAATGTAATAAAGTGTATTAGAGTCCTTTTAGGTTTCAAATTCCTAAAAATAGCAGATCTTTATTTTCTCTCGTAATATTATTTTTGGTTAGTCAAGGTGTCATTAGAGGTATTCACAGGCCTCACCTAGCTAGAAGATTCACTATAAAGGTACCCAAATTTATAAATAGTCAAATTATAGATGGAGAGATGGTTAATCAATGTTATGTTACCAGCTAATATTGTAATATTTTCAAGACAGTAATATACAGTTGTAGAATATTTCTACCAGACATGAGATTCATTATCTGTTCTCATATGTGTTTTTTTTACCTATCACTTTGATTTTTATGCAGTTTTTTTTATGTATAATCACTTGGAGTTCATGTTTTAATCATGCTCCAATTTCCTGTATGCATATGGTTCATTGTTCTAGTTGTGTTTTGGTGAGAATACACACATGCCACAACTTCCATGGTATATGTTTTCATGTAATTGAGTTCCCTATGACTCCATGCCCAATGGTAGACATTTATTTGCATCCTTCACCTACATAAAAAATATCCAAATCATATTTAAGAGTTAGCCACCTTTTTTATCTTTATCTATTGAATATCAATATTATCCTTGAGAGACCCCTCTCAGGTTGGAAAGGCTAAATTCCAGCCAAAAGTGGTCTAAAATAGTTACTCTGGATTGGTTGTTGAAGTAGCCCATTAGCTTCAATTTAGTGATAACATATCTCATCGACCCCTCTAGCGCCTCCTATTTTATTAATATTTTAATCATGGATCACTTTTCCCTCTTCAATTCCAATTAAAATATTCTTTTTAATGCAGGAAAAGGGTAAACCGTCCAGCATGTCTCCTCAGGTCATTAAAACTCATATCTAGCCACCCCATCATGTATATATTTTTGTTTTGGTTCCAAAGAGATATTACACTAAGGTTTTCTATCAAGTATTCCTCCCGGAATGCCACCTTAAGTGTAATTAATAAATTTTAGCCCAAAAATACTATGTTTTCTTAAATTTATCGGAATGCACCAAAACGAAAGACAAATTGTGTGGATGATGGAGTATACCAAGTGGATGCCATCGGACCTCATGGAAACTGCTCAAAACCACTAAAAATTATCTTGGGCCCGTTGATGACACCAACCTTCTCCTATGACCTGAATGCCCCAAACTCTAAGAGTCCATCCTAATCGTGCCATAAGGAGCACCAAAAAAAGGGATATCACATATAAAATAGGATTTTAAAGTGAGTCATTTATTTCCATGAAAATTTTAAAATATGGAGTCTCCAAGGTGAACTTTAGATTCCTTGAGAGATGTCTACTTCACCCTACAATCATTGAATTTGAAATTCCATGAAGAACTAGGGATTCATTCTTCTAATGGAGTTGTCAAATAAAGATATATATTCTCATTAAGGAAGAAGGTTAATATAAATTTAGACTGGCTTCTTCCCTCGTAACAACACAAAAAAAATTCCACACAATCTAGCAGGGGTCCTACGAGGGGTACCTATGGGACATATACTAGACAAAATGAAAACAATGGAACAAAGACCAAATGTCACCTCATTCTATGTCCCGTTCTATTTATGGAATTTCGCAAATGGTAGGAGGCTTGATATGGAGGAAATAACTAATAATTGTGGCATCAATGATAAGGTATGAAGTTATTCCCAACGCCCATTCAAGAAGAGGCACAATTAAAGGCTTAATGCAAGGTAACTTTTCCAAGAAAGATTTAGGATTGAAATTGAAATCTAGGGCTTGAGATAACATAATAAGGGTAGGTGTGCCTAGATTCAAGGTTCCATGATGATATGGGACTGTTATACGTTATTTTATCACCATGAAATTTTACTATCTAGATAGGTCTATCACGACCTATATCACGTTCCCTTAGAATTCAAAAACCTTAATGTTCCTAGGTCAAGTCTTGGAATTGGAGAAAATATCTGTAAAACCCTTAAAAGTATTCCTCTGCATTTTTTCTAGCCTTTTCCTACACATGCGCTTTTGTTTGTTCTATAAACTATGGCAGCCCCCACACGTTTTTCTACTATTACCTGCACACTCCCATGGAAAGAAAAAGAAAATGTAAATTCTAGAAGCCTAGCTCGTCGAATATTCTCCCAAAAGGAAGCTTCTAGAGTCACAATCAGTTCGAGCTTTATCCCTCCACTCATGGAACTTATCCCTTGGTCCATGGAGCTCAAATCCTTTCATGAGAGCAATATATCCCCCTCTTCATAGAACAGAAACTACCTCCATTTTCCTATAAATTGAGCTCAAGTTTCAGGTTCAAGAGTAGATGTTGAGTAGATTGTAAATGTAATTACTGAAGATAATTCCCAAGAGCACATACTTTCTAAACTAATGATTTTTTGTTGGCATGAGAATGATCACACCCTTATGTCCATAACTCCATGCTGGTATTCAGAGAGGAAGGATTATCAAACTGAAGGAGAAACGATTGCTCAGGACCCCGGGAGAAATATGTATGACATCAAGGCATCAGGTTGTAAGATTACTCTTTTTATTCAAGATAATACATATGGATATTTTTTTCTCATTGATTTTTTCTTATGCGTACTGCAATAACAACAATAGTTAGCCTCCTTGATCACTAAGTTGGGTTATCTTTTCTTGATTATTATATGTTGCAGATGCTTTGATTATTTTGTCTTGTCTTTCATTGCAGGTTCTACTTATTGGAGAAGCCACTTTGGAGCGACGAGACAAAATACTACATCGACTGTTTGGATTTCAAGGTAGGGGCATGTTCTCTCTACTTTCTTATAATAATTCTAAAATGCAATTAATCTAGAGAAAAAGGTTTCCAAATGGATGTTTGTTTCTAGCTACTCGCTGAGTACTAGGGAGATCGTTCTTGTCCGCAATATGGATTAATCCGCATAAGAAGGACCTCTCAAGAAGCTAGTTAATATGGTTTACTTTTTAAAATATGTTATTTATATACTTGAGAAATACATGGAAAGAAGCCCACATAAGACCTAGGGTTTATGAATTATTGTGGGAGGAGCCCCTACAATGTACTTACTAGGTCAAGGTGAGAGAAATAATGGGATATTGAATTATTTATTCCAATGAATACCAAGGTTTGCAACCCCTAACAATACCACCTTATCTAAGAGAAGAAACAACTAAGTTTCAATCCAAAGACACAACTATGGCATCAAAGTTACAGAGATTTAACTGTGTGAATTCAACAAAACTTGGACATATTGTAGAGGATACACCACTGTAGATAAATATCCAAACAGTTTTGGAAGATCACCCCTCTATAATATTTCATAGGAAGCCCTAGTTTTTTGTCTAGGAAATGGGGCCGAAAAAAATTGGAGGAGAAAAAAAATAAAAAAGAAAGAAAGGAAATGTGACCACCAATTTTTCTTGGACCAGTGCCTAATCCTTGGGATATGGAGTCAATGATGATTTAAGATTTTTCCAAAATCATCTTCAAGGTGGAAAAATAGTGATTCCATAGCAAGCACTATTCAACAATTACCCACCAAATATTTTATGTATTTTCATGGAAGAAAGATGAATCCCATCCACTTTGAACATTCATCCATTTCCATAGTAATTATTAACATGTGAAAATACCAATAAAATAAACTTTTACAATGATATTCAACAAAACTAGGGCACAAAAGGATTAATTAATAGCAACAATTACACACATTAGACATTATTCAAGAGATATCTTCAACAAAATAACACTTACAAGATGAAAAGATACATATCCATCCATATAACAAGGAGTGGCTTCAAGAAAGAACGAAAATCTCATCCTCCAAAGATATTGAAATGCATCAATATAAGTCTCTATTAGTTACCCAAGAAAAAGTGTGAAATTCTTCAAGAGAATAGATCTAAGTGTGATGATGATCTCTCATAGTGGGAGAGTTATAAATTTATATGATTCTGTATCTAATTCTAATTAGCCTAATAGCCCCTACAATCATAAAATAATGTGTAAATAAAATGTACTTGGTGACAAGCTCACCAAGTAGCTCATAAAGTGAATAGTAAGCCATCAAAAGTTAGTGGAAATGATGAAATAATGGTTTAGAAGGTCCATTTGAGGGCCTAACTAAGTTCTCAAGGTTCCATAATGAGAGTGAGGGCTCCACGAATAATATACAAGGGAGTGACCACTTTTTCTTTAAGTAAATCATCATGTGGTGCTCCAAAGTGGCTTTCGGGCATAAGTAATCTTCTGATGGGTCTCTTGATGAAAAATAAGTCTTTAGACTACTCCAAATTAGGACATGGAACATGGTTATTTCCCTCCCATTTACCAAGGATGAGACAAGCCTCCTCTAGGCCTCATATTAGCTTCCAAACCTTATATATATTTCTAAGTTGGTTGGGGACACTACTAGTCCAAATGCATCATCTCACACATACTTTGCAGAAATGAACAAGTTTTTGACGTTTCCCATAAGATGAGAGAATATTATATCACATGACGAAGTCCTATGGCTCTCATTACATCCTCTAAAAATGTCAATATAATCGTCTGGTGGGGTTGGGCCCCAGTTAAGTTGTCCAGCCCATGATGAAATCACTTACCAATCTTGTATAAAATCTAATTCATCTCCGCACATTTAGGTACATTAGTGCATCTAAGTGAATCAAGTGTGTTAGTCAAGGGCATAAATGATACTTCGTAATGAGTTTCCCTTCCAAATTTGGGGCTTTGATAATTTAATGGTGTTACCTCCCTTTAGGTGTTCGCAACCCCTAAAGGGAAGTACATGTCTAAGGTACATCCTTCAAGTGGTAGGTTCCATGTGGATAATGATGACATGGATTGGGACACAGGGGTCGCAAGGTTGAATTCCATGGGTTCAAGGGTGTTAATGATGAGGGATGTCCACATATTTGGGTGTATGAATATAGGAGGGAGACATCGTGGTACATGAGTTTCCCTAGACTTTGCTTTTCCACCATTATTACTTTTCCTTCTTCTTTTTTCTTTTTTTTTTATTGCTAAGGCTTCCATGGGATAAGAGAATTTTGTTTATGATATATAAGTGATTTCCCCCTTAATTTAGGGAATTTCATCACCCATTAGATGGTGGGACATGGATGGATTCCTTCATGATGCAAGGGGAAATTAGGAACCGGGGTGATGGCCATAATGATAAAGGGTAGAGATCATGTTTGGATTTTTCCCACACGCTAAATTTTATTATCCCAACCAAAATTTTCATTTTTTGGGATTATTTCCTTTTTATATGCCCATGATATGCTTTTATCTTCTTTTTTTAGCTGCATAAACCTCAACCTTTGTGGCATTGTTCCAAGCTCGACCCAGAAATGTGCACAAGGGAAGGGGAGCACTATATCTTTGTGGATCTAGTGTTCATGTGGACCCAGAGAGGGAATATGATGAAAAAGGGCATGTAATGTATGGAGGGGGGTGAAAAATTGGGAACGAGAAAATGGGACCACACTACCAAAATTAAGTTCTCCCAAGTATTTATGATACTGAATCTATAAGCCATTAGGGATGATTCCATTGCACTAGGGTTGAAAATTTACCCCCCCATTTAAGGTGAGGGAAAAATACTACAATCAAAATCCTTCCTCCTTCCAAGTGACCCAATAATCCATACCCATGTGTGGCCAAGGATAAACAACCATAAGCACATAATTTGAAATTGAAATGCATAGCTTTAGGATTAGATGGCCCACCTTCAAACATATGCTCTTGAAATATGGGAAAGGGGAAATATAATTGGCTTGGGGAGTAGATATCAAATGGAAAATATATTGGTACATTGGTGGTTGTAAGGGCATGATGCTTGTCGGATGAAGACAAATCTACGAGAAACATTTCTCCTATGGGGTTACCCACACGTGGTGGATAACGGTCTTCTTAGAATTCAAATTTGTAATGCAAAAGGAGTTGAGAGAAGCAAGATAGAATAAAAAATTAATCAAAAATATAGGATAATTATGGTCATTTCTATATGCACTCTAGTTTGGATGATTGGACCAATTACTAGTCTAGACCTCTTGTGAACATCCTTGCTTGTTATATTCAAGGATTGATTCACACTAGATGCTTCGAAATGTATCATTGAAATTTTCTTGATGTGATTATTACCTAAACATTTCTCAAAATTCATAGTATGGATCACATAAGCCTGAATTAGAATAAAACAAAAATTGTGAAATATTTATTTAAAAAATTGATGGATTCCATCTTATCAATGAGAGGAAAATATAGTCCAAGTTGTCATTGATAATGCATCTCATTATGTTCATGATTTTGATAGACCCCATCACCACTCACCTTTGAATAGGTTTTCAATATTTTAAAAGAAAAAATAAATAAAAAATAGGTACATGGGTTGAATCAAAGGCACAATTGATCACATGGTTGAGGAGGATTTTTCTTGGGGCATGTTTTGGACTCTTATTATAGCCATGAAGGCTGATAGATAGCAAGCAATGGGCTGGTGGGATTATGGTTTTTGGCCTACAAGACTAGGGAGAAAAATATTAAAAAATAAACAAAGGATGACAACATTAACCAATAGAAAAACTATGAGACAAAGGATAGTTGGAGTATTGTGGATTGGTCGGAAGAGAATCAAGCCAGACTAGAAATTAACGACCCAAAACCATAATTCAGATAGCTCAAAGAGGATGTATATGGGATTTTTTTTTGCATCTCCAAAGGGATATACTTACCCTAATATCCTTCCTAAGGAGTGTAAGTATTGGAGAGGGTGAAGGATAAAGAAAATAAAGAGAAGGAATCAGTCATGGTTAAGATCATTTCTCTAGCAGAGACAATGTAGATAGTGAGTATACTCAAGTGTGAAGGGGTGGGTCAATTGGTTTTGTAGCATCTTTGAGACCATGGTCCTACTAGAATAATATTTTTTTCCCTTTTAGCATCCTCCTCATGCCCTAGAGTTTAGCTCGGGGGTGATCGGGTTGCAAGAAGGATCATAGTGAAACCTAGTCTAAGGTTAGGCATAAAAGCTTAGTTCCAAACTCAATGAGATATTTCTAAGTTTATGCCTAGAAATTTCAAATATTCGAGGAGAGTGAATTAACACTACTCTTCTCTTTTGAGAGAAACATTCCTTTGGTGAGTCCTTGTGGCTTGGGGATCCTGAGGAAGAATAACACTCATGAGTATTGTGAGTGCAAATTCAATATGCTCAATTTGTGTTGGAAAGGTAAGAGATCAAGAGTAAGAAAGGATTCACCAGTGCTCAGGTACTACCCTTTTTCTTTCCATATCTATCTCATTTAAAAGGATGAAAAAACATTAAATGTTTTCTTAAGGTTACATTATGCATTGGATTTAAGATGGATAGTTTGTTATTTGTGTTATTATATTTGTGAAGGCATTGGTATAAACAATAGATAAAACAATTTTACTAGTGCTTGCATAAATTTTTGAATGAGAATGTATATATTTACACATACCCTTAAGGATTTGTAATACCTCTGAGAATGGTAATTATGGAATATTTATGGTAAGGATTGTGGGCAAGCACAATTCTCACAACTGTGTTTCTAATATATTTTTCATTACATAGATTTCCAATGGATTGTAATCCTATAAGAATAAGTTTATTTTCAGTTATACTTATCAAAGAATGTGTTATGTTATTTTGTGGGTACACCAATTAATGGGAAAATGATGTGCCTCTGGTAAGCTATAGCCCACACATTCAAGGTATTTTTGATACCTTATTTAATTGATCCAAACCAAAATTGGATGATGCCATGTCAAGTTGTGACGAGATGTGTTTTATGAACAGAATTCCACATTTTTCTGTTATGTTTAAAGTCATCATTTCAAGTGGCATGGACATGATAAAAATCCCAAGTAGAAATGAGTGTTTATTTTATATTTGTGTCAATTCGTTGCCTAGGAATGTTGCAGCCATCTTGTAATCTAGGATGCAAAATTTTGCGTAAATAATGAGAACCTTTCGAACAATTATGGCGACATATGTATGGATGTTTGATTGTTCAATAAGAAGTTTGTAGATTTAGTGCATTCCTGGGAATAGTTATGGTTGTGGAAATATTTATTTGTTAACAAGAAAAATAAATAGGGAAACTAAATGCCATTAACCATATCTATATCATATTTGAGCTTGTTGATGCCAATTGTTGACAATGTGTTTGCTCACTATTGTTGAAATTTGATGACAGATTGTGTGTATACCATAGAAGGTATGGAATTCTGGGATATTATAAAAATGTATCCTTTATGCAGTAACACATCAATGGTATATTTCCTAGTTATGCTCCATATGCTATTTATTTTATTTGTTGAAGTTGTAAAATTTAACACATCTTGTTGGGAATAATGAGTATTACACATATCTATGTTTCCCTTGTGTAATCTATGTATTGTTGATGAAAGTGACTAATGAATCTTCTTGTAGGGTATTCAAATGGAGATAAATCAATGGAAACCATAAACAGTCTCATAATTTAATGATTAGATTGCATTGATTGGATGGCATGAGATTGTTGGAATGTTGATCCTAGGTTGCTTTGGTTTTATGTTGTTTCAAATGTGGGGATGTGTTTCATCTCATAAGTTGGAAACTTGATGATATGGAATATGTAGAAACCATATAACATTAATAATAATATGAATAGTGTAGCTATATGTAATTATGGAACTGCCAAGGGTCCTTAACTGCCTAAATTGTTGAGATAGTGTAAGTCTCTTTGGAATAGTTGTAGTGTTATTGTTGGGGCTATTGAGCCTAATTGGGAATGAGAAACATTGAAATACAACTAAATTGCATGGAACCATACAAATATATGTGTTTATAGGCCTTCATGTGATAAATTGACCACTGAAAGAATACATCTTGCATAAAGAGAATTGAAAGGCTTGTTGGAAACCTACAGTCTTAATTACGCAATCTATATATACACTTCACATAATTCACCATACCTAAAGGTACAAATTCTTGCATAGGTTTCCTCGATATGTTTTGGTTTTTGAATGTGACAAATGGGATTTTAACCTTTGTATTACTTTCTGTTTGAACACCTAATATCGGTTTTTATATGCAATTTCTAGGTTTGGGCTACCCTGGAAGTACACTAGAAATGGGTTTTTGTATAATAGGTGGAGGTTAACCAAGCCAGTAGATGTGATTCTTTTCAATTACATTGATTAATACTTTGATGAAACATCCTCATCCACTTAACAAGGATGATGACTATAATGTATTAGATAGAGTATGAAAATACAAAGTAGGAATGGTATGGACTAGTGGACATCCATTTATATCCTTTAAATAATTTGGCTAAAGGGAAAAGAGAAAAAGCCATAAAAATAGTCAATGCATTTGGTACATTTTATTTTACTCCCAATGAATGATGTTTATGATAATGATCGTATTTCCTACTACATGTTCAAGTTTAAACATACAAATGCTAATATTCCTTGTCATATGTAGTAGACTTGGATAAGGAGTCACTTTTATTTTCATTGCACTTCTAGTTTTTTTACTTTGGGAATATACAACTTCATTGCAACTATTCCTTACACTACCTGTCAGGGAATGAATGTTATGGTCCTTTGGGAGAAATTTTAATCTCCAACACTTGACATAATCTCACTACAAGGAACTATGGAAAAGTTTGAAGCTCAAATTTTCAACGAAGTATTTACATTTATTGATCTTAATTTATGACGTGGAGGTGGTGGGTTTAATTAAGGTTTCATAAGGTGATAATTTATATCTCTATACATATATATCATGGTATTATTAAGGACTAATTTTCCCAAAACCTTTATTTTTCTACAGATTTATTCATAATTTTATTCCAAGAAGGAGAAAAAATACATAAGTCGGATGTTAAGTAGCATTCAGAATATTCCTTCTCTCATGAAAGAAGACATGAGGAAAAAATTCCTAGATAACTGTCATCATATTTTTCTAGCATATTTTCTTATTCCTGCATTCTCAACATTTTTTAAGGCAATTATCATGTCCAAAAAAATTTGAAATTGGGAAACACAATTCTGATAATTGTACTTCGGGAAATTGGGTTAGCATTGTAACCACCTTTGATTTTCAGAGTGGATAATGGGGTGTGTTACAAAGTGGTATCAGAGTCAAGTTCAACATTTGGACTTAATGGGCTCTATTGTGAAAGAAATAATAACTAAAGGTGTATGGAATGATGATTAATCTGATATATGTGACATGCTTGTTATTCTAAGCATTTGAATAGTGTCAAGCATTGCAACTATGTTGTATTATTTTATATTTTTAGATATGTTTCATGAAAAAAAATCCTTGATATGAATGGAATAGCCGCTTTGAGCATAGTATCTTACTAAGTGAATAGACATTTTTGAAATTTTCCAAGTCATCAGGGAGCCCTATCTGGATTCTAGAATTAGTAGTGATATTTCTTTCTATATGGAATATCTAGTATAAACGACATGCAAGATAGAGGTATGCAGAAGTAAAACCACCATTTAGAGGGTGGCTTTATCTAAGGTCCAATCTAGTATAGGGAATAGTTTTAAGAAATAATCCCCTTATAACATTGTGTAAAAATGCATCTTAACATGTTTTTCCTTTGAATAGTTGACAACAAGATTTGGTTGCAAGGGCATTTTTCATTACTACTACATAGAAACCTTCTAGAATTGATGGTACTAAATAACCATACACACATACAAGGTACCACTAGTGCTTCCTATATTGTTAGGCAGCTAATTATTTTTTTCAATAGCATTGGATATCCTCATTTTTGTTATAGATATTGAAAAAATCTAGTTTTTGGTTGAGTTTTCATCTGAAAAGAAATTGTAATCTATTTCATTGCACCAAGAGAAGTGAGATGTATTATATATCTTGGGTGGAAATGGGGAGTTATTCATAAAATCTTGGTGTGTTCATGCATAAAATATAGTTGTACAGTGAATCAAGATGGTGCATTAGGTCGAGTTACTATTAACACAAGCACATGCCTATTTAAACACATGTATGAAAGCCACTCCAGAATGAAAAGTTGGAGGATGTATATCCTTAGTTCAAAGAAATGGTCAATGTGTCAAATATTGAAGATAGATGTGAAATTTAGGTGCACATAAAACCTATGTTTAGAGGTATCTAGTCTAGTTTTATAGAATAGTGAGTTGCAAAAAAATAATGTTACTTAGCACTTTGAATAACATTGAGTTTTAATAACCATATTGGATGAATGTTAAGGTGGCAAGTCATTCTCAATTTACTTGTAGACTATTTTCTTGATTTAATTTCCAAGTAAAATTTTCAAATAGGGTATACCTTGTAGAAATCATACCAAAGTATATGTGGCTTAATCATAAGGTCCTATCCATTATATTTAGCTTTGGCCAAAAAGTAGAATTATGCAAATTCTTGTGTTGCTTGGATTACATATCATTTTTTTATTGTACAAATATGTTATGTATATGTGTGTGCATGAATTGTATGGATCTCATGATCTATATGATTGGAGGTACACTTATTTTGTATTGAATAGTTGACCACTTACACTGTGTGGAATATATGTAGATTATTTAGAAAAAAAAGTGAATCTTGATTATTTGTGATGGAATGGTTATGCATTCTCATTTTATGAATGTGAAAAATTAAGGACATGATAAATTTTAATGTAATGTGTGGTTTCTTGACTTACTCTATACAGATGCAGGTACCATGACTATTGTCCTTAATAGGAAGTTTGAATGTTTCTAAATTGTTAAGCAACTGATTTAAATTGTATTGGTGGTTTTGATGAAGAGGATGACTTTCATCAGTCTATTAGTATGGATCACAGAGTGAATTCTAACAATTTTAATTACAAGATGATAACCATGAATATTATGCATATATGTATATATATGATCATTAATTTGGAAGCAAACTTATGTAAGTTTTACTATAGTTTCACCATATAGCTGAAGATAATCCTATGATGTGTGAAAAATACAGGGAAACATGTTTTAGATCACTTGGTAAGATGACCACTGATATATGTATTTTTATTTCCATTTATGAAATAATCACTGAGTGTGCGTGGAATCACATGGGAAGAGTATAAGAATTGTCGTCTAAGCTCATGGAATTGGAAACTAAGTTAAGGATCTATAAGGTATATATAAATAACCTTTCTAGGAAATAGCAAGAACTAATAAATTAAAACTATGAACTGAAAGAACGCTTGCAGGAATTGACATACCTGGTTCAAACCTTGGAAAAGAGAAGTGATGATTGCAATAAGACACCTGAGAGACTAAGGGGAAAGAAACATATCTCGTACTGGTGTTGTGGGGAAGAGCACCTAAAATGAGATTGTCCCCACAAGTTGAAATACAAAGGAAATTGATTTTGTCACATATGTACATGCATGGTTGGTGTTCGAGAGTACCATGAGGGTTGGACTCAAGAAATTGTTAATTTTTGGATTACTTTGTTGATATTTTTATGTTATTCATTTAAAATTTAAGCTTGAGATTGATTGTTAAATGATTGTTGAATATACATGGCCATGTTTTTTTGTTGTGTTTTTCTATTTTGATTGTGATATTTTCCTTTTTCATTTTTTTTTCTTTATAACTATTCTTTAATATACATAATTTGGGCCTTTGAACAAGTTGGTTGAGGTGGTAGGGAAGCCACAGATTCTCGTGAAAGGGGCAACACATGAATTACATACTAAGTATGAGCATGATAACAATTAAAATGAAAACATAAGTGGTTGGAAAATTGTCACTAGAAAACAATGTGACACCCAAGTAGGTTGGTTGAGTTCATGAAAATGATGAACAATAAATGGGAGTTATCTTAACCCTGACTTTATTGGACATGTACTTATGTATTGTGTATAGTATTATGTGTGTTTGTGTGTAAGAAATTTCCATTATGTTTTTTAGGTAGTTAAGTATCATTTGAATGGAAATATGATTTCTTACAGATGGCATGAAAAGAGGAATCTATTCAAACAAAAAAAAAATTCTATTGAACATGACTTTTACATGGAAAACATAGGAAAAAAATAAAAGAGGAAGTATGGCTTGGTTCACATGAATAACAGATTGTGTGGTCTCTAGACTCTATGTGATAATGTATAATGTATTGAGTCATGTGTATATGTACAATTGCTGTAACATGTGTAAATGTGTGTATGTGGTACCATGTCATATGTATGTGGTATTGTGTTATGTGAATGTGGCAACATGTTATGTAAACGTTGTGTTTTTCTAGATGTATATGTGTGTATCTCTATCCATTAAATATTTGGGATAGGCATGTATAGGATTTTTTGGGTCTACATGTTATGTATTATTTTCAAGTGGAGTCGGGATATCCTTTGGATTCCCAATGATAATATCCATGTCGACATAATACTACTTGGTTTGGTAGTGCCCATATTCACGTGGTAGCAAATGGGATTATATATATATGAATGTATGTATGTATGTATGTATGTATGTATGTATGTATGTATGTATGTATATACATATTCATCAGTGGGTTCAGGTATAAACATTTGGATTCCCTTGATGATTATGGGTGTAGGTGAGCCTATGTATTCCCTTGATGATTAAGAGTGGAGGTAAGCCTCTATATTCCCTTGATTATTGAGGATGGAGGTTAACCTTCATATTCCCTTGTTCTTTTAGCACTCGATCCAACATGTGGAAGTCAAAGAGAAGAGAAGGCATTGTGTGTTTTCCAAGTTAGGAAATTGATCTTGTGTATGTATAAGAGAAGAGGGAGCCATCAAATCAAGATAAGTATCATTATTTCATTTATTTATGAATTTTTAAATTAGGAATATGATTCAGTATTTTGATTTATGATAGTTTTGGTTTTTAGCTAACCTAATGTGATATTTCAACTTACCATGGTTTGGTTTATGGACTAACCTAATTTTTTTGTAGGAATATTAGTGACATTATTTAATTCGTGAACAACCTTAAGGTCACTATTAATCTATAAAGTAGAATAATTGTGAGTAACTCATATAGCCCATAATGACTATGTTACAATTTGTTTCTTTATGTACTATTCCTACTGAGCATCTTAGATAAAATTACAAGCAATTATTTGAGTATTGTTTATGAAAACATGGATGAGCCAAAAAATTCTATACCAAGGTTGTTTAAGAAGGAAAAGGACGTCATTAATGTTGTGAATCTCTCCATTTATGTGATTGGTATGTGTACACATGGACACATGACTAGGGGATTTTACAACCTAAGTTTGGAAATGGGTTCAAATTTCATTATGAATTCATTATTTAAATGTATAAAGGATATTGAAGAATCAATGTTAGATTAATATGGGAATTTGTTTTACGTAAGGGGAACATCCAACCACTTGTTGCATGAAGCTCTATTACAATTTGAATTTTATGAAATAATATTTCTCTACATGAAATATTATATCCAAGAAACTAAAATAAGTGTTGATAATACAAAATTTTGTAGGCCAATTACAAACATTTCCACCAATATTATTGCTACCAATAGATAATTTTTCAAGAAACAATAAAAATTGTTGTGTTTGCATTTTTATCCCTTTGAACAATGTTGAAGTTTGTTTCCTCCCAATGAGACACAAACATGAAGACATATATGGAGGTTACTATATAAATTAAAATAAAATAAATTTTTTTTGTTTCCATAAATGTTGGAAATTGATAGCACATGTGATAATTCCAATGTCTCATATTTAATTGATGGATATTTTTACTTGAAGAGTTGAACCACACATTTTCAACGGTATCTCCAAGATAACTAGTATCAAAGGATGTTAGCTCTCCAAATTCCAACTCATTGATGATATTCTACTTGTATATTATAAACCTTTTATTGAAGATGAAAAGTGGTAGTCTCCTATTAATTCGTGGTGTTCATTAGATGGTAGATGATACTTACCTATGTGGTGGCCTCAATTGTTAGATCTATAGGTAAGGAGACCTCTTAATATGGATGAAATAAAAAAGGGATTAGAAACATATATTTCCTTATGTGAAAAATGGTATTGATAAGGGAGGGGAAATTATTGGAATCCAAATATAATTTACTAGAAGAATATATATAACTTTTTGGACTCTCCCTTTCTATGCATTTAACAATCAACAACTAATTTCAGTCATCCATAATATCAAAAATAAGAAAAAATGATCCTATAATACAAGTTTCAAACCTTATGTAGTATTGCAATGCATACATATATTCTTAATTATAAAAAAAAAAAGTAAAACAGAAAAATTCACATATGACACAGAGATTTACTCTAGAAACCCAAACTAGGAAAATTAGAAAACTATTTAGAGTCACATCTCTAATTTCTATCATCAATAAAATTCCTTGTTTACAATACAATATTTATGATCGAACATCATCCAAAACATTATTCCATTAGCCAATAGTATATTATAACCACAATTTCATAATTGAAGTTATAAAACCATGGGATAAACCACCATCTGCAACAAAACTGCTAAAAGTGAAAACCATATGTTGAAACCTACTAAACAAATACACAAAAAAACATCCAAAAAATAATTCTTAGGGGCTCCACCCCTACTAAATCTAATGAATAGGAATTGCACACGGTTCTAGTCAATAAAATAATATAACACATGACCAACCTTCTCCAACTTGCTAAAGAAATAGGAGCACATGATCAACAACACAAGGCAATAATTCCCCTTGTTTCTCTACACTAAGAGAATGTCTAAGTTCTCATAAAATTTGTTAATGAATCTACAATATTCTTCAAAATGTACACCTTTAATAGTAGCACCTTATTTTTCAATAATGTTCAAAGGGATAAAAATGGTGATCAACAACCCAAGGCACTAATACCCATTGTTTCTCTACACCAAGAGAACTTCTAAGTTCTCACAGAATTTGTTAATGAATCTGCAATATTCTTCAAAGTATACACCTTTACCAATAGCACCTTCTTGTTCAACAATGTTCAAAGGGATAAATATGGTGATCAACAACCCAAGTCACTAATACCCATTGTTTCTCTACACCAAGATAACTTCTAAGTTCTCATAGAATTTGTTAATGAATCTACAATATTCTTCAATGTGTGCACCTTTACCGGTAGCACCTTCTTGTATTCAACCACGTCTCTCACAAAATGATATGGATCAATATTCCTTGTCTTATAATGATAATTAATGTTCTTTTCCAAAAGTATTGCACTATGATTATCACAATCTAACCTTTCATATTCCTATTCAAACCCATACTAGAAAATAATCCATGCAACCATACAAATTCCTTACTTGAATGAGTGGCTTCCATGTAGTCAAATTTTGTAGTTGAGAGTTCCATTACAGACTATCTATTGCTCATCTAATTTATTGCTCCTCCAAATAGGTTAAACACACACCCACTTGTACATATTATGTGATCCAGATCTCTAGCTAATTCTACATCAACAAAGCCATGTATGTCCAACACTCTATTTCATCTTGGTCTTCATTAGTAGCACAATCTATAACCAATTGTTCCATGCAAATTTTTGAAAACCAATTTACTGCTACCTAATTCTCCTTCCCTAGTTTTAACATATACCTTCTCAAAACTATCATTACATGTGTGATTTCCAATTTAGTATAGAACGTTACATATGTCAAAGTACTAAACACACAAGAATATAAGACATGGGATATGTTATTTTCTTCTTCCTGTGCCTTGGGATACTCATCTCCAAATAAATTTACACCTACGGGAATATGGACCTTTACTATTTTACATCCATGTGTATTAAACCTTAGCAATACTTTCTTAACACATTTCTTATAATATATCCATATTTTCCTATTTTATCAGTCTTTCTTAATTGACAGGACTAAAATGACGTGTATAGCACTAAAATCCTGTATGTGAAATTTAGAGAGCAACTGAGTTTTCACTTCCTTAAGGATATCGATATTTTTTCCAATTAAAAACATATTATCCACATACAATACCACATCAATAAAAATATTGCCTACCAATTTGAAATATGCACAATGATCAAATCTACTCCTTGTAAAACTAGTCCCAACATATAAGTATCAAATTTTGGATACATCCTTGGAGATTACTTTAACCCATACAAGGACTTTTCCAACTTGCAAACCAACCTTTTATTACCTTTAAACATAAAACCCTCTAGCTATTTCATGTAGATCTCTTCTTATAGATCCTTATGTATGAATGTTGTCTTCACATCCATCTATTCTACTTCAAGGTCAGAATTAATAACAAAAAATAAAATAAATATAATAAAATTTCAGTTAGCAATAGGAGAAAAAATTTCACCAAAGTCAATTCCCTCTACATGGGAATAACCTTTTGCTACTATTTAAGCTTTGTATTTCTCCATTTTACTTTCTACATTAAACTTATTCTTAAGCACCCATTTTTTTCCAATTTGATTTATTCTAAGGTGAAACTTAACTAGATACAAAGCCTCATTCTTGTCCAAGGCAACAATTTCCTCAATCATCGAATTTTTATAGAGTTTACAATCTTCTTAATTCACTACCTCTCTAACAATATTGGGATCATCATGAAGATAGAAAAAGAAAAAATAGAATGAAATTGATCTGGATTTATGAAGGAACGAAATAAATACATATTTAAAGATAACACCGAGATACATCCAAATAACATAACTTCAAATAATTTATAACAAGTACTGAAAATTGTTTACATGCATAAGAGAACAAACTAGCTCGGGAGATGGTGAATTATCTCTGAGCAAAGATGTGACAACTTCAATCCTTCTGAACTATGATACAATGAGGCTTGGAGGCCTTTTTATCATAAAGAATAAGGGTGAAGCCCTAACCCTAGGAGATGGAGCACCAACGGTTTTTTACCTCATTGGGGTAAGTTGGAATGTCAACTTCCCAGAGTCATAAATTTGGTATATGATCATTTTTTAGCTATCATAATACCTCGTTGAGAGTATCTCCATGATAAATTGAAAAATTAATATGTGGAACATATTTTTGCACCTTTCTGGTTTCTTTGTTTTCCCAGAAAATGTCTTTTAGGACCTCAAAACGACTCCAGACGTTTATGGCCTGAAAAAATGCCAAAAATATAAATTTGTGGTAGAATTAAGGAAACTTAAAATAAGTTGTTTTGGGGGTCCAAGTGGAAAATTCGGGTGTCCAAAAATATCCACCTATATTTTTATTCCCCCCTCAGGAAGTAATGGTCCTGATTGCATTGAGTTCCTCCATGAGATGGGGAAACTTATGTTGAACTTGGTCCTTGGCGATCCACTTGCCTTGGTGTAGGAACTGGCTGACTTTGAAAACTTGATATAGTTGAATTGTTTGTTGGAGAGTGTTTTAAATTTGTTTGTCCATGATCCAGTCAGTCCTGGCTTGTTCAATGCAATTTGGGTTGATATTTGTTGGTGTCAATGACTTAGCAATGTTTGATGTATCGAGCAATGGTGGATAATATGGCTGAAGGTGGTCCGTATTGAACACTGGATGTAGGCCAAGGAATGGGGGGATTTTGAGCTCAAAATAATTGTCAACCATAGCCTTGGTGACGGTGTAAGGCATATATCATAGTGGTCAAAGCTTGTGATCGGCTCTAGTAAGGTGTTCCTTATGCAAATGTAACCAAAATTTGTCGCCCACTCGAAACTTACATGGCACTCGATGTTGATCAGGAAATTTTTTGTACTTAGGATTACCTTTATCAAGGATATCATGGACCTGTTGGTGGATGTGTTGGATATATTTAATAAATTTGGTGGCTTTATCAGCTTCAGACTGAACATGTGCAGATTTTTCCTATGTAGTCGCAATAGGCATTGCAACATCAATGGGACACAATGGTTGAAATAGCATGCCCACTTGAAAGGGGTTATGACCAATTGAGCTATGGAGAGCTTTGTTATATATATGTTGCAGATAGGGAAGAATATTATCCCATGTTCATGGATGCTTGGTGTTATAAATGCGAGTATGTGCACTATCATCCTGTTGAAAACATCTGTCTGGTCATCAGTCTGCGGATGGAATGTAGTCGACTTGGTGAGCTTAATGTCCAATAATTACCAAAGGCTTGATAAAAATTTGCTCAGGAACCTACTATCCTGATTTTATATAAGGGTCTATGGGATCCCAAAATGAACCCACACTCGTTCAAAGAATAATTTAGAATTGTAATTTGTTGTGATGCTTTTCTTGCAAGCCATACATATAGTGATCTTAGAAAATCTTTCGATGACCAAAAATACATAGTCATTATCATGCTTTGTGGAAATGAGGCAAGAAATATATTCCATGGAGATGGATTCCCAAGGTTATTTAGAAGTAATCAGAGGATTGTAAAAGCCTTACTTCTTAATTGTTGGTTTGGGGATGGCAGAGGCAGTGTAAGATGTGATATATTTTCCAGCACCTTATCGTAGTTTTTTTCCAATAAAAATATTCTTCAATACTTCCATTGTGTTGTTTACAACAAAGTGTCCTAAAAAATTCCCATGATCCACCTCCCAAGTCAGCTTGAAATTCTTACTTAAAGGAACACAATTATTTCCCAGACAGCACAAAAGTCCCTCCTGAAGGTGGAATTCTAGAATTGGCTTTCCAACCATAAGCATATTGCATGTAGCAGTAAACTCTAAATCACTTTCATATAGTTGTCACCATATATAAGTTTTATTCCAACAAGACATGAGAATTGTACTCAGTGCCACAATTGGGGGTCGATTGAGGCATTCTGTAACATGATTTCTGCTTCCCTTCTTATACTTTCCGTTCCGATGGAATTTTTGCAGGTATGTGGACCATTTCTTATGGTGATCGTTCTTCAACTTCCCCTATTTCTGCATGAATTAAAGCGGTCGGTGATCTATGTGGATGACCGTCTCCTTCCCCAAAATATAATGTTTCCATTGTCGATAGTCTTGCACCATAGAGTACATCTCCTTATCATAGGTGGGGTGCCTAAGAATAGTATTAGAGAGTGTCTCTCCCTAAAAAGCCATTGACTGCCCTTGTTAAGTGAGGACAATACCAATAGCATAATGTGAGACATATTTCTAAATCTAAAATGGTTGTTATAAATTTGGGAAGGTGGCGACTGGTACAGAGAAAAGGTGGTGCTTCAGTTTAATGAACTTATCTTGTGCCTTGGAACAAAATAAATTTTCTTATTTCCACCCTTGGTAACTTGACTCAAGTTCCAAGTAATATGAGAGAACCTCAACACGAATCTCCAACAGAAATTAGCAAGACCTGAGAAGTTGCGAAGTTATTTCATAGTCTTCGGGGTTGGCCAATCTCAAATGACTTGGATCTTAGCAAGATCCACATGCATGCCTTCTTCATCGACTATGTAGCCCAAATATTAGACCTGGTTCATGCCAAAGGAGCACTTATCCAGGTTGACCCATAGCTTGTGTTGTCGTAGGGTTTTAAGGACCTACCAAATATGTTGTAAGTGATCTGCCCAACTCTTTTTAAATATGAGGATTTCATCTAAATATACAACCACGAATGAGTTGGTGAAAGGCCACAAGATGTCATCCATGAGCCTCATAAAAGTTGCAGGGGAATTTTTCAACCTGAAGGGCATGAACAACCACACAAAATGCCCTTCCTGGATTTGAAGGCAGTATTCCATACATCTTTGGACTCTATTGGAACTTGGTGATATCTAGATTTCAAATCAATCTTGTTGAAGTAATTTTCCCCCTTGAGTTGGTCAAGTTGGTCATCAATCTATTGGATTGAGTACATGTTCATGATAGTGATTTTATTCAGTGCCCAAGAATCAATGCAGAGTCTCAAAGTCCCATCCTTACTTTGTACGAGTATAATTGGGATCCCACAAGGTGAGGAGCTTGGTCAGATGTTCCCTTTTTGTAGCGGCTCCTATATTTGTCTCTTAATTTCCTCATTTCTAATAAGGGATTAGTGGTATATTAGTCCATTAGATAGAGGAGCTCTAGGAGTTAGATTGATCGAGTGCATGACCTGACAGTGCAAGGGTACTCTTGTGGGTGAGGAAAAGTTGTCCCTATATTCTTCCACAACCTTATCAACTTGCTTATGTTGTGTGGAGGGACCCTTTCTAGGGGCCATGCATGTGGAAAAAATATTTTCCTTACTCCAAGAATGAATTAGAAATAAAGAAAATTTTCTGGTTTGGTAGATGATATTATTACATTGGTTAGCAGAGATCGAAGAGATGGCATTAAGCGGGGCTATCTCTAGTATTATATATAGTTTCCTTCCCAAACTAATAATAACAATGTGAGGCCTGGAATCATACATAACATGATGCTTCCACAAATATGGTTTGCATAATAAAACATCACAAACTTCAAGAGGAGTTACATCACATATTACCTTGCCCATGAATGGTTTGATAATGTAGGGAAGGCCACACTTTGGACGACACATAGATCTCATCCTGGGTGGATCCACCCAAAGGTATATGGTTGTGGGTGTGGTGTGTTTAGCAAGCCCAACCACTTAATGAAATTTTTTGATATGAGGTTCTTTTAACTCCCATTATCAATAATGAATTATAGTGGAGAACCCTTCACACACATCTATGAGTGGAATATGCACTCCCCATCCTCTATATCTCTAGGCTCAGTCTTCTAGACCTTCATGGTGGAAATGGTGGCACTGGGTTGTGCATCAATAATTTTCTTCAACTTATTGTTCTTCCTATCGAGGTCTGTCTTAGAATTACAATACTTAGACTCAGAATCTTTTATCTTGGCCACCAATGACTGCTTGGCGCAACACTCATTTTTGTTGTGGGTGGGGATCTTATGGAACTCACACTACTTTATTATGTCCTTCTTCGTCTTTCTGGTACGATTATTTTCTTGTGGCTTCGATGGGTTTTCCTAGATTATTCCACCTTGGCTCTATCATTGTCTCTTTTTTTTATGGGTGCTCTTTCCTTGCTTGAAATTCGCAAATCCAAAGTCTCGCTTCTTTTGTTTAATTTTTTGTTCAATATTGCTAGGAGATGTCTAGGAACTTTATTTCTTCGTGAATGTATTTGTGTAGATATCCATGGTACTTGACCACTAGATGTCACCCAGAGTCTTTGATACCCAATTTTGTGCATAAAGTATTAAAAATAGTTTTTGATCTCATGCACATCTTGATCCCTTTGCGATCGAAGTGTGGCCCATTCTATCTACCTGTCTTCATAGCTCCCAATAGGTTAATATTTATCCTTGACAACGTCTCAGAAAGAGTACCAAAAGGGTGTGGTTGTACACAGAGAGGGTTCATAAATTGTTTTCTCACAATAAGTTTCCAACCAGTCCTTGACATGGGGGGGAGGCCTTAATCAATGAAAAAGTAATATTTCGCTCTTGGAGAAACTATGGACTCAAAAAATAAACTTCCAACAGACTTAACCATTTATCTACAACATATGCATCTATCTAACCTAAAAATATAGGTATATCGAATTTGAATTCTGTCAAGAATGGGGAAGTTCCTTTGAATTTATTGTTGGATGAAGATGTGCCACATATTTACATCCACTGAAGGATATGGGAAAATTTTTCCATCATCTCGTTCCTTTTTCACTTGCGGGATTCTTCGAGTAATAATTTGATAAGACCTCTTGCGCCTGTAGAAATTTGAATAATAGTTGAATTATTCACCGAGATTATCCTGATTACACACTATTTAAGATTCATGCATAATACATAACCTCTTCTACAATTGATCATCAATATGCGGAAATAGAAGCAGTCGCATGCGCACATTAAAACATAATCAAGCACACATATAACACAGTATGTAATGGGGAAATCTTACAGCTGAAAACCCCCAACTATCTGTATATTATAATGATAGAGAACATGTAACAATACATAGCACAAAGCTCTCACAGCTCTCAGCACTATCTCACATGCTACACACAAACTAGCATAGAAAATGAACAAGTCACAGGTTCAAATCTCCTCCACAAGTCTGCCTGCCTCTACTGCGCAATCCAAGATGAATAATGATGAGATCCAAGTTCGAATCCCACTGGCTTGTACTGCGCAATCCTCATTGGAAATCTCAATCAATGTGTGTGCAAATCTCATGCACAGCTATAGTCACAACTGATAGTAGACTCACCCTTTCACCCACCTCTAACATTGGTCTCCACTAAACTGTCCATGCATTGCAGTTAACTGATGTGTTCTTTAGTTGATTTATGAGTTAATAATTAGTGAATTAATTAATAATTAATTCACACCACTCATCACTAGTGTATTTGTCAGTTAGACTAAATACAACTAGTTCAATTAAGTTAAACAGAACACAACTCCACCAACTGTCTCATCAACTCCACCAAACTCTGCCACATGAGTTCTAACTGAAGTCAACCATGCAATAGCTCAACTAACCCTTAGAAAAAGAGTATTTCCTTCTGTCAGCTGCATGTGCCACATCCAAGCATCAAACTGAAGTGCTCCAAGAGGATAAGATAATGTTTATAGTCTAAATATTATTAAGGGTTAATAATATTTGACTGTTTTATTTTTAGCCCGGCAGTCTAAAAATAGATTCCGCCCAATGTCTAAAAATAGAGGTCCATATATTTTTACCAACTCGACCAATCATCCATAAATAGCATCCTGCAACTCATAGACCATGATCCATATGTCTAAAAATAGACATAGCTCAGATTACATGACAAAAATCACCTCGTGTGGGCCCCAATTTGTTTTGGTGATCGCTTCCAACTAGGATTAGGAAAGATGTTTCAGATGCTTCCTTCAATCGTTTCTTGTTGGTAATCTTCAACACTCCTCTCCAACAAGAAAGGCATTTTTTGCATACATGCACCTATGCATTCACCCCACAATCACAAGCGCCATATGCACCCATGCACCGCTCGCAACTCGAAATCGAATAGCTCCAAACAACTCAATAAATATTATGCATCATCAAAGCCTTCAACTGCGTCATACCAATTGCACATGTCATCAGGAACCACTGCGCTATTTAACTCTTGCACCCATGCACTCTTGCACTTGCTGTCAACTCTGACCCGCGCTCCAATATCCGACACTGTCACTTTGATCTGCCTGCATCACTCCAACTGATCATGCTACTACTGTGTTGTGGGCACCTCGTAGCCAGGTTCAACTCATGAGATCCACACCATCTCATGAATCCTACCCAGAAATCTCCTCTTGGGATTAATCATGCATGTCGCCCCACCTCTCACCTGGTGGTATAGCTGCATGCACTCCCTCTGCCCATCTGGCACGAAATTTCTCCGCATGAGTGGTTTCTTCCACTCCATGATCCTCATCTTGTGGCTGCTCCACATCCCGAGGTTCACTATTACCTGCATGCAAAACTTGCTCCCTCTCAAGCATCAATTGCATGTCTTTCTTGCACTTCCCAACAGTAGGAAGCTCCATAGACATCCCATCTACTTCAAGTTTGTAGAGATTCTTTGCTCGAATCCCAACCTTCTTGACTTGTCCTATTTCCTTGTGCCGAAGGAAAACTTTTCCTTCACTGAAGACAACTTCATACCCTTTATCCTCTAACATTGCGACTGAGATCAAATTCTTCTTTAAACCTGGAACATGCACTACATCTTGTAAAAAAATGAGTTTACCTGACTCCCTCTGAAAGGTTATGGTACCAATGCCGGTCGCATTGTATCGTCCATTGTCGCCCAACTCAACATGCAACTGGAGATCTTTCTCCACCAAGTCACTGAAAAGATTCACATCTCCCATCATGTGAAAGGAAGCGCCACTATCAAAATACCACCCCGATCCCAATGCACTAGACACCATGCATGCGATCAATGAGAAGTCCAGCTCAAATTGCGAGGCAAGAGCCTCACCAGCTGCAGCTCCAGCAGCCTACTTGTTCTTCTTCTTCTGTGGACAATTCGTGGCGTAATGTCCATGATCGTGACAGTGAAAACACTTCACTTTGGACATGTCACGCTCTTTACCATCTGCACCGGATTGAGAAGCATTCTTCTTGCCCTTCCCCTTCCTTGCTTTGGCAGCCAAAGCGCAATCTTCTTCATCAGATGCCTTTGATGAAGATCCGTCCCTGGTACTCCGCCTTATCTCCTCTTGCACAAGATCCGACCAAAGTCGCTCCCATCTTGGCAATTTCTCCCGACCATTGACAGAATCCTGATAGGCATGCCAACTCTTCGGAAGACCAAGGAGAGCCAAGCTCACCAATTCCTCATCATCCACACTAACTCCTACACTCCCAAGCTCATCCCTGCAGTGGACAAACTTTTTCAAGTATACCGGAATAGTGTCATTCTTCTCCATCTTTATTTTCCTGAGTTTATCCTTGAGCGCCAACTTCCTCTGGTCGCTCTTGCTTTGGAACAATTCTATCAACGCTTTCCAAATAAAGTATGGAGAATATTTTCCATGCAGGTTGGATACAATGTGATCCTTCACACCCTCCAATAGAATCTCGACACCTTGATGTCTTATTTTGCCCGAGCCTCGACCTGTGTTGCCTCGCTAGGCTTAGGAACTTGACATCTATAGACTCCCTTCCGCCCATTGTCATCGAGCAACGCCTCCCATCCTATCTCTCCATGCAATATAGTCGAGTTGCCTTCCGACTTGTCTCCGATCGCAATCCTTGATAAGACATTTTTACTTCGACACCGAAAACAACTGCTAGAAAATTCGAATTTTTGACTCAAAAACTCCGCCGATCTAAGGTGAGAACAAAGTATTTCTAGCACAGAGATCGACTATAGGGGCATTTACTAGATATATCACCTTTCAAAGAAAGGATGGATCCAGAGGCTACCTGGCCCGCTTACAGACTCTGTCTACTGAAATAAATTGTAATCACTGTAATAGATCCGATGATCAATTTCGCTCTGATACCATGTAGAAATTTGAATAATAGCTGAATTATTCACCGAGATTATCCTGATTATACACTATTTAAGCTTCATGCATAATACATAACCTCTTCTACAATTGATCATCAATATGCGGAAATAGAAAGCAGTCGCATGCGCTCATTAAAACATAATCAAGCACACATATCAACACAGGATGTAATGGGGAAAGAAATAGCTGAAAACCCCCAAATATATGTATATTATAATGATAGAGAACATGTAACAATACATAGCACAAAGCTCTCACAGCTCTCAGCACTATCTCAATGCTACACACAAAACTAGTATGGAAAATGAACTAGTCACAGGTTCAAATCTCCTCCACAAGTCTGCCTGCCTCTACTGCGCAATCCAAGTTGATTAATGATGAGATCCATGTTCGAATCCCACTAGCTCCAACTGCGCAATCCTCATTGGCAATCTCCATCAATGTGTGTGCAAATCTCATGCACAGCCAATAGTCACAACTGATAGTAGACTCACCCTTTCACCCACCTCTAACACTGGTCTCCACTGAACTATCCATGCATTGCAGTTAACTAATGTGTTCTTTAGTTGATTTATGAGTTAATAATTAGTGAATTAATTAATAATTAATTCACACCACTCATCACTAGTGTATTTTTCAGTTAGACTAAATAAAACTAGTTCAACTAAGTTAAACAGAACACAACTCCACCAACTGTCTCATCAACTCCACCAAACTCTGCCACATGAGTTCTAACTGAAGTCAACCATGCAATAGCTCAACTAACCCTTAGGAAAAGCATATTTCCTTCTGTCAGCTACATGTGCCACATCCAAGCATCAAACTAAAGTGCCCCAAGAGGATAATATAATGTTTATAGTCCAAATATTATTAAGAGCTAATAATATTCGACTGTTCTATTTTTAGACTGGCAGTCTAAAAATAGACTTCGCCCAGTATGTCTAAAAATAGAGGTAAATATATTTTTACCAACTTGACCAATCATCCATAAATAGCATCCTGCAACTCATAGACCATGATCCATATGTATAAAAATAGACTTTGCGACAAAAATCACCTATGTGGGCCCCACCTAGTTTTGGTGATCACTTTCCAACTAGGATTAGGAAAGATGTTTCAGGATGCCTCCTTCATTATTTCTTGTTGCAATCTTCAACAACTCCCTCATATTTATTTTCTTCTACTATGGGAGGTCACCAGTGTTTGTGGGGACAATATTTTAAGGGCTCAACCAATTCAAGTCCCTACTCCTTATACCCCTATGTCATTAGTGACATGCACAAAAAAACAGAGAAAGAGCAGACTGCCCTGATACCAATGATCTAAATTTATGATGGAATGAAATGAAATACAGAATTAAACATAACATAGAGATAATGATCCAGACTTATGTAGGAATGCAACATAATACCGATATAAAGTTAAACATAGAGATTCAATTGAAATAAATCTTCATTTAGTTGATATCAAAGAACTGAAAAATTCTTACATGCAGAATGGAGATGAACTAGCTTGGGCGATGGTATCTTATCTATGAGAAGAGATGTGGCAGATACATGCTTCTAAACTTTGTTATAATAAGGCTCAAAGGCCTATTTATTATTTAGAAACAATGGAAAACCCTAAACATCCAAAAACCTAACCCTAGGAGATGAAGCACCAAAATTGTGGGGCCTGTTGGGGTAAATTGGTACATCAACTCCCAGGATCGTAAATTTGGAATGTGATATTCGTTTGACACATACGATACCTCATTAGAAATATATATACATATATATATATATGAGAAATACAACTTTTGAATAAAAACGTGAGTGATTCAAAGATTCTCATTCTCTCATTTTCCAAAAAAAGACGTCATTTAGGGCCTCAAAACGACTCTGACAGTTCAAGACCCAAAAACTTCCAAAAATATTAAATTGTCCTACAATTATAGAAACTGAAATAAATAATGGTACAATGGTGGGATTCCAAGTGGAATAGGGGGTTTGCCACCAATATCCACAAGGACCAGTCCTCCCCCCTTAGCAAGCAATGGTCTCCATTGATATTAGTGCCTCCATGAGATGGGGAAATTCTATTGAAGTTCGTCCCTGGTAAGCCACATGACTTAGTGCAGGGGTTGGCACACATTGACAACCCTATACACTTGGATCTTATACAGGTGATATTTCTTGATCTGTGTGTCCATGATATGATTAGTTGTGGCATGTTCCATGCATTATGGATTTAGCTCTATTGGTATGAGTTGTTATGCAATGTCTCATGTGTCCAGTAATGGTAGAAAGTATGGCCGAAGGCAATCCACATTGAACAATGGGTGCGAGCTAAGGAATGGTGGAATTTTGAGCATGAAATCATTGTCTCCTACAACCTTATTGATGGTATAAGGCATATATCATAGTGGGTGAAGCTTGCAGTAGGCCTCAGTAAGTCACTCCTTCTGCAAATGTAGCCATATTTTTTCACCCACCTAGAACTTGTGTGGCACCCGATGTTGGTCATGACGTTGTTTTTAATTCATATTTTCTCTATACAATATCTCATGGACCTACCGGAGGATGTGATGAATGCACTCAATGGAGGTGTTAGCTATGTGTGCTTCAGACTAGAGTTGAGTTGAATATGAGTAGGTTCAAGTTGTATGGAAACATCAATGGGACATAGTGGCTGGAATCTCAATCCCAGATGAAAGGGGTTGTGATCAGTTTGGTTGTAGAGAGCACTATTGTAGTTTTGTTGGACACAGGGGAGGAGATCGTCCAATTTTCATGGATTCTTTAAGTTGTACATGCACAGGATGTGCATGATCATCCTGTTGACAACCTCCATCTGGCCATTAGTTTGGGGATGGAAGTTCCTGGACTTAGTGACACTGATATCAAACATCGACCAGAGGCTTGAATACAATGCACTTAAGAACCTATTGTCTTGATCTAGGATAATGGACTATGGGATTCCATAATGTACCCATAGTCATTCAAAGAAGAGTTTGGTAATGGATTCTGTTGTGATACTCTTATTGCAGGTTGCCAGAATGACCATATTATAGTATATTTCGACGACTATGAAAAAACATTCATTGCCATTATTGGTAGAAGGAATTCACAACATGTAATCAATGGAGATGGACTCCCAGGGCTGACTAGGAGTAGGAAAAGGAGTATGCAACCTTTCTTCTTAATTTTAGGTTTCAAAATGGCACAAGAAATGCAAGACATGATGTACTTCCCAACATACTTTCAAATTTTTGACCAATAAAAATACTTCCACGGCACTGCCACTATCTTTTCTACCCCAAAATGTCCAACGACCCAACTGTATTGTGCCTCCCAAATCATATTGGAATGCTCGCTTGAAGGAATAAAAATATGTCATAGGTGGCATAATAGTTCGTCCTGGAGGTGAAAATATAACACTTCCTTGCCTTCCAGGAGAATCTTGTATGTGGTTCCAAATTCTATATCACTCTTGTAGAGATGTGGCCATTATGAAGTCTCATGTCCACAAGATTCGAGCACAGTGGTTAGTGCCATAACCGGTGGTCGGCTGAGACAATATACAACAGTATTAATGTTTCCCTTCTTATACTTAATGTTCAAATGGAACTGTTGTATATATTTGGACCATTTTTTATGCCGATCATTTTGTAACTTTCCTTGTGTATGTATGAACTACAGGGGTCAGTGGTATGTGTGGATGACTCTTACCATCCCTATAATGAAATTGTTATAATTTCGACAGGTTTGCACAACGAAATAAATATATTTTTCATAGGTGGGATAGTTTCATATTGTATCATAAGGTGTCTCACTGTGATATTCCACTGGATTCCCTTGCTGAGTAAGAATTGCACCAATAGCATAGTCGAAGGCATCTATCTCAATCTCAAATGGTTGTTTTAGGTATGGTAATGTGAGATATGGTGTAGAGCAGAGGTGATTCTTCAACTCAAAAAAATATTTTTGTTGGGATTTAGACCAAAATAAATTTTCTTTCGCTCAACCCTTGGTGCCTAGATTCAAAGGGAAAGTGATATGGGAGAATCCCAACACGAACCTGCTATAAAAATTAGTAAGACCCAAAAATTTGTGGAGCTTTGTTACAGTGGTTGGGGCTGGTTGAATCCTGAATAACTTGAATCTTGGTTGGGCCTACAAGAACACCACTCACCAATGATGTACCCCATATATTGAACTTGGGTCATACCAAAAGTGCACTTCTCCAATTTGGCACACAATTTGTATTGTCACAAGGTTTGGAGGACCTGTCAAATATGGAATAGGTGCTCTTCCCAACTATGGATGAAGGTCGAGATGTTTTCCAAATACACTACCATGAATGAGTTGGTGAAGGGTCTAAATATTTCTTTCATCAGCCTCATGAAGGGTGTAGGGGAATTCGTCAACCCGAAAGGCATGACTAGCCATTTGAAAAGGCCCTCCTTGGATTTGAAAGTTGTCTTCCACAAATTAGAGGGTTCGATTGGTACCTGGTGATATCTGGACTTCAAGTCAATCTTGTTGAAATATTTCCCCCCCTTGATTTGGTCCAGAATTTCATCAATCTATGGGATTAGATACCTATTCCAGATAGTGATATTATTTAGCACCCGATAGTTAATACAGATCCTCCAGGTTCTGTCCTTTTTTGGTACCAATGCGATTGGGCTCCCACAGGGTGATGAACTTGGACTAATGTGTCGTTTCTACAAAAAATCATGAATTTTCCTCTTGATTTCATCATTCTCCATAACAGAGCATTGGTAGATTAGCCCATTGCGTAGCGGCATGCCTAGGGTAATATCGATGAAGTTCTTAACCTGACAGTGTAAGGGTATCCCTGTGGGTGAGGTGATGATCTCCCTGTACTCCTCTATGAACTTTTCCATCTATTGGTATCATGTAGAGGATCCCTATCTAGAGGCTATGGATGTGGCCACAATATTCCTCTTTCCCTGAAGGTGAATCATAAGGAAAACAAATTTCTTAGTCTGGGAAATGATCTTACTACATTTATTAGTAGAGATAAAAGAAGTGGCAGTAGGCAGTGCTACCTCTGGTATCCTATATAAATTATTTCCAAAAGAAATAATAACAGTGTGAGTCCTAGACTCATACACAACATGATTCTTCTACAAGTATGGTTGGCATAATAATATATCACAAACTTCCATAGGATCAACATCACATGGTACCTCATCCATGAAGATCTTGATGTTGTAGGGAAGGTGACATTGTTGGCTGAGACAGAGATATCATCCTTGGTTAATCCACTCAATGGTGTAAAGTTGTGGGTGTGGTGTTTTTGGTAGGCCCAACCACTTTAGGACATTTTCTGAAATGAGGTTCTTTTGGCTCTCATTACTGACAATCAACCGCAACGGAGAACCCTCCAAACACAAATTCTGCAAGTGGAAGAGATGTTCCCCATCCTCTAGATATTTAGGCTCAATATTCTAGATCTTGGTGGTGGAAAAATTTCCAATGGGCTCTACATATATTATCTAATTGATGCAGGAATTCTGCTAGAAAGCAGATCTTGGCATATAAGAATTCAACTCCTTCACTTTAATGAAAATGCTTCAAATTTTCTATAATATAAAACCATAAAAAAAAGCATTCATCTCAAATTTACATGAAGGTGGAAAGAGCCATGCAAATCAAATCCATTAACTATATCAAAATTCCGTGGCCAAATATTACATTGGGCAGCCTCTGGCTCTTGGCCCTTCAAACCTCTCCTCACTCACTCAACTCTTCACTATCTCAACTCTTCAACTATGTTTTCTTTCTCACAAAAACACTCACATTTATACACAAATAATGAATTTAATTCATTCCAAAAATCTCTCCACCTAATCCTCAACTAAATCT
Source organism: Pinus albicaulis (assembly GCA_034641835.2). Classification (NCBI taxonomy): domain Eukaryota; kingdom Viridiplantae; phylum Streptophyta; class Pinopsida; order Pinales; family Pinaceae; genus Pinus; species Pinus albicaulis. The sequence goes on from CM076582.1 coordinate 732,162,229, forward strand.
AATTTAAATTCATTTTAGGTGTGGACTCAACAAAGTCCCGTACATAGAATTCCTACTCCCTAAATTTGCTACCTAATTCTATTTTCTCTCATATCCTTTTAATTATTAAAAGAATATATAAAAAATCCTCACCTTTATAATTTCTCTCCTAATTTATTTAAAAATAACAAATTAATTAATAAAACAATTAAAATTTCACACCCACCTTTATTACATAATTAAATAATGAAAATTGGCCTTGATGCTCCTGCATCAGACTCCCAAGGTTGAAATTAATCATGATTGCCTGATCATGTGTTCAGATCTCCGTCTGCCTGGATCCCATATCTTGTGATGTAACTTTCCACTTGTCGTTGCTTCTGTCTATTGTTCTTCTCCAAGTCTCCACACTTTATGCTGCATTGCCCCACTGGCTATGCTTTCACAATCTTTTGTTGTCTTTATCTTGTTTCTTCTTCTTTGTTTTACTGCTACTGGCCTCTTCTGGGATATTTTCATCATTATCCTCCTTATTAGTTCAATTTATTGGTCCAATAAATTTCCTCCAGCATCGGCAATAAAACCTGTACTCACAAAACAATTGTTAGAATAAGAAACATAAGGCTTCAATTCCCCTTCCGCTGTTGGCAAAATTTCAGTATGCTGCTCTGAGATTCCCTTGTCCATCAACACATCAGTATGCTGATTTAATTCCTTTGTGAGACTATCAGTTAGACCCTCCTCCACATTATCTATTTGAAAAATGTTTCCATGTTCTGTGTCTTTCAATAACTTTCCCTGAACATAGATCCTCTACTTTTCCAACTCTCCTCTCTAAAGATATAACTTTTTGTATAACTTAACAATCTCAACTAGAGTAGAACTTGGAAATTTTACACAACTTTCCATTCCTTCATTTTCTTTCGACCAATCATCAAATGGTCCTTCTTTCCCCGCTTCAATATTATGTTGAATATTTCCATAAGACCCATCTGTCTTCATTTCTTCCTGTTGTAACCAATCAACACTTTCCTTCTCTAAAAGGAATTCTCTACCAGACTTTACCTCAAGAGTTTCATTCTCCTTTGTGACAGTTCCATTAGATTTTTCACCATCTTTCGCACACCCTGCAAACATACATAAACTATGAGAAAAATTGCAAGGCTTCATAGCCTCACCTGCTTCTCTTACAAACACATCTTCAGATGCTTCTGAACTATCCCAATAGTTCATGACATCTTCCTCACTGATCTCTTCACCCAGAATTTCACCATGTTCCAGGCCACAAATGGAAATATCCATTTTTAACTCAGCCTCTCTGAGTTCTTCACAACTCAACATCTGCTCGAGCTTCCTCAACTCCTCCATCAATTGTATGTTTACCTACTTTTCCCTCTTTGCGTGTAGCTTCTTCCACTTCACCTTCTTTCTCATGGTCCAACCATGTGTCTGGTTTCTCACATTTTCCTGCAACAACTCCATCGAAAATTCAAGGTGAATTGTTATCTCAGCCTTCTCCCGCTCGTACTCTTCATCAGATCTTTGGAAATGAATATCAACAGTCATCTTCCCCTCCTTTTTGAACTGCATATGTTCACGTGTGGACTTCATTTAAGCCACTTACCCACAATCCTTTGCACTTGTAATTCATCAAAATGCAACTTCTCCTCCTGCGCTTGGCTTCTCTTTTTCTTGAAACCAATCTCTGACAACCTTCTTGCTACAATTTTCTACAACAACACTTTAGCACGCATGTGTTACAACAACCAATTCCTTGGGTGTCGGGCTCTGCCGATCATGCACCCAATTTCATTCAGACTTTGTACTTATCATACGACTCTTTGACTTCAGACTTATACCAAATTTTCATCTTGGATGAAAATACTCAAGCTCAACTAAAAAATATCCAAGCTTTCATTTGAATCTAACACTTGTTTTCACTTCAAGACTTGAACCAAAATTATGACAATGGATGTTTCAAGTTATACAATCTTGACTTTCTTTCATAATTCATTCTTTGTGAAAAATCATCAATTTGCCTTATCATTTCACATGATACTGAAGTCTTTAGTAAATTACAATTCAAGTGTTCCAAGATTTATTTAAGGTGAAAATAAATAAACCATTCCATCTTTAATGTTCAAAAATATCTTGCTGAAGTATCAGACCTCATGCTCCTGTTAAGGTTATTAGTAAACCTTTCTTTCTGCAACCTCAACCTTCTGTTTTCCATTCCTCTGTGTTGTCTTTGTCACTGTCAATACTTGCACGCTCACAATTTTGTCATCTTTAATGCAAACATTTCCCTGCACTTATATACACCATGCAACATCACTTCACATCTCTTACCTATGTACAGGAATAAGAAACTTCTTCCATGAATGATGTACATTTCTATACTGTTTCATCCTCAATATTCCCTCCTTAAATGCCATCACATGATGGTAAAACAAAGGTTTACAACATCAAACAATTTCCAATCACCAACAAAAGAATTCTTCTTTTTCCACTACATGCTTATCAAAATAACTCAACCAAACTGTGAAGAATCCACATTCTCTCTCGGTATGCATATAAAAATGCATATCAATTTAATGCCCAAATAATATCACAATATGGGAAAATTTTTAATCATTTCTAATGCGGAAGCTTCTTTCTTTCAATCACTAATTATGAATCAAACAACCCAGAATTCCCTCTTAGTTGTAGGAGCTTACTTTTAAAAAAAAATCATATGAGCAAAACCCATCGCATATATTCAAATGATTACAAAACCAACCAATCAGTCCAAATTCCTATAAAAACATGACTCAGATTTCATTTGAAATCGAACCATCATTCGAACATTTCCATAAATTAAAGGTTCGAACTTATCCTCACCTCAAAGGAGCTTAAACCAACATTCGAAGTTTACAAAACTTAATTTAAATGCACTACGGCTTCCATTCACCATATATCCAACCCATATATGAATATATGTTCCATTCATGTGAATACTCAATCTTCAACTTTTTCCTTTATAAACTTCATTCAAAGCCCAATACAATAATGAATGTCTATAGCTTGCCATTCACATTCCACAAATCAAATGTTATTTAAGAACCTAGCAACAATTAAATTTGTTTAGTATCCACATCATTCAAATGTTGAAATTTTTTAAAAGTTGGCTCATACCTCTTCCAGCGCTGCTTCAAAGTCGCTTCATGTTACATTGCAAAATTTTTCCATGCTCTATTCACGGTTCACTTCCGATTCCTCTTCATGTCGCCCTAATGGTTTCAACACAATTCTTCAGTGTTGTTCCTAGATCCAAATCAACCATGTTGTTTTCTTAAATGCGTTAACCTTCAATCCTCTCTGACATTCATTCGCATAGGATTTGAATGCCTCTGCGCCCTTGCTTAGGCTATTCGCTCACTCTATTCATACAACAAAACCTGAATTAAATTTCAAAGCATCACGGCATTCATTTGACTCGGTTTCTCTCTCCATTTCACTGCGCCTTCGATTGCAATTTCTATTTACTTAGGCACTCAATGTCATCTGTCCACCTTGCGACTTCACTCCACAGTGAATCAAAATCCATTGAATCCATTCCTGCATTCAAACCAAAATGTCAAATCCACCATACTTCTGCTTAATATTTTGTGACAGATTGGCAATTGAGTTGGTACTGCAAACATCCAACGTGTGGAAATCAACATTAAAGCCTTCTGCCCAAAGCATTTCAGTTGATAACATTCCCAATTTCTCATTAATTTATTGCTGTCAATATCACTGTGACATCTTCATTTGCTAACTGGTGGAAAATTTCATACCCAATGCCTTTATTTGCACCAGTGACAAACAAAATAGTATCACTTTCCCACTACCTTGAGGATGTTATGGATTCCAGCTTGTAGCTCGATAGTTTCTAGAAAATTCGCACAAAACCAATTACAAAGAGATTTTGGTGCAAAGAAAATGTCAAGAGATAAAGGGGGAGGTGTAGCGAAATGGAAGAAGGCTCTGGTGTTTAAAAGACCACGCAATATGACATATGGTCGCAACCGGTCACTGTCATGATGCTGTCCAAATAGAAGTTTTCTCACCACAATCCTGCCGCGAAGAACCCACTACACTAAAAATTGGTGTAAATCAAAAATGTAGTTACAACCTTCCATATACCATTTAACACAGAAACATATAATTCAATCCCATATGCACAGTCACATAATTCAAAAATAAATCATGAATTTAGAATTGAAATCTCTGTATTAACACACACAGTAATTACATAGGAATTTTCCTTGGCCTGATCTTCTCTTGCACCCACTCTGATACCAAAATGATGCAGGAATTCTGCTAGAAAGCAGATCCTGGCATATAAGAATTCAACTCCTTCACTTTAATGAAAATGCTTCAAATTTTCTATAATATAAAACCATAAAAAAAAACATTCAGCTCAAATTTACATGAAGGCGGAAAGAGCCATGCAAATCAACTCCACTAACTATATCAAAATTCTATGGCCAAATATTACATTGGGCAGCCTCTGGCTCTTGGCCCTTCAAACCTCTCCTCACTCACTCAAATATTCACTATCTCAGCTCTTAAAATTTTTTTTTTCCTCACAAAAACACTCACATTTATACACAAATAATGAATTTAATTCATTCCAAAAATCTCTCTAGCTAATCCTCAACTAAATAAAATTTAAATTCATTTTAGGTGTGGACTCAAAAAAGTCCCATACATAGAATTCCTACTCCCTAAATTTGCTACTTAATTCTATTTTCTCTCATATCCTTTTAATTATTAAAAGAATATATAAAAAATCCTCACCTTTATAATTTCTCTCCTAATTTATTTAAAAATAAAAAATTAATTAATAAAACAATTAAAATGTCACACCCCCCTTTATTACATAATTAAAAAATGAAAATTGGCCTTGATGCTTCTGCATCACTAATTCCCTTTGTCATTACCCTTATTGGGTTTCAATTCAGAGTCGGAACATGCATCTAATTCTGCAGCCTTCAACTTAGCCACCAGTGATTGCTTTGTTATGAGTGGAGATCTTATGGAACTCACACCATTTTCCTGTGTCCTTCCCTGTCTTTGTGGTGTTTTTATTTACGTGTGGCTTCGAAAAGTTTTCCTGTATCACCCTGCCTTTTCTTTTTCCATTGTTCTATGGTTTGGGGTCACATTTCCCTTGCTTCAGATTCATAAATCCAATGTCTTACTTCTTTTGTTTAAATTTTGTCTTGATCCTCAGAACATATCGATAGGCGATGCCCAAAGAGGATATGTCCAAGAACTCCATATCATCTTGGATGTACTTCTGTATATAGTCATGGTACTTTCGTACCAAATTTTGCTTAAAATCCTCAATACCTAACTTCGTACAAAGAGTATGAAAAATATATGTGAAATCTAGCATGTCTTGGTCCCTTCCCTACCACAGCATGGTCCACTTTATGTATTTATCATCATAGCTTCTTATAGGGTAGTACTTCTCCTTGATGACATATCACAAATAATTCCAAGTGGGTGCAGCTATAAACAATGAGGTTTCCCCCTCGTCCTTCTTCTCACGGTATCTTTCCCACCAATCCTTTACGTCGGGGGCGACTTTAATGAGTGCAAAAGTAATCTTTTCCTTATTGGAAAAATTATGAACCGAAAAATGTCCTTCCAATAGATTTAACCATTTATCTACGATATTTTCATCTATCTGGCCTTCATATATGGGAATGTCAGAGTTTATTTTCACCTTAAAGGGAGTTTCACCTGTAGAGTGGCTGCTAGATGAATATGCATTGCCTTGGGTAGTCGCCGAAGGATCTGGGAGAAGTTATCGATCATCGCATTCCTTTGTCGCTTGAGGGCTTCTTCAAGCAATATTTTGAAGGGATCTCCTACTCCTTTGTATTTCCTTTCTTCCTCCATGGGATTTCATCGGGGTTTGCGATGCTGGTCTTGCAAAGGTTCAACCAGTTGGAGCCCTAACTCCTTATACCCCAACCTGGTTGGGGACATGCAAAAAAAAATAGAGAAAGAGAACAACACTTTGATATCACTGATATGGAATTATGTAGGAATTCAACATAATACATATATAAACATAAACACAGAGACGTATAAGAAATAAATCTTCATTTCATTAATGTTGAAGAACTAAAAAATTCTTACATGCAGAATGGAAATAAACTAGCTCGGGCGATGGTAGCTTATCTCTAAGAAGAGATGTGCTTGCTACATGTCTCTAAAATGTGTTACAATGAGGCTCAAAGGACTATTTATTTTTGATAAATAATGGAAAACCCTAAACATCCAAAAACCTAACCCTAGGAGCGGAAGCGCCAAAATTATGGGCCTCGTTGGGGTAAACTGGTACATCAACTTCTCGGGGTTGTAATATTGGCATACAATCTTTGTTTGACATGCACAATACCTTGTTAGAAATATATATCCAAGAATTGACTCATGTTTTCCCGTTTTCGAAAAAAATGTCATTTAGGGCCTCGAAATGGCTTCAGAAGTTCATGACCTAAAAACTGCCAAAAATAGTAAATTGTGCTACAATTACGGAAACTAAATGAAATAATGTTACAATGGTGGGTGTCCAAGTGAAATACGCAGGTGGCCACCATTATCCACCCGGATCAGATATAGTGAAAGAATAGAACACCAAATAATTAAAAACAAGTACTAAAAATTGTTTATATAAAGAATGGAACAAACTAGCTCATGTGATGCTAGCTTATCTCTTAGAAGATATGTGGTGGCTATGTTCCTTTTGAACTATGTTACAATGAGGCTCGGATGCATTTTCATCATAAAAAAGAAGTGTGAAACCCTAACCCTAGGAGATGAAGAATCAACTGTTTTGGGCGATGTTGGGATAAGTTGAACCGCCAACTTCTCATAGTAATACATTTAGGATATGATCTTTGTTTGGCTATCATAATACATTGTTTTCAAGATATCTACAAGAAGGAAAAATAAGAATATGTTATAATAATTTTGGAACTTTTCTAGTTTCTCTATTTTCCTAGGAAACATCTTTTAATACGTCAAAATGGCTCTAAAAGTTTAGGACGCAAAAAATGCCAAAAATAGAAATTTGTGCTAGAATTAAGGAAATTGAAAAAAAACAATGTTGGGGGCCCAAGTGGAATAGGAGGTTGCCACCAATATCCACCTATATCAGACCTCACCCCTTAGGAAGCAATTTTCCCCATTGCATTGAGTTCCTCCATGAGATGGGGAAACTTCTCCTGAACTTGGCCCCTAGTGAGCAACTTGCCATGGTGCAGGAACTGGTTGGCTTTTACGACATGATATAGTTTAATCCTTTATTAAAGTGGGTGCATAATCTCTATTTCCATGATCCCCTTATTCGTGGCATGTTCAATGCAATCTTGATTGAGAATTATTGTTGTCAACTGCTCAGTAATGTATGATGTCTCCTACAATGGTGGAAAGTATGGTTGAAGATGGTCCACATTGAACACTAGGTGTAGGCCAAGGAATGGGGGAATTTTGAGATCAAAATAATTGTCACCCATATCCTTGGTGATGGTATAAGTTCCATATTGGAGTGGTCAAAGCTTTTTATGGACTCCAGTAAGGTGTTCTTTCTGCAAATGTAACCAAAATGTTTCGCCCACTTGAAACTTATGTGGCACCAATATTAATCATGAAGTTGTTTATACTTGGAATTGGTTTTATCTAGGATATCATGGACCTATTGGTGGATGTTATAGATGCATTTAATAAATATGGTGGCTTTATCAACTTGAACATGTGTATATTATGCTTGTGTAGTCGCAACAGGCATTGCAACATCAATGGTACATAATGGTTGAAATATCCTGCCCACTTGAAAGGGGTTGTGGGAAATTGAGATATGGAGAGCTCTGTTATAGATGTGTTGCACATATGGAAGACTCTTGTCACCTATTCATGGATGCTTGGATTTTTACATGCGTATAATGTGCACTATCATCGTGTTGACAACTTTGTTTGGCCATCAGTCTGAGGATGGAATGCAATCAACTTGGTGAGCTTAGTGTCCAATAATGACTAGAGGCTCAAATACAATGTGCTCAATAACCTACTATATCGATCTGATATAATGGTCTATGGGATCCAAAAATGAACCCACACTTGTTCAAAGAAGAGTTTGGAAGTATCTTCTTTTGTGATTCTCTTATTATAGGCCATCAATATAGGCATATTGGAAAATCTATGGATGACAATAAATACATAGTCATTACCATGCTTGGTAGAAGGGAGGGTAGACATATATTCCATGGAGATGAATTCCCAAGGTCGGTTAGGAGTACGAAGAGGAGTGTACAGGCCTTGGTTCTTAATAATTGGTTGGGAAATGGCATGGGAAGTGCAAGATCTAATTTATTTTCCAACATTTTGTCGAAGATTTTATGAATAAAAATATTTCTACAATATTTTCATTATCTTCTCGACACCAAAGTGTCTTGCGACCCTACTATAATGCACATCCAAAATAATATTAGCATGCTTGCTTAAAGGAACGAAAATATGTCTCAGATAGCACAACAGTCCATCCTGAAGGTGGAATTCTGGAATTGGCTTTCCATCCATCAACATCTTGTAGGTGGTATCACAATCTGAGTCATTTTCATATAGTTTTGGCAATATGGATATCTTGTGACCATAAGATTTTAGAATTATACTCAGTGTCACAATATAGGGTCAATTGAGGAAGTCTGTGACATGATTGGTGCTTCCTTTCTTGTACTTCATGTTCAGATGGAATTGTAGCAGCTATGTGGACCATTTCTAATGGAAATAGTTATGTAACTTCCCCTATGTTTACATAAATAGAAGAGGTTGGTGATTTGTGTGGATTATCATCTCCTTCCCTGGATATAATTCTTCCATTATCAGTAGGTTTGCACAATACAGTACATCTCCTATCATAGGTGGGGTACCTATGAATAATATCAGAGAGTGTTTCACTAGATAGGCCACCAAGTGCCCTTGATGAGTGAGGAATTCATCAATAGAATGATCTAAGGCGTTTGTCTCGATCTCAAACATTTTTGTAGGTCTAGTAAGGTGAGGAAGGGTGCAGAGAAAAGGTAGTGTTTCAGTTCAAAAAATGTTTTTTTTCCTCGGACCAATTTTTTTTTTCTTTTGCTCCACCCTTAGGAACTTGACTCAAGGGCTAAGTAATATGAGAGAACCCCAACATGAATCTCTAATAGAAATTAGTAAGGCCCAACAAGATGTGAATATTTTTCATAGTCGTCGAGGATGGTCAATCCCAAATAACTTGGATCTTAGCCAAAATCACATTGATGCTTTGTTCATCAATTAGGTAGCCTAAATATTGGACATGGTTCATGCTAAGGGAACAGTTCTCTAGGTTTTCCCATAGCCTGTGTTGTCGCAGGGTTTGAAGGCCGTGTTGAATATGTTGCAAGTGCTCTGCCTAACTCTTGTTGAAGATGAGGATGTCTTCCAAATATATAACCACAAACAAGTTCGTGAAAGGTTGCAAGATGTCATGCATCATCCTCATAAAACGTTGCAGGGGAATTTTTCAACCCAAAGGGCATGACCAACCACTTAAAAATGATCTCATTGGATTTGAAGGTGAACTTCCATACATTTGAGGGCTCTATTGGAACTTGGTGATATCCATACTTCAAATCAATATTGTTGAAGTACTTTCTCCCCTTTATTTATTTAAGAAGGCCATAAAATTTTGGGATCAAGTAACTATTCCTAATAATGATTTTATTTAGTGCTTGATAATCAATGCAAAGTCTCCAAGTCCCATCCTACTTTTGTACAAGTACAATTGGGATCTCACAAGGTGAGGAGCTTGGTCAGATATTGCCTTTTTGTAGCAACTCCTAGATTTGTTGCTTTATTTCCTCATTTTTTAGAAGAAAGCAACGATATATTGGCCCATTAGGTAGAGGAGCTACGAAATTCATATCGATCGAGTGCCTAACCTAATAGTACATGGGTACTCTTGTGGGTGAGGAGAAGATGCCCCTATATTCTTCCATGGCCTTATCAACATTTTTCTGTTGTGTTGAGGGACCCTTTCCAGGGACCATGGATATGGCCATAATATTCCCCTTACTTTGAGAATTAATTAGAAAGAAAAAAAATATCCTAGTCTAGCAGATGATCTTACTACATTTCTTAGCATATATCAAAGAGATTGCGTTAAGCGGGGCTACCTCTGGTATCCTGTATAGTTTCCTACCCAAAGTAATAATAACAATTCAAGGTCTAGACTCATACACAACATGACACTTCCACAAATATGGTTGGCCTAATAAAACAACACAAACTTCAAGAGGAGAAAAATCACATAGTACCTCTTCCATGAAGGGCTTGATGTTATAAGGAATGCAACACTATTGGTTAACATGGAGATCTCCTCTTTGGTGGGGGCACCTGATGCTATATGGTTGTGGGTGTGGTGTAGTCGATATGCCCAACCATGTAATGGCATCTGCTAAGATGAGGTTATTTTGGATCCCACTATCAACAAAGAACTGTAATGGATAACCCTTCACCCACATCTATGATTGGAAGATACGCTCCCCCTCCTCTAGATATTTGCGCTCAGTCTTATAGACATTGGTGGTGGAAATGGTGGCACTAGTCTCTACGTCAGTAATTGGCTTCTCGTTATCGTTCCTCTTGTTTGGTTTTCCTCTTGTCGGGTTTTGTCTCAAAATCAAAATTTTCATCGAACTATCAAGCTTTTAGCTTGTCCACCAATGATTACCTGACATGAAACTCATTTTTGTTGTGGGTGGGGCTCTTGTGGAACTCACACCACTTTCCTGTGTCCTTCTTTGTCTTCGTGGTGCCATTATTTTCTTGTGGCTTCGATGGCTTGTCCTTGTTCGTTCCACCTTGGATATATCCTTTGTTTTGTGGTTTGGGGGTGTTATATTTCCCATGTTTTGGAAAGTTTTGCAATACCAAAAGATGAGACAACATCAGAACCACTTTTAGACCTCAGGATCTAGCCCTCCTACGTCCAAAGATGGATCTCTCTATAAGAGTAAAGGTATATGTTTTTGAAGCTTAGTTTTAAGGTTTTAGGCTATTTACAGGCACAAGGTTTGTTTTTTTTTGTTTGTTTGTTTGGTTGTTTGGTTGTTGGGAATCGGGAAGGAAGGGTTCAATTCAAGACAAAGGATGAGCAAAGAGGATTTTAGGCAAAGGAAAGATAATTCAGAGAACACTCGAGACCATTGGGAAATGGAGTCAAGAAAGGGTTTACTTGCTATTCAATATTCAAGACTTTCAATTGGGCTAGTCATCTAAAGCATTGGATCTTAAAGATGACAGTTTGGTATGAAATGACTAGGAAGGAAGGTGAAGTAACAAGGAAACCTCCAAGGTGACCAATTAGGAATCAGATCCAGGGACAGGGCATTCCATTAGACACTTTTGATCTAGCTCCTAAAAGGTTAACTCTTCAGACAAAGGGAACATAAAAGATTTAAACACAAAGGTGAAAACTTGAGATCAGAGAAAAGCTTTGAACTTTCAATGCTTCGGCATCCAACTTAAGGGAACTTATAAAGGTTCAATTATTTAAAAAGGACCCTAGTGAGATAGAATCAACATTCTAAACTCCCAGTATCCCAATTATTTCAATTAAATCCCAACAATAACATCTAAGAACAGATCCATTAATTCATACATCAGCTAGCAATAAATATTAGCTACTACACTGGTTAAATTATCTTGAATCAGTGCTTAGATAACACAATTAGTAGAAAACATCAAAGGTAGGGAGAGCAGAAGCGTAGGGTACCATGCAAGGGTATATCCTAAGCCAGATTTCTGATGCATACCAGAGAAGTGAAATGAAATGAATTACAGAAGGAAAACAGAGACAAAGTAAGAAAACATCACCGCTGCTTTAAATAAGGATCCAAAGAAATGTTCTTGTCATATTAAAGAGCAACACAATTCATGTACAACATTTTCCAATAGCTTGATATTCTGTCTGAAAACATCTCCTCAGCCTATCTTAAAACTGTACACAAAGAACTATATCTCAAGATAAACTGCTTACAATTCACAGATATCCGATCAACAACCTTTACAATGAGTTTCTTCATGATTTTTATAGCTGAAAGAGAGGCAGAGGAGGTAGATGAAACAATAAATGTAACATTAAAATAGAGTAGAAGAATAGGGCTTGAGGCCCATTCTGTCTTAATATCTATGCATTTATTTTTGGTACTCTTTGGATGAATGAGTGGTCTTCGACAGGCTGAAATTTACTCTAGGTATGTTATTGATGTACTTTGGTTGTAGTACTATGTAGTACTCTGGTGAATAAAAAAAAAGGTATATAAATGACTTTTAGGTCTTCCATACTGCACAACAAATGCTCTGGTAGCATCGGGACTTCTGTCAGGGTTGAAATCTTCTCAGGAGCACGGTATAGAAAGAAAACAGTATGGGTATTGTGTCCTTTCTCAGGAGGAAACTTCTGCTGATGTGAAACACTAATAATATTTTTCTCTGTGAATTAGGCCTCATTAGGCCTTCTGTGTGATTCAAAAAGTATTCAATCTTGTACATTTGCCTTTAAATCATTGAATTAAGGCTCAAAAAATATTCAATTACAGGCTTTAAACTTTATGACCTTTCATTGATACTCTTTGCCGCTTCATGAATGTCTCTTTCTGTGAAGTTTGAGCTTCAATGATGCTGGAAAGGTTTTACAAAGTTAAACTCTATAATTTAATGAAAATTTTCACTCTAAACACCTTTCCGGGTATTTCTTTATAATATAAGGTTTTGAAAATGGCCTTTCTATGCTCTGTGTCACTAAAAAAATGACTGTGAACAATGGTGGTTTACACCGCCTGTATCCTGCAAAAAGACATAAATATGTTAAGAAATCCATGCATGGGGGAGGGTGGATGCAGTGGAAGGCTATGAGGATGGTAGCGCACAGAGGTGAATGTTGTGGATGTAACATAGAGCGGTGGAAAAATGCAGTGAAATGGTGGAAAAATGATCAGATGAACGTTTGGTGGAGACATGCATGTGGACCGTCTAATCATATCTGGAGGTGATGATCGAAGGTGGAGAATGATCAATGAAATGAATTTGGATGGTTGGGAAAAATGCAGTAAAATTTAACGTAAAACATGAAATTATTAATGTTAGGCAGAGTGGTATGGCCTTCAATGTAAAACATTAAAATTTCAATGTTATATCACCGAAGTCTGATGCTGGGTGGAAAAACTATGTTCAATGAAAAACATAAGGTTAGGACCTTGAATGCAATACACAGGGAATGCATGAAAATGTAACAAAATGGTATTGAATGGTGGGACTTGGTTATGGTGGAGGGCGATTTCATTAGGACCGTTGGATCTCAGGAGGAGATCGACGGCTACGATGATCCGATGCAATGTTGGGGTTGCGCGATGAGAAATTGTGAAGGGAATGCGAGATGAACTGAGAGTCGTTGATTTGAATAGATTAACGGTCAGGATCTGTAGATGAGGCTTCAGGCTATAAAGTGGGGAAGTGGTTTTGAGATAAAAAACTGTTGTTTTCACGCGGCAAAAAGGATGGAAGGCTATTTTCTCTTTTTGAACGTGATATGGGTCTCCAACTGACACGTGGCTCTAGAAAAACGCCCATATCACGTAAATTTTAGGCATTAAACTTCAGATGCGAAACATGCGCGATATTGCTGTGGGCCACTGGATATGGGCCCACGAGATCTGACGGTGATAAAGGAGCGCGATAAGAGGAACATGTGCAGACAGTAGAGTGGGGGCCAACGGACGGCGATTTAGTAGTGGATCGTCTGATCGGTGCGATGGACGGCTAATATCTGGAGAGAGAAACACAGGTGGAGGATATGGTTAGTAGGCGGGAGGAATATAGGTCATTGGATTCAAAGGATTGGACATCAGAGATCCAATCATAGGGAGATCGATGGAGGGCAGAACTCCGATGGGCGATGGTTGCATTGGCTCAGGACCATTAGATCTATGGGGGACCGATGGCTATGATTGGATCGGAGGGCGACCAATCAAGGGAAATGGGTGGAGTGAAATCAAATCCTAGCCATTGGTTCTTGTGGATTCAACAGCCAGGATCTGATCGGGATCGGCCAATCAGGGCATCGGAAGGGTGGCATAACAAAAGTTCCGATTGGCGATGAGGGCGGTGCCACAAAGGCCGTCGGATTAAAAAGTGAATCGATGGTGGATATGATCATTGGAGGTTTTAAAAAGGAGTGTGATTGGGGTGAAATAATACGTGCGCAGATTGCTAGATCCAATAAGATCAACGGTGGATTTTTCTCTCGAGACTCATAGAACAAAGTCTTCCTCGAATCGGGGATTTTTTATTTAACACAGAAATGTGCTCCGCAACATCTCTTGATTCCTATTAGTGCTCTTTGACTTAGAGTTTGGTCTTAGCACTGGGCTTTATGGAGGGGAAGTGGTTAAGGGTTGGCCGAAAAGGGGCTAAGCCTGTTTTATAATGAAAATGGGTTTTTTAGCTTAGAAACAGAGTTTTTAAGGCTAAAAAGAGGCCTTCGATAGAGGTAAAAAAGGGATTTAAAATCAAATGAAGGGATTTCACTTGGTTTAAAGGGGGGATTATATGGTTTGGAATACTTAGGAGGGATTTTTTGGGGTTAAAGGGAAACTTTGAAAACGGGAAGAAAGGGTTAAAATGGGGAATTTGCAAAGATACAAAGGGGCAAATGGAGGCCTTTTTTGAGCACAACTTTTTACAGACAGTGAAGCTTTCTTGGATGGAAACAACAGTGAAGAAATTTTCAAAGGAAAAGGACACACAGAGGCTTCAAGGATGAGATATTTTCAAACGAAATGTATCTCTTTAAGGCTCAAAAACAATTTAGCCACCTGTTTGCTTGGCAAAAAATTCATAGGTGGCTAACAGGGGGTTCTCTTGCCTTGCTTGATATTCACAGATCCAAAGTCTCACTTTTGTTTAAATTTTTGTTCAATATTGGCAGCATATAAGTATGTTTCTCCAAGCAAGGAGATGTTCAGGATCTTTATTTCTTCCTAAATGTATGTGTTCAGACAACCATGGTACTTTAGCACCATAAGGGACATGCACAGAAAAATAAAGAAAGAGAAGAGCACTCTGATACCACCGATATTGATTTAAAAAGGAATGAAATGAAATACATATTTAAATATAACACACACACACACACACACACACACACACACACACATATATATCAACATAAAATAACTTCGATTAATTAATAACAAGTAGCGAAAATTATTGACATGCAAAATGTAACAAACCAGCTCGGAAAATTGTAGCTTGTCTCTAAGAAGATATGTGATGGCTACATTCCCTCTAAACTATGTTACAATGAGGCTCAAAGGCCTTTTCATCATAAATAATAAGTGTGAAACCCTAACCCTAAGAGATGAAGTGCCAATAGTTTCGATCCCCATTCGAGTAAGTTGGACCACCAGCTTCCCTGGGACGTAACTTTGGTATACGATATTTTTTTGGTTATCATAACACCACGTTGCAAATATTTCCATGAGAAGGTGAACAAAATATATATAACACAAATTTTGACACTTTTTTGGTCTCCATGTTTTCCCAGAAAATGTCTTTTAGGAACTCAAAATAGCTTTGTAATTTTAGGATCAGAAAACTCCCAAAAACATAAAGTTGTGCTAGAATTAAGGAAAATGAAAAGAAACAGTGTTAAGGGTCCAAGTGGAAGAGGTGGGTGGCCACCAATATCCGCTTGGATCAGTCCTCCACACTTAGGAAGCAATGGTCCCCATTGTGTTGAGTGCCTCCATGAGATGGGGAAACTTCCACTTAACCTGGTCATCGATGAGCCACTTGCCTTGGTGCAGGAGTTGGTCAACTTTGACAACTTGATACATTTGAATCATTTGTTAATGAGTGCGATTAATCTATATTTCTATGATCTGGTCATTCGTGGCTTTTCCAATGCAATTTGGTTTTAGCTCTATTGTTGTCAACTTCTCAACAATATCTAATGTATCCATCAATGGTGCAAAGTACAGTTGAAGGTGGTCCACATTGAACACTAAGTGCAGATAAAGGAATGGGGGAATTTTTAGCTCGAAATCATTGTCACCCATAACCTTGGTGATATTTTAAGGCCCATATCATAGTGGTCGAAGCTTCCGATGGGATCCAATAAGGTGTTCCTTCTGCAAATGTAACCAAACTTTTTCATTCACTTGAAACTTATGTGGAACCTAATGTTGATCATGACATTGTTTATACTTGGCATTGGACTTTTCTAGAATATCATGGACCTATTGGCATATGTGTTGGATGCGTTTAATAAATTTGGTGGTTTTATCAGCTTCGAACTAAACGTGTGCATATTTTTCCTGTGTAGTTGCAAGAGGCATTGCAACATCATTGAGACACAATTGTTGAAATACCATGCTCACTTAAAAGTCGTTGTGGCCAACCAAGCTATGAAGAGATATTTTATAGGTGTGTTGCACATAGGGAAGACTATCATCCCATGTTTATGGATGCTTAGAGTTGTACATGTGTAGTATGTGCACTATCATGTTGTTTACAACCTCTATCTAGCAATAATTATGTAGATGGAATGTTGTCAATTTGGTGAGCTTATTATCCAGTAATGAACAAAGGATTGACCAGAATGTGCTCAAGAACCTACTATCCATATATGATCAAATGGTCTTTGGGATCCCAAAATGAACCCACAGTTATTCGAAGAAGATTTTGGAAGTGGCTTCTGATACTCTTCTTGGAGGCCATCAATATAGACATATTATAAAATCTATTGACAACCAAAAAAACACCACCATTAATATGCTTGTTAGAAGGGAGGTAGGACATATAGTCCATGGATATGGATTCCTAGGTTCGACTAGGAGTAGGAGGAGGAGTGTACGAGCTTTGCTTCTTAATGGTTGGCTTGGAGATGGCACAAGTAGTGCAAGATATGATATATTTTACAACATATTATTAGAGTTTTGGCCAATAAAAATATTTCTGCAGTAGTTCCATTTTCTTCTCGACACCAAAGTGTCCAACAACCTTGTCGTAATGCGCCTCCCTAATCAGCTTGGCACACACACTTGAAGGAACACCAAGATGTCCCAAATAACACAAAATTCCATTCTGAAGGTGGATGTCTGGAATTGGATTTCCATTCATAATCATCTTGTAGGTGGCATATAACTCCAAGTCACTTTCATATAGTTGTTTCCATCCATAATTCTCATGCCAGCAATAGCTGAGAACTATACTCTATTCCAAAATCAGGGGTCGACAGTGGCAGTATGCGACATGATTAGTGCATCAATTCTTGTACTTTATGTTCAAATGGAATTTTTTTAAGCATGTGGAAAAATTTTGGTGGTGATCATTCTGCAACTTTCCCTGTGTCTACATAAATTGAAGAGGACAATGATTTGTGTGGATGGTCCTTCCCCAAAATATAATGCTTCCATTGTCGATGGGCCTGCATGATAAAGTATATCTCCTTATCATATATGGGGTATCTATGAACAATATCAGAGAGTGTCTCACTACAATAGGCCATTAAGTGCTCTTACAGAGTGAGTATTGTACCAATAGCATAATATGAGGCATTTGTCTCAATATCAAATGGTTTTTGTAGTTTTGGCAAGGTGATGGCCAGTGTAGAGAAAAGTCAATGTTTCAGCTCAACGAATTCCTTTTCTTGTTCCTCGAACCAAAAAAACTTTATTTTTTCCCTTCCCTTGGTACCTTGACTCAAGGGCCAAGTAATACGAGAGAACCCCAACACAAATCTTTGGTAGAAATTAGAAATGCCCAAGAAGCTATGAAGTTATGTTATAGTCATCGGTGCTGGCCAAACCTGAATGACTTGGATCTTAGCCAAATCCAAATGAATGCCTTGCTCATCGATTATGTAGCATTAGACATGGTTCATGCCAAAGGAGCACTTCTCTAGGTCAGCCCATATCTTGTGTTGTTGTAGGGTTTGAAGGACTTGGATAATATTTTGAAAGTGCTATGCCAAACTCTTGTTGATGATGAGTATTTCATCCAAATATACAACCATGAATGAGTTGGTGAAAGGCTGTAAAATGTCATACATTAGCCTCATAAAAATTGCAAGGGATTTTATCAACCCAAATGGCATGACCAATCACTCAAAAGGGACCTCCTTGGATTTGAGGGCAGAATTCCATATATATGTGTGCTCTATTGGAACTTGGTAATATCTAGAATTCAAAACAATCTGGTTGACGCACTTGTCCCCCTTGAGTTGGAAAATAAGGTCATCAATCTATAGGATTAGGTTCCTATTCCTGAAATTTATTTATTCAGTGCCGGATAATCAATGAAGAGTCTTCAGGTCCCATATTTCTTTTGTACAAGTATCATTGGGCTCCCACAAGGTGAGGATCTTAGCTAAATGTTCCCTTTTTATAGAATCTCCTGGATATGTCACTTGTGTTCCTCATTTTATAGAAGAGAGGGCCAATATATCATCCTATTATGTAGAGGAGCTCTAGGAGTCAGATCGATCGAGTACTTCACCTGACAGTGCAAGGGTACTCTTATGGTTGAGGAAAAGATGTCCCTATATTCTTAGATGACCTTATCAACTTGATTTTTATATGCGAAGGGAACCTTTTTAGGGGCCATGAACATGGAAACAATATTCCCCTTACTTTTAGAATGAATTAGAAATAAAAAAAATTGGGAGATGATCTGACTACATTGCTTTGTAGAGATCAAAGAGATGGTGGTAGGAGGGGCTACCTCTGGTATACTCTATAGTTTCCTCCCCAAAGTAATAATAATAGTGAGAGGCCTGGACTTATACGCAACATGTGGTTATCCTAATAAAACATAACAAACTTCAAGAGGAGAAACATGACATAGTTCCTCATCCGTGAATGGTTTGATGTTGTAGGGAAGGCAACACGGTTGGTTGACACAGAGATCTCATCCTTGGTGGAGCCAGCCGATTGTATATGGTTGCAGGTGTTGTATGGTTCACAAGCCCAAATTCTCACAACCTCTGTTGAGATGAGGTTATTTTGGCTCCCATTGTCAACAATGAACTATAGTGGAGAACACTTCACCCACAGCTATGAGTGGAAGATATGCTCCCCCTCGTCTAGATCTTTTGGCTCAGTATTCTAGACCTTGGTGGTGGAAACGGTAGCACTGGGTTCTACATCAATAATATGCTTCTCCTTATCATTCCACTTGTCAGGTTCTAGCTCATAATTAAAACATGAATAAGACTCTAAGGCTTTTAGCTCGACCACCAATGACTTCTTTGTGTGACACCCATTTATGTTGTGGGTGGTGCTCTTGTTGAACTCACACTGCTTTCTTATGCCCTTCTTTGTCTTCGTGGTGCTATTCTTTGCTTGTGGCTCCGATGGATTGTAATGGGTCATTCCACCTTGGCTTTATCCTTTGTTATATGGTTTGGTGGTGCTCTTTCCTTGCCTTGGATTCACATATCCAAAGTCTTGCTTCTTTCGTTTAAATTTTTGTTCAATATTAGCAACATATCATTATGCTTCACCAAGCAAGGATATGTCTAGGAACTCCATTTCTTATTGAATATATTTTTGCACATAATTGTCGTACTTAAGCACTAGATGTCATTCATAGACTTTGATACCCAAATTTGTGCATAGAGTATGAAAAATATTCGTGATCTCATGCACTTCTTGGTCCCTTTGCTACCATAGTGTGTTCAATTGTATGAACTGGTCTTCGTAGCTCCCAATAGGGTAATACTATTCCTTTCCAATGTCCCAGAAAGAGTTCCAAGTGGGTGTGGTTGGAAATAGATAAGATTCCTCATACCTTTTCTACAATATGTTTCCCACCGGTCCTTGACATGGGGGGCAGTCTTAAGCAATGCAAAAGTAATATTTTCCCTCTCAGAGAAACTATGGACTGAAAAGTAACCTTCCAGCAAACTTACCCATTTATCGAAAACATTGCATCTATATGACCTTCAAATATAGGGATATTGAATTTAACTTATACCTTGAAGGGGGAGGTGCCTTTGAAGTGACTGTTGGATGAAGATTCATCGCATGTTGGCATCTACTAAAGGATATGGGAAAATTTTTCCATCATCTCATTCCTTTACCGCTCGAGGGATTCTTTTAGTAATAATTTGATACAATCTCCTAGTCCCTCGTATTTATTTTCTTCCACCATGGGAGATCATCGGTGTCAGCAAGGACCGTCTTGCAAGGGCTCAACGATTTCAAGTCCCAACTCCTTATACCCCAACCTCATTAGGGACATGCACATCAAAACAAAGAAAGAGAAGATCAACCTTATACCATTGATCCATATTTATCAAGGAATGAAATGAAATGAATATTTAAATAGAACACATAGATACAACGAAATAATAGAACCTTAATTAATTAATAAAACGTAGTGAAATTATTTACATGTAGAATAAAAACAAATACCTTAGGCGATAGTATCTTACCTAAGAAAAGATGTGATAGTTGCATGCCTTTTGAACTGTGTTACATTGAAGCTCAAAGGTTTTTTTATCATAAAGAAGAAGTGTGAAACCCTAGCACTAGGAGATGAAGCGCCAATGGTTTTGGGCCTTGTTGGGGTAAGCTGGACCACCAAATTCCCAGAGTCATAACTTTGGCATACAATATTCATTTGGATAACATAATACATAATTTCTAAGATCTTTGTGATAAGGCAAAAAAATAATATGTGAAATACATGTTAGCAATTTTCTGGTCTCTCTGTTTTCTCATAAAACGCCTTTTAGGAGCTAAAAATGGCTCTGGAAGTTTAAGACCTGAAAAAATGCCAGAAATAGAAATTTGTGCTATAATTAAGGAAACTGAAAAGAAAAAATATTGGGGGTCCAAGTGGAATAGGAGGGTGGCCACCAATATCCACCTGGATAAAAAATTTATGCTAAGTATACCTTTCTAGTCCCCTTATCTTTTGAACTAATGTCCACAATACCAAGTTTGTGGTTCTTCTTCTTGTAAAGCATATTTCTATACTTGGTTAGATTCTTCATATTGTAACTCCAACTCCACTACTTCAGTTTTCCTTTCCCTTGGTGGGACGTTCTATTTGAAACATCCTTGAAATCTATAAAGATAACATTTCCCTTGTAAACAACCTTCTTATTTTATGGATTCTAAAGCTTATAAACTCTTAAAACATTTGCATAACCAATAAAATGCACCTTTCATCTTTGTTTTCCAACTCACTCATAGTTTCTGTTGAAATGTGTACATAAGAATCACAACTAAAAAAATTAAGTTGTTTAGGAGAAGTTTCCTTAACAATCCATTCCTTGTGTAGAATCTTGTCAACCAATGCTAATTAGAGTGATCAATTTACCATGTATCATACAATACCCACTACTTCTACCCATAATTTCTATCCTAACCCAACATCCCTAAGCATGAACTTATTTGATATGAATGCCTTCTTCATCGTTTCTATAACCCCATTATATCAAGATGTGTATAGTGTAGTCTTCTTCTTTACTCTATTTCACTACTTACATAATTCCTCAAACTCAATCCCATATAATTCCCCACTATTTTTAATCCTATGCACCTTGATTTTCTTCTCTTCCTGATTTCCACAAGGGCCTTGAATTATTTAAACTTTCTAAAGACAACAAAATTTATTTTGGAGGAAATAAATCCATGTATTCCTCGAGAATTTATCTATGATTGAAACATAGTACACAATTTTTCCTATTGATGGAATTATAATAGGTCCAATTGTATCACTATGTACTAATTCTAAAATTCCATTAGCCCTTGTAGAACCTATGAGAATCTCACCCAATTTTGTTTACCATAAATATAGCATTCATAGAAATCAATATCTATAGTCCAATCACACATGTCTTCAACCATACCTTTATTATGTAGTGCTCGGAGGCCCTTCTCTCCAATACTCCCTAGCCTTTAATGCCATAGCATTATATTTTCTCCATAAACAACAGGGTTTTTACTTCTTCATCTCCACTCTTAGGAACAATAGAATTGTTACATCGATCACTAATAGTGCATCCAAACAACTTGTACATATTTATATTCTAATATCCCCTCAAAAATACCATTGTTCTTTGAACCATCCTATAGGTTTCCTTTTTCAAACATAGTAGTTACACTTGCATTGTTCATCATATTTACAAATATCAAGTTTCTAGATATCCTTGGATTGGATAAAACATGACAGAGATTTCTAACTCTTCTATCCTTGAGAATCAATTTCAATTTTCCTCATCCTATAATCTTGGTTATTGATTCATATCCGAGGAAAAATTCACCTCCACCATACCTTTTATATTCATAAAAAGACTCCCTGTGGGGAGTTATATTAGCATAGGAACCTCAGTTTATTAACTATATGTCATGATCTACATGTGTGCTTGAAGAAGCCAAGTACACATATCCTTCCTATGATGATTTATTCTCGTATTTGGATGGAAAATCATCATATCCATTCCATCTCTCAATTCTTTTGGATCTACAGTTCTTCCTTAAATGCCCTTCTCTTCCACACTTTCATCATATCTTTACAAATTTTCCTCGATATTTTCGGATCCACCTCTAGATTTATATCTCCCACTTGAGGACTTATCCTTATTTCTACCATATGAACATCCTCTTACAAATATGGCATTTTTACTATAACTTTTCACTACACTCGATGATATGAATCTTTCATAGACTAGGTTATGCAAAGAATATAACACATCCCAACATATAAAAGTCACACACGATTTATGAAAGTATACTTTAGGAAAAATATCCCTACAATTAAATATTACTACAATGTACCTCTATGTAACATGCCTAGAGATCTATTCTTTGTAAAGGATAATGTTGCATAGGGATAAATGTACATATCACCATAACTAAATCCCAACATATAAAAGTCACACACGATTTATGAAAGTATACTTTAGGAAAAATATCCCTACAATTAAATATTACTACAATGTACCTCTATGTAACATGCCTAGAGATCTATTCTTTGTAAAGGATAATGTTGCATAGGGATAAATGTACATATCACCATAACTAAATCAGATTGTGTGATATGGTTGAGTACGGAAAAAAAATAAGTTTTTATCAATCTCCATATGCTACTATTGAATATGTTAAGGTCAAGATACAATAATGGAAACCATCTAGAACATCAAAAGTTAAAAAAAATACTTGTATAACAAATTTTTAAATAAATAATGGCGTGTTGGTTTGGAAGAAAATATGTTCAATGATGTTAATAACATCATATGTACATGGTTACCAAGGAAACTAGAAGAGAGAAAATTAAATTAAATTAGTAGGGCTTTGGATTTATTAAGTCCTAACAAACCTATAGATGGAGCATATGATTAACAATGAAAGTGATTCTACTGAATCAGACTTTATTTGATTGATGTTAACTTAAATATTTATTATGATTATTATTTGTTTTAATTTTATTGTATCTTTTCAACCTTAATATATTTGAAAATAGATGTCATAGTTATATTATACATTCACATAAAAAAATAATATGTTTAGAACTATATATTAATCTTGGATTTAAATATTATGTGCACATTAAAAAAATAATTCAACATTGAGACAATTAGTTATTTATTGATACTCTTGGAATCAAAATTTTGGAAATTAACACTTTTGTATTTCAAAATCATATTTCTAAAATCAATAATCACATTTAATCAAAATCACACTTTTGACTTCGAAGTTTGCACTTTTTAGATTCCAGAGTATTTGAAATTCCCACTTTTACATTAAAACATTCACAACTTTGAAAACTAGCATTCACACTTTTAAATTCCAATTTTCCACTTTAGAAAAATTGATATTAAATATTTCAAAATCAAAATTCATAGCTTCTCATTTATATTTTCCTTAGTGAAATTGGGTTTAAATATTGATTTGTAACTCCAATTATAAAAATCCAATATCAATCTGTGTTGTTCCACGCATGAGAGTATGTTTTATTTAATTGTTGGGCTTTATTGTGTTGAAATACTTTTGTTTAAAATTTATACGAGTCTCAAGAAAAAATAATGAGAAATCCAAGTATGATTTGGGGTTTTTTTTTTTTCAAGTGTTTACTTCATAGTATTGGTGGTTATAGAACAACAATCCTTGTGACCAACCAAGGAATGTAATACATGGTACGATGAAAATAGTCATATCAGTACAAAGACTTAAAATTATAAATCCATAAATAACAAGTACTTGTACATGATATGTGATTCATTTTAAAAATTTAAATGATAAATTTCATTTAAATTTGATTGGAAATCAAGAGGAAAGTGGGAATTTTTATAAAGTTGGGCTTTGGATGCAAATTCCATAATTTTAAAATTAGATTCTTAAAGTACTCAGCTCATTTTTGAAAAGTGTAAAATTAAATTATATAAATCTTAATGTTGGCTTTCAAAAGTGCAAAATCAAATTTTAAAAGTGTAATTGGATTTCTAAAGTGCAAAGTGAGATTCCAAAAATGCAAATATTGAATCTTATGTTGTAGTTTTTGAATCTAATATTGGAAGCTTTAGAAATTTATTTTTCACGTAAGAAATCTAAATTTTGGACTTTAGAAGGATTTATTTTGGCTTGCTTTTAGAAGGATTAGAGTGTAATTAATCCAAATTTAATGAAATTGAGATTGTCGGATTTTTATGTTTTTAATTTAAATGAAAGATATAAATATATATCTAATACATCCTATTTAAACTTATCTAACTCTAGCCATAGATACCCGACAGAATTGATTTGACAAGAAACAAAAAAAATTTAAACGAGTAATGTTAATAGTGCACCCTCTAACATCAACGTTTAACCTAAGAAACATTACAAAAACGAGATAAACTATAAATTACCAAAAAAATACATATTTCAAATCAAAATTCCAAATATAAATTAAATGAAACATGAAAAAATATAAATTAAATGAGACATGAAAATATTAAGACAAAATAACCCAAGATTGATCCAAATGTTTATAATATCCTACTTATCATTAAATTTGTATCCCACAAGTTAGTAGAGTGCGATGATAAAAATAGTGATCAAATGATTGTTCACAAGCCATGACATCCATCTTCACGATCACGAAGAAAATGGTGAATGGAAACCATATTCCATAACCATTAATTACTTCATAAGAGTATGATCCACAAATTAACAATGCTAAGTTGTTCAAAACATGAAGATAGCTTAGAATAACGAAAGAGTGATTTTTTGTGGAGTGTTATCCTTTGTGGTGATTCCTTGGTCTTCTATCTACTCGTTATCCTTCCACCATCATTACTCTTAACCTTTCCATTCCATTTTCTATATAACTTACATTTTCCTTCTCGTTCCAAATAGAATTTGGTGGAAATATTTTACAATGAAAGAATTAAAATTACAATTTATCGACTAATGTCTTCTTGATCCTATAGTTCTTGTAAAGTTTAACAATGCTTTGACTTCTTTTGATTATCTTGGATGTTTATGGTTTAGTCTCACACCCCTCTTGATTTATTCAAATTTTCATCCAATCTCTTCCTTGACCTTGCATATGCATGTTATTTCCTTTGTTTTACTTTAAATTAAATAATCATGACTTCTTACCCTTTCGGTTCGATATTTTCAAACCATCAATAATATTCCACGACATTGGATGTCTGTTAGCCCATGGATTCCTAAATATATCCTCTGCACTTTTTGAAAATATATAATAACATGGAAAAATCTATTACACGTCACTTTTGGGGTACTTTCAACTTTGAAATATAAAACCCTTTTTTCCACTTAGTAACATAATTATATGCATGATTTTTTATTTTTTTAATTGAAAACAAGTTTTTTTCACTCAATTCAAACAACAATATATTTCTTTATTATGATATATCTCTTTATTAAATTCTACACATAAATCCATCTTGAAAGAATGCAAAAATTTACAAGTCATGAAAGTACAAAGCTAAAAAAAAATACAAGAGAAAAGAACATTTTCACATGAAATTTTAAAGTGAACTCATGTTAAAAGTCCATTCATGAAGGTACAAAGTTAAAAAAAATATAAGAGAAAAGAACATTTCTACATGAAATTTGAAAGTGAACTCATGTTAAAAATCCATTGACATTGGAAAAATAATATTCCACAAAGAATGTCATTGCTCTAAATTCCCTAAGTATTTTGCATAATTCCAAGGGAATAGTGAGAGTAAAGCATGAGTATTCTTTGCATAAAATTTTGCCACCCAATCCTTTGCTTTCCAAGGCCTTAAATATTTAAGAAAAGAAATCGGTGTTAGATTATCCCATATCTTGTGTTTGTTTGCTTAGGTTCTCAAGATTTGTAATGCAAATATAATTTTAACTCCATTTTTATGGCATTTATGGGACAAAGAGGTAAGAAAGGATTTTCAAACTCGTTAGCTTGACTTTAATTTATCAATACATGAGCATGATTCTTTTATGAGGTATTATTAACCATATGTGTAATTATATGAGTATAATGCAACTTATTAATTGATGAAGTACATTCAATTTAATGTTTGATATAATTTTTTTGTTGGGTTCCTCTTTTAAGTTATTTGTTCATAACCATCACTCCCCCTTCTTTAAAGAAAGGGAGATTATATGGTTATTAATCAGATACTACAAAATTGAATCGACAAATGTTTTGATAGTCAGTGACATAGTGTGTCATTGGTTCAATAACCTCTTCATCATCATATAATATAATATAATTTTCAAAACCCATTAAAGTAATGCCTTTATAGACTATCTCGAAATTAGGTAATGAAGTGATGTTTAAACTAGTACTAGAAATAAATTGTGTTAATAGAAGTTGAAAACTTCAATTCAAAGTAAACAAGATGCTCAATATTAGTCCCCCGTATTATATAACTTCATCCACATAGGTTGGTGACTTTCATTCCTAAATCCCAAGTCAAGAATAGGGGATATTCTCTTATATGATGAAGAAGATGGTATAGATAAAATAATTCAACCTCTAGACAATGTTAAATAATGATTACTTTCATCTTGAAATGATATAAACCAAAATTATGAGCACCATAACTAGAGATATGCAAATGCATCAAGAAAGAAGTGAGATTATAGATTTGAAATTACAAGAACTAAATAACAAAATCTAGATAAAGGATATTGAAGTAAATTTCATAATATAGATATGGGAAATTGTAATCTAGTGTAAAACTAATAATATTATAGTTCAAGGAGTTCCTTGCATTCCCTTAAGTGGTACCTACTCAAGGTTACTATAGGAAACCTTAATGAAACCACTAAATGCTCAAATTTAAAAAATTAACCTTCTTTATCTATAAATTTAGACTCATAAGAGTAGAATTTTTTCTATAATTTGAATGCATTATGGAAGTTCTACACTAAAAAAAATATCCGTATCACTTCCATCATAGCTTTACTTATAATAAAAAAAATCTAACTATCCCTTTTGATCAATCATTAATTGAAGGGTGATTATCTCCTTGATTCCTAGAAGCAAGTATCTTTGTTTCAAGGGAACTATTTCTCCTTCCTCCACTTCAAATAGACCTGGCATCAAATAGACTAAGGATTGTGAATAATTAAGTAGTTTGAATTCTTGAAGCTTGTTTCCCTTAGAGATTTTAGAGGGGGCATCATACCTAATTCCTCTCATGTGGAGTTGACTATTTATTAATGGAGGTTATTCTACCAGAATTTGACATATTTGTTTCAATGATTGGCCCACAATGTCAAGAATGCTTAAATTATTTAAAACATTATAATTAAGCTATAGCATATCACATAAATTTTAATACTCATTAAGTCATAAAAATGAACATGTATAAACTCAAAATATTTCATACTTATCATGATATTTTATAGTTCAATGAAGACTTTAGTCTTTAATATATCATACCAACTATAATATGGGCCTTGAAAACCCACCATATCATCACTTATCATCACTCCCTAACATGGAGGATTCACACATCTATGTGAAACAAAAAATTTCCCCCTAAAACTATCATTTCATTATTCCTTCTCTACTAGTTCAACATATTTCTCTCTTTAAGTCCATCTAAGATCTTAAGCTGCAAATTGTTTGATGGCACCCTTGTCATGGTGTATTGTTGTGTACTCCACTTCGTTCCAACTATTATTTTCATTTTTTCTCATCCAATTCCCTTATAGTTTTAAGGTGTATAAGGATAATAGGATTGAAATTAAATCCATTCCATTTACTCCTTACATTTCTCAAGGCCTCGTTACACAATTGTGCCCTAAATAGAGTATCATGTAGATTATGGGGAGAATGAGCCTCCCTTATGGGAATTTAATGTGAATGCAAAACAATATGTATATGAAGGCTTGGGTTTCTTTTCCTTTTTAATACTTTATCTTGGTCTCATAGTGTGTAGTTCATGGGTTCTCCACTTAATAAAGCTACTAAATAGCATGTCACACATCCAAATTATTAAAAATTAAAAATTTATAAATATAATCAAATATATGACAATAAATAACAATATACTAAAATTGATCTACAATTTCTTGATATGGTATCATTGTTCTATTTAAATCCCAGCCCTTTAATCTACTTGTTATAATTAATAACAATTAAGTTGGTTAGGAATGTCATTTTGAGTTAGGTCAAGTTGTTTTGGTTAAATACATTCATGAAAATTGACCAAATTTCATGTTTGGTGTATAGTCCTAAAGGGTTTAAGTGCTTATCAATCATGTGAATAAGGTCTTGTCATACGTAAATTTTAAAAAATCTGGATGCATGAGGTTAATTAATTCATTTTTTAAATTTGTCACTTGTTACCTGAGTCTGCAACATTCTCTGTGAAAACACATTGTTTTCGCTACGGACACATGTGACAGTTTCGTAGCAACTCTATCATCCCACTAACGAAATTCACTAAAAACTCATGTTTTTCTGCAAGCAGTAAGGGGATTGGTGAGTTTTCATTTTTTCAGTAGTTAGGGGTTAGTTTGTCATCATGTGCATATCTGTTATGATTCATTATTCGATGCATTTCATGCTTGGCCATCATCACACCACCATCATTCTATTTTCCCCTCCCACATTCTTTTCCTAATTTAACCTTCATCCATTCGAGCTACATCACTTACCTTTCGATCCTTGTTAGCTACTTAATCCATTTCCACCATTTTTCTTGTTTCTCTTTTGTCTAGTTGTTGTCTTAGGTTAGTTTCCACCTCTGTCAACAAGCAGCTTGTTGTCATATACATTTTTCTTAGGTGTCAAGAGTTCAAGCAGGTAAACGTTGTTTTGGAGGATATGGATTCACATAATAAGACCAAAAAAGGAGGTTCAGTAGTTAGATATGAGCCTATGGACATGAAACTAGCTAAGGAGGATCCAATTTTTGCACAGGCCTTGACCAATGTTCGTTGCATGAGATTCTGTGAAAAGCTGCAGGGTTACCATGCTCAAGTCTCTAAAGATTTTGTTGTCAATTTTGTTGACACAACTTCAAAGGTTGGCATACTGAGTTTTATAGTTTCCCCTAACACTATTTCTCAAGAAACAAAAATTCCTAGGTCAGGGGAAGAATGGTTCAAGGCCACCAATTTTAAACTGTAGAATTGTGATGAGTTTCTGAAGCAAGAGCATGTAGGAGTGGATATGACATCAGGTATACCTAGGAGTTTCCTTAAGGAGAATTATTCAAAACTATTGTTGGTATTCCAAAAATATTTCACGTGTGAGGGAATATTTCACATGATTTACCCGTATCATTTCAGACTCTTACTCCACTTCATAGGTAAACAACTCCTAGATCTTCCATTTTTCCTTTTCAGAAGCTTAGGTAAGATGTTTGATAAAGTGCAAGCTAGACCTGAGAGTAGCGATACATCTATATTTCATCATGGCTTAATTAAGTTGTTGGTAATGGAATAATTGAATAAATTGAATAGAGACAAGGCTACCTTTCTCTTTTTAATTCGTTATGATGTGGATGTGCTTACTGCAAAGAAAACACCCAAGTCAAAGACAAACACTCCCAAAAAGGATAAAGAGCCCATATTTGAAGCATAGGTTGGACTTGAAGAAGAAATGTAGCCTATAGTAGAATCCATGGAGGCGGAAATTGAACATTTGCAGGAAATAGTGGCACCTCAGCCAACATCTGCAAGCAACAAGCTCAAAAATGACACAAGGACTCATAGGATAACTACCAGGAGTCAGAGAGAAGGAAAGGGTAAACTTGAAGAAATTTTGCAGGCCAATGACATTGAAGAAACCCCTATGGTTAAACATGTGGAGATAAAAGGAACCAAGATGAAGAAGAAGGGTCTCACTACAAAAAATATTGCTTTCTCCAATGAGGATTCAGGTTTTGTCTTCAAGCCTAGAAAACCTTTTACCATTTCACAGCTCTCAAAGGGTGTTAAGTCTGATAAGAAGCATAAGGAGACATAAAATAGGAAGCATCCCATTGTGGAAGAGATTGTTGAGTTGTCCCCAACTGAAGAAGAAATCACTAAGTCACAGAAAGGCAAAGAGAAAATTCAAGAGAAATATGAAGTGGACCTTCTTAAAGAGAAACTTAAAGAAGCAAGAGATGAGGTCTTAGAAACAAAGTTGGAGTTGCAGGATTTTAAACAAGAAAGAAAGGATCTCTCAAATTTTAAGAAAGAATTCAGCAAGAAAATCAATTTTTATGATGAAGTGGAAGAAAGGTCTAAGAAAACTCTTAAAAGAAAAATACCCTTGCATAGAATGATGAAGCACACCATGAGGAGAAATAGGTGTCTGTAGGAAGAGAGGATAAAGCTACAAAATAAATTTAAAGAGCTAGAAATTCAAATGGAAATGGTGCAGACAGAGCTAAATAAGAAAGGCTTGAAAATGTTAGTGGTAGATTAAACTGCTGAGGATGAACCTATTGCATCTTGAGGAGGGTAAGACATGTTTTAAGAAAATTTAGCTTTATGATTCTTTTTCTCATAATGTCACACAACTATGGACATTTTTTGCAGGCGAGAATTGAAAATTTAAAAATCTAGAAAATATCAAGCAAGTTCGTAGCGTACTCCAAGCTTAAAGCCGAGTTTTCGCTACGACCTCGCTGAAGATGATTTTATGTTGTAATTTTCAAATTTTTTCATAAGAGGATTAAGTACATACATGTATTTAAGTATTGTTTCTTAGTGAAGACCCTTCAATGAGTAGATAAGTCAAAATGTCTACAGAAGTTTCCGAGTGAAGAACGCTACAAACTTTTCATTATGGACATGCCTAAAGAGCTATGTTTTTGCAACGAGGGGGAATTTTGATGTTTTTGAAGCATTAAATGTTTTTTGGAGAAAATCAGACATCTGGATATGTTAAATTATATTAGTGGAGACTCCATTTGGTGAGAACGCTCAACAAGGAAGGTGATTGGGATGCTAGCTCATCATTCTTGACATATCATCAAGCATAACAGCACATCCTTAGAATCCGAGAAGCATACCCTAGATTTTGGTGTGGTTATTTATTACTTAGTCATTGTCATTTCCACCTCATGAAAATATATCTTGTTCGATAAATACCATCATTTATGGGTCATTTAAATATTTTTAGTGAAGTAAATGGCGTTAGAGTCCTATTAGGTTTTAAACTCTTGTAAACATAAATATATCTATATTCACTCCTTGTAATCTTTTCCTTTTTGGAAAAGGGGTATTTGGCAGTTTCGAAGGTCTAGCCCAAGTGGAAAGAAACATGTAAATGTGTCTAATTCTATAAATAGGGAGACGAGAGGATTAGAGAGGGTTGATCGATGTTATGCCATATGCTAATTTTGTAATGTTTTTTAGTCAGCAATATACAGTTATGGAGAGCTTCTATGGGACCTGAGATTCTTCATGTACTCTTATGTGTGTTTATATTATCTACCTCTGTAATTCTCATTCAATTTGATTTATGTGAAATCACTTTGAGTTAATGGTTAAACATGATCCAACTTCGTTTATGCATATATTTTACTGTCCAAGTCATGTTTTTGATGAGAGTAGACATGCCTCAGCTTCCATGAAATATTTTTCCATGTAATTGAGTTTCACTCTGACTCCATGCCAAATGGTAGCCACTAATTCACATCCTTCACCTTCTAAAAACCATTCATAATACACTCAAGAGTTAGCCATATTTGTTCTAAGAATTTTTTACTAAAGATTATACACTCCTTGACAGAGCCCTATCAGGATGGAAATGCTAATTTTAATCTATAAGTGGTTTAAAACAGTTACAATTAATTGACTGTTGAGCAACCCATAAACTTCAGTTTAGTGATAACATTTTAGTGTGTCTGTCGTGAGTCTGAAGATACATTTTCTCAAAAATTTGTGCTCAAGAAAAAATACTGAACTCTTGAAGGTAGCAGTAGCTAAGAAAAATTTGAGGTTGCATTCTACCTTGGTGACTCCACTGAAATTATCAGCTTAAAGGTGGCTTCGAGGAGGATACATACAAGGAGAAATTTAGATCCTAACCCACTTGAGATAGTTTATAATCCAAAAATAATTCTCAGATGTATTGGAAGCTCATCAAAATTAGGTAATCCATCTCATTCAAGAGTTTCATATTTTCCCTTTGAGGTTGTTCGAAGTTTTGAAGATAAACAGTTTTATGAAGAGATAGAAGAAGTTAATTTTAGGTCTAAATATGTGAATGAATTTACTGAAATAATATTAGACCTACAAATATTATGAATTGATACATCATCTCTAGTGTCAAACGAAGAAAAAGAAGGCTTTTGCGAGTTTGTCACACCAGAACTGTCACTAGAAAAATAGTCTTTTCAAAAATTAAAAGAATTATATCCTTTTGATTTCTTGTTAAGGAAAAGTTTTGGTGTCCCCTTTCCTGAGTGGAGTTCCTTTGTCTCTAGACTTCAAATTCCCACATCGAAATCTCATAGCATCTCATCCTCATTAACTATTTTGTTGCATAGTCAAAATTTAATTTCATCCATTGATTTTTCAAGTGCACAGTCCATGTCATGATGGTTGGACTTCCTCCTCATGCAAGGCAAACAATATATGCTCCTCTTGTCCTACCTACCATACTTCATGACCTTCCAGAGGGGTATTATACAATAAT
The DNA here is from genome assembly GCA_034641835.2 of Pinus albicaulis. NCBI lineage: Eukaryota > Viridiplantae > Streptophyta > Pinopsida > Pinales > Pinaceae > Pinus > Pinus albicaulis. Next base: position 732,195,430 of record CM076582.1, read on the forward strand.
TAAAACCTTTGGGAGTGAAGAATACATTACCGTTGATTAGTTTAATGATTTCATTGACAAAGAGGAGGTGGATGACGATGATGTGAAAATGAGGTTGTTTTCTTAGAGTTTCACATGTGAGGTAAGAAAATGGTTTAAAGCTTTAGCCCCGGGTAGTTTGCAAAATTGGGACTAATTAGAAGACAATTTTTTGAAAAAGTGGGGAGTAAGGTGAACCCTGTTCAAGCCTTAACTGAGTATAACAATTTGAAAGAAGCCACAGATGAATGAGTCCAATATTTCTCTAAAATATTTAACAAGGTTTAAAATTCTATACTTTCTCATATTAAACCTCCTCTAGGAGCTGCTCAATTACACTATGTTGAAGCTTTTGACTATGATTTTTCCCTTTTATAAAGAAAAATAGAATTTGATTCCTTCACTGATATGCATAATGATGCTGTTAAGGTTGAGGTAAATATGGTTGCAGCCAAGATTTCTAATATGGGAAAAGCTAGATTAAATGAAGAAGAGAAACCTTCCTTGTCTTTAGATGTGAATTTTGATACAATGATGAAGCCCATGGAGAGGCTTATGGATAGGCATGCTCTTGGTGCTAATCCTTTACCTGTTGCACAACAAGAAACACAGATTAGAAACCCTAAGTTTAGGAGACCTCAAAACCAACAAAGACCAAGAGACAATAGAAATTGGTATGATCAACAAGTTAGACCTCATTTTCAAAAAAATATACTAGATGAGGAAGAAACACAACCTGAATTTCAAGAAGACATTCTTCATTTTTTAGATGAAGATGTGTTAGGAATGTTTCTAACCAAGGAAGAACATGATGAGTCTAGTCATGAAATAGGTGAAGATGAAAAACAATCTGATTACTTGAAAGGCTATGTGCATGATATCTTTGAGATGCAAAAACAATATAACTTGAGGAATAGAAATTTTCCTATTACAAAAAATAAATCCCAGCCAAAGAAAGATGCTCCTAAGCTAGATGAACAAAACAAGGACACCCCACTTCATGGTAAATAGATTGAAAAAACATCATTTTATTTCAATCTAGAAAATGATATTTCCAATATCAAAATTGTTGTTCTTTGATGAAATAATTAATGTCACTGAGTATAGGAGCTAAATTGTCAATATTCTTAACACTTAGTCAGGACCTTCAGACATCCTAAATCTACAAGAAGACTGTCCTATTATCACTCCAGAATTTGTAAGATTGGAAAGAACAAAGGACAAAGGACAAACATCAAACTACTTTGGAGTCTAGGGCCTAGCCTTCCTAGACTCAGAGAGGGCTCTCTCTGTTTTATGATTTAGCTTGATCATTATAAATTTTTATATTAGGCTAGTTGTAGAAATTATGATGGTTTTTTGGTTGATTGTGTGGTTGGATGAGCAAGTTTGCAGGGACTATTCCATTGGGCTATGGAGTCAAAGGCTGGATTGACACATCAACATTCAAGATCATAACAGGGCAAGCTAACTGTGTTGAATGTATCTTTAGAGCTATATGAATTATGAGGTGAATGAAATAGTGAGGTTTAGTAGTGACTAAAGAGTAGTTAATAATTCTTTAATCAGACTTTAGTAGAAAACATTCAGATTGGAAATGCAGACAGAATTAAGGTGGTCTGACAACAGATCTTAATCTAAAATTTTTGATTTACAATTAGATGAATAGATGCATAGAAGGGAAAACAACAGAAACATTTAAAATAGAGAAGTAACACATCACCATTTTAACACAGCTCAAGAATCCTAAAAACAGTCTTTGATTATTGATGTCTAGTTCCAAAATTACAACGCTTCCAATATAGTAGTTCTTACAATGCAGGGATAACAATATCCAACCCCCGATACTGCTAAGGTATGTAGTATTTATCTAAATATTAAGTCGATTTCCATATCTTACTCAGGAACCCTTCATTGATTACAATTAAGTAGAAAGTGGACAAGTGTGGCCATGCAATAACAGAAAATGGATAAGTTTGGTCATGCAAGGCTTGATCATAAATCTATGACAACACTAGCACCTTTGGAATTAGTTTTGGGAAACTCTTCTTAGATAAAAACACTTCAATGGATCCTCTAAAGATCAAAAAATAAGCTTGGAGGTGGTTGTGATGGTCACAAAGAGGCAACGAATGGTGGCTCTGACATCTGGCTCTGTTTTTCAGAAACCGACATTAGGTAATCAAATCTGGTGTAGTGATGGCCCTTTTTCATTGATTGGTGTCGGTGCTAATGTGTTCTACTGCCTTTTCCGCTTCTGCATAACATTTCTTCCTAAATTCCCTTTTATCGACTCGACCTCCTTTCCTTGCACACCTTGTTAGGGCTTATACTATTACAAGTCCTTCTGCTATGTTTTGGCCTATTTCTTCATAAGATGGCACACAGACCTCATAAGCCCGGACGTGGAGGGATGGTGGTTGGCAGACATGGACGGATGATGGAGGATGTGGACGGATGACGAAGGACGTGGTGTGGTGGCATTGGCAATGGTCACAAGGTGACAACAGTTTGGAGGATGTCTGAAATAATGTTTCCAAGGGGGCCTCAAGTGGTAACCGGTAACGAAGAGGGGTTGCAAAATTGTGAGTGTGTAACACCTAGAAGAGTGGGTGGTAATGGATACTTCCCATTTTGGACCCCCCACCCCCCCCATCATGATAAAGTTTGAATTTTGCAGGAAGGTCGTCAGTTGTGGGGAAGAGGAATGGAGAAGGGGGAAAGGTGGAGGGAAATTAGGGGTGGAATGATATAGCACACAGGTGGGACCCGACTCGACCCTTTTGTGTATTTTGCTACCCGAGTCCTTTATGTCGTGTTTAACCCTTTTTCAAACAAAAAAGTGTAAAAACTCATTTACCCGAACCTGACAATGTTTAGATTTTAGTTCTGAACTTTGTTGCATCCATAAAAATATCGCACATGGAAAGATTTATAGCTTATGATAAGAGAAAAGGAATCGGTGATGCGATGCGAAGAGGGAGGTGACATGGTAGGTAAGGTGGGACCAGACCGTAGCCTATAGATCATAAATCTTAAATTTTAATTATAAGTGGCGGAGGTAAACTCTAAAAGATATGAAGTGCAAAGTGCTGGGAGTAGGTGGTGACGTGGAGGGAATGTGGGACCAATCGCATCGCAAATTACAAAATTAATTTTTTTTTATGAGCATGGGGTTAAATGCTAAAACATGTGAAGTGAGAAGTGCAGGGAGAGGGACCCACCCATATCTCACATCGCAAAGTTTAAAATTTGGGAAAATATGGCAAGTGCTAAAACCCACGAAGTGTGATTTGCGATGATTGGAGGATGATGTGGCAAGATGGAGCCCACTGCATTGACGAAGTTATAAATTAGTGAATCGTTTTTGCAGTAATGTAAGGTGTATGAGGTTTCATATTATATGATATGTATTGCAAGCGGCCTAAACTAGGGGGCAGAGCTATTGTGGTGGGGGCAACCGCATCATAAGTTTAACAAAATACATTGCGGATGCTTCAAATGGTAAGTTAAAAAATGTGCGATGTGATATATCACAAATCGGTGATCACAAGTGTTAAATTTTTGTTGCGATGCAAAAATTTATAATCTATGAAATGCGATGGATGGTGGGGGAAAGGGTTACGTGTCAGGGAGGATGGCCCCACTTCAATCACAATCGGGGAAATGGGAAAGCGGAGGTAGAAAATGATATAGTGATGAAAAGGTAAAATAGAAGGATATAGCAGAAAAATGAGGAAAAGGTAAGGTTCAATGTTTTCTTAAAGGAAAATAAAATTAAAAGGAAGTATGGCGAGTGAATGGGTCCCACTTCATCACATATCACCTTTAGGCTTGCCAAATTTGTTCCTTTAGTTGTGCCCGTTCTTTCTCTTAGTTGCTCGTGGCATGACTTGACTCGTTCACTGCTTTGCCCATGTTCACGACTTGACCCAATCACATTCACGACTCTGCCCAACACATTCATGACTCTGCCTTTGCTATTTTTCTTCCTTAAATACTTCTCTGTTGCCTTTGCTTCCTTTGATTCTTTCTTTGGAAAATATTTTGAATCTTGACATCTATGTACAGTATGAAAGATTAGAAAGTACACAGTCACCTTGTGATACTGTAAATTACAGGGTTCTAACGGTGGCTCTAGTTGGGGATGGAAGCTCCTTCAAGAGGTATCAAGAACATCGTAGACTAGTAGCCTGATCCATTGGTTAATCCCCCAACTTGTATCTTGATCTTTCAGGCAACTTAGTTACTAGAAACTAGCTGATTGTTCCTCCTGACTTTGACTGATAAAATAATACCACATTCTTGGCCAACCAGCTTATTAGCATGTTGAAATCTAAACTGAAACTAAAATTTAACTTATCCACTGCAATCCATCAAGTTGAACATATTGTTTCACCTTGAAAACTTGAATGGTGAAACAAGAACTATGCTGAGACTAAAGTCTGAAACATACTGATCTGAAATGAAAAGAAATCTAAAAATAAATTTGAAAGATGCTCAGGGTGATGAGATTATTTGCACACCTACCTACCCTAATCTACTGCAATGGTTGCCCTTCTAAACAATACAATAATTACAGTGCATCCAGTCAAGAAATTGTTCTAATATCCTTATTCTTTTATTGCTTTTCACCATGTTTAGAGACAAACCTGAAAATGGTGTTTGATAGAAACTCTCAGCCTGATCTTGCTTACATGGATCATGGTACCTTTGAAGCATGACTGACATGCCAAAATTATGTGCTGACTTTGTAAAGAATAATTCCTCCATATAGACAGCCACTGGATGAAGATACTCTTGATTTATTTCCGAGTATTGTGAGTCAGCCCACTCAGCTTCATATCCTGGTACTGTAGATGTGCTCTCCAGGTCTTCAATCAACTCGGAACACGTTTGCATGCTACCTGATGAATGTTGTGGAAATACCTCTACTCGATCAGATATTGGGGAAGACTGTCTGATCATATCCATATCATAGTAGCTTTTGAGATAATTATGAACATAGGAGGATTGACCTTGAAAATAGAAACCATCCAACGCATCTGCTATTGGGTCATGTGGTGCTTTAGATGGTAGTTTTGGTTCTTCTGATACCTCATGTTTTCTCTCATAACTATCAGCCATAATGCGATACCAATTCCCTTTTATAATCTGAAAAGTGTTAAAGCGCAAAGGTAGAGAATCAAACTGGATCAATCCATCATCTATTTTAGACTCTGTGATTTCATCTACTACTTGACTTTCAAAGGAACTCAAAGGCTTAACCCCTGGATATAAAATAGATATTTTATCATCCATGATTTCCTCATCTGATTGGTGAGAGAGTTCTCTTCTCCTGGGATTATCAACTAGAATGTGATCCAGATTCCCTTTCACAATCTTAAATGAATTGAAACATAAGGGTAAAGACTCAATATGTATTGGTTCCTTCTCTATTTCATATTCTATGATTTCAGTATGACTCAGGGGGAGAACTTTTGTATCTAAAAAAGGTTGTGTATCATCCATCTCTTCATTGAATGATTCATTAGATCATTCCTCCTTCTTCCTATTTCCAACCTACTTGTATTTCTCTCTTAAGAGTGAGGCAAAAGATATAGGAAGGCAGTTTTTACTTACTTGAAAACTTCTTGCATTTTCCTCCTTACAACCTTGCTCAGCCTGCAGAGTTGGCTTGCCACATTTGCATTGTGATAATTGAGTTTGTTCTTCCCAAGAAAATAGCGCTGGCTACTTCAAATAATCAGCCTCAACCTCAACCTTATAGTCTTCCTCTTGATAATAATATTCGAGATGGGTACCTATGTATGCAAGGTCATATATCATGTACATATTTGTTGAGGATTTCCCTACCTCCTTCTGATTTTGGACTTCATCATTGGTTTTGTTGTGGGTAGAGTACATGAAACAATCATTTTTTGTTTTAGGGTGTCTAGGATGGGCTGAAAACTACTTGGGTACATTAATGTTTGTCTTTTCTTGAACTAATGGAATAGGAGGTACCTGAACATAAAGTTCCTCTTTCCTGCTAATCATATGCATAATTTCATTGATTGTATTTGTCAAGATATCTAATTTTATCTTTGAAGATATCAATTTCTCTTTTTCTATCTTTCCTTCTTCATTTCTTTTAACTTTGCCTCTTGGTTCAGCAGGTTTTCTTCCACATCAACTGCCACATTTTGTATTACTTCCATAGTTGCAGGGTCCTTTTCTCTTAACTGGAATGCCATCTCTAGATCAAAAGCATCTGGGTAGTGCAAGAGAGCCCATCCTGGGGGTGGATTTATCTTAGAAGGCATTGAATGCTATACCTTATTGAACCTGGCTGAAAAATGTTGTACTGTATCCCAAAACTGTCTTTTTAAATGGTTATACTCTTCTATGATGGGAAAAAAATTTCCCACGACCACCCATCTATCTAGGAAAACTTGAGTGAATTGATGAAAATTTATAATGCTTGCAGCTGGAAGAGCTTTAAACCAATTTTTAACTTTACCTTGAAATGACAGGGCAAACATTCTGATACGCACATCATCTTCTCCCACCTCAAACATATCAAGGAAATCCTGAAGATTTTGAATGTGCTTTTCGACAGTGATATTTTCATCTTCTCCATAAAATTTGGGTATATTATTGATAAAATTTAGAGGGAGGTCATGGATGATAGGAGGAAAAACCTGAGTCTTGTATATGTCTGGGAATTTGACAGGGATAGGCAGTACAGTAGGAGGCTTATTACCATTTGGGAATTTAGCAAGAGCAAGAGATGTAACCCGAGGCTCATGTTTCACTGGGTTCTCCCCAAGTGCATCCAGGATGTGCATAGGTGTATAAGTATGTACGTGGTCTACAATTTTTGGCTTAGCTTCTTGAGTCTCATTAATTTTCCAATGACCAATGTAAACCTCAGCAATGTACTCTTGATCAGGCTTAAAGTAGGACAGAAAAAAACAACTATTTCTTGAATCCAATTTGGGCTTGAATACTTTCTCTTTCTAGTTTGGTTGTTCATGTTTCAGGTCCTTCCTCCAGTGGTGTCTTTGAATGGAAATGATCTAAATTGGAGTCGCCAGGTGGATGATTTCAAATTTCTTTTGTTTGGCTTGTTTTCCACCATCAACAACGAGATACCAATCTTGTAAAATACTCAAATCATCTAATTTTGACTTGGGTTTTTGAGTTCTGAAGAGACACTAACCTTTTTCAATAAGTGTCCCTAGTATCCATTTTCCTAGGACCAAGAGTAGAATATGAAAAAAAGGAATAATTTACACCATTCTATGTTATTCTAAACATCCATGACATGACCCTGCATAACACAATGTTTTATTCAAGGGCCTCTCACAACTTAATGCCCAAGGTGATTTTTGAAATAATGGGTTTAGATATTACTGGACTTTAAATTTTTTTTCCTTTGATTCCAAGATATTTCAGTGCATTGGTCTCATTAAATAGGTGGTTATTGGCCTAGCTCAACTGCCTGCTAAGATAATGTTAATGGATATAGTTGTAGCCGACATTCCTCTAAAATTTTGCATTCCTTTATCTAGATCTTGGGCTGCCAAAATTAAAGGAACTATGTAGATGGACATGACTTATGCCACTATTCCAATCTTCAGTGAGTAGAGGAAGTTTTACATAGATTCTAGGATGGCCTATATGATGAGTATCAAGTATAAACCACAAAATTTTCCTATTTATGAAGTAGAGACTGAATTGGGATATTCCATTTTGTTCAATGAGGAAAAAAATAAGCAAGTAGAAAATCTGAACGTTATGGAGGAAAATGAAGAACGTTGGTGGAATTTTCACTTTGATGGTGCTGTTGGAAAGGAACGAGCCAGTGCAGGCATGTGGATTACCATCTCTAGTCATGAGAGTAAGTTTTTCTGTTACAAATTGAAATTTGATTGTACAAACAACATGGTTGAATACGTGGCTATGTTTTTTGGTCTAGAAGCTTTGAAAGTGTTAGGCACCAAGAAAATATCAATTGTGGTGTTTCTGAATTAGTGCTCAAGAAAGTAGAAGGGTCTTATCGAACTAAATATGCCAGAATGAGAGATTATAGAAATCTAATTCTTTATTTTCTTGAAAATTTCAAAGAAAATAGTTTCACCATTAAAGCTAGAAACCAAAATTCTGTAGATGATTCTTTAGCTATTTTAGCCAGCTTGTTTATCATTCCTTCTCATTATAGAAAGAGTTATGAATTTGAGGTCAGTCATAGACCAAATATCCCTGATAATATTATTAATTGGAAAGTGTTTGATAGTGATCACCAGGTCAGAAATTTCCTTGAGCTGAAAGAGGAATTTGAAAACAATCAAGTGGATCCAAAAAACATGTTTTTTGAAACAAAAGCCAATATAGAGGTCTGCCAGTTGAAGAAATATTGTATTCCCAAAGGTTTAATACCCCTTGAGAAGTTGTTTTATCATAATGATATTTTTAAGTTTCCAAAGATGAAGGTTGATGATGAAGAGGTGGAAAGTTGCAACCTTGGCACCGCAGAAAGTCCCAAGATGGTCAATTTTTCCAAATTTCTTTCTTCAAAGGTGAGACAAAAGTATGTGGATATGATGAAAAGGGATATTTATTTTCTTGCACGGAGTTATGTAGAATTGAATAGGTATGATCTCAATGCTACTCAACATACAATCCCCATAAAAGAGAATGAAAAGAATTTTAAACAGAAATCAAGAAGAATCAATCCTTTGCTCATGCCACTGATTGAAAATGAAATTAAGAAGTTGTTTGATGCAAAAATCATTGTTCCTTTGAGGTTTTATAAGTGCATTTCTCATTTTTTTCCTGTGACAAAGAAGAATGGAGAGATTAGGATATGCAATGATTTCAGAAATTTGAATAAAGCATCTCTCAAAGAAAATTATCCTCTTCCAAAGATGGATCAAATTCTACAAAATGTTGTTGGATCTCAAAGAGTGTCTATGCTGTATGGCGTTTCAGGTTATAATCCTATATTCGAGCATCTAGATGACGAAGAGAAAAATTCCTTCACTGTGCCATGGGGGACATTTATGTATCCAAAATCCCTTTTGGTCTCGTGGATGAAGGGGAAAATTTTCAAATGGTGATGGACATTGCATTTGCTGAAGAGAAGGACAGGTCAGTGGTGGTTTAATTGGATGGAATTTTTGAATTTTGCAACAAGAAATAGTGAAAGTGGCATCCAGAAACAACATGAAAACACACACTAATGTGGGACCACAGGTCATGTAGTGATGGGTTCTAGTGATACATTACTGTGTCATTCAATTTATTTAATAAAATGTAAATGTGTCTAATTTAATTATCCCTTAATTAAATTGGACAATAAATTGTAATCCTATCACATAAACATTTGTAATAGTTAACTGAGTGTGATAGACTCAGTTAGCTCATGAATTTCAAGTTAAGGGTGGTTGTTGAGGCATGCAAAGTTATTCTATTAGTTATTGAGTCCAAGTTGCAGTTAGTGCATTAGTTTAAAGCATGAAAAATCAGTTAACTCAATTAAGTGAGTTAAAGTCAATTTAACTAGTTGTAACTGATTGTTTCACTAGTGAGAGGTCAAGTGAATTAAATCAAATTTAATTCACATGCAGTGATCTTTCAAGTGACTGGTGATTTACTATTAATATCTGCATGCATGTCAGTTCTAGTGGAGACCAAGTTAAGACAAAGGTTAAAGGGAAGTTGTCTATCAGTTGTATTTTTAGCAAACTTCCCAGATGCAGTTAAAACACCACGAGATTTCGCATCATACTAGAGTAGTTGAGAAAGGAAGAAATTCATAAGGAATAGGTATTTCATTCCTCAAGAATTGCATGAGAAATGCAGGTTGAAGACAGGATGAGAATTGGCTAAGTGTTGGCCCGATTTTGTTTGGATCAGTGTGAGAGGATAGGAAGAGTGCAAGAGACTCTTTTGAGAAGAGTGCATTGTAATTGTTTCAGGATTCCTTGGTGAATATACAATATAATATAGACTGTTTTTGAGCAACATGCTTTCCTCGAGAAAATATCTGTGTTGTGGTTTGAATTGCTTCTCTCTTTACTTCTTGTGATTGGTGATTATGTTTATTTTCCGTAATTTATTTATAGAAGGATTTAGTATATTTATTTAGTAAATTGCTTGATTTGATTGAATCTATTGATATACATATAATTTCTACATGGTATCAGAGCAAAATAAATCAATAATGAAGAATAAATTGAGTTTTTGATTGAATAGAATTCAAATTGGAAAAAGTATTCTTGATGCGACATGCAGATCAGGATCGAAATGGCTTTCAATGGCTTGATATTGGAGTATGTACTCAAGGTTAGTTCCAATTATATTGAGTTGAAAGATAGGATGGAGGCAGTTCTGGAGGACAATGGTTTGAAATAATTCATTTATAATGACATTCCCAAACTCACTGTAGTAGATGCCACAAATCTTGATGTTTGGAAAAATAAGGTTGCAAAGGCGAGGAGGATCTTACTAAAGGGACTACGAGACCACATTGCATAAAGTCTCCATGTAAAAGTGACTCCATATGAAATGTGGAAGGCTTTGACAGACCTATTTTAGAGCAGCAGTGATCATAGAAAATTGGCACTGAAGGACAAGCTCAGGAAAATCAAAATGGAGAAAGGCAACAATATTCCGAGATATTTAACAAAGTTTGTCCAATTTCGGGATGAGCTTGGGAGCATCGAAATTAATATCACGGATGATGAATTAGTGAGCTTAGCTCTTCTAGGCATTCCCAAGAGTTTCCATAGTTATCAGGACTCTGTGAATGGGAGGGATAAGCTTCCAGATTGGGAACGACTTTGGTCAGATTTGGTGCAAGAAAAACTTCGGTGGAATACCAAGGATGGATCTTCATCTAAGACATATGATGAAGAAAATTATGCTTTCATACTACGGGGAAGAAGGGTAAATGAAAGAAATCCTATTCCAAATCTAAGTCCAACAAATAAGGCAAGAAGCGTGAGATATCCAGTGTGAATTTTTTTCACTGTCACGAGCATGGAAATTATGCCACTACTTGTCCACAGAAGAAGAAGAACAAGAAGGCTTCAAGATCTGCAGCTGGTGAAGCTTTGGCCTCACAATTTGAGTTGGAGTTCTTGCTCATTGAATGCATGGTGTCATGTGGAATGGGATCAGTGTGGTACTTGGATAGTGGTGCATATTTCCACATGACATGAGACAAAGAACTTTTCAGTAGCTTGGAGGAGAAGGACCTCCAGATGCATATTGAAATGGGTGATGACGGGTGGTACAATGCTACTAGGATTGGTTCAGTTACCTTCTAGAGACATTAAGGTAAATGCTTCTTATTAAAATATGTAATGCATGTACCAGGCTTGAAAATGAATTTAGTTTCAGTTGCAATTTTTGAGGATAGAGGTTATGATGTGGCTTTCTATGAAGGGAAAACTTTCCTTCGACAGAAAGCCACAGGAAAAGCCAAGAAGATTTGGATTCATGTGAATAATATCTATAAACTTGATGTAGATGGTTGAGCAGCATTGATGAGTAAGGAAGACAAAGTGGTGAGCCGGGATGAGGGTGAGATATGGCACAAGAGATTGGTCCATCTACACCACAAAGCTTTGAAGGTCATGCTATAGATTTCTACGTGGCTTCCAAAGAGTACTCTTGCGCAGATAGACACATGTAAGGGATGTTGCATGGGGAAGTGTGAGAAAGCCATGTGATTTTCCCTTGAGAAGGAGCTATATTTCCATGTAGAAGAGGAACTCTTGGTTCCTAACAATGAACCTCAATATGTGGAGAAGCCACAAGAGGAACATGGAGTGGGAGAAACAAATGAAGCAGAGACCTCCAGGAGGGGGAAATTTCGATCCAGATTGGCAGAGGGAGTACATGCGGCTATACCTCCAAGTGTGAGGTGGGGTAATGTGAATATATGATCACAAGAAGAAATAGGGAAGGATTAATTGAGATGTTGTGTCTCAATGTTTGAATCTGGCTACGAGGAGCCCATATTACAGTAGTAGCAGTATTGGTTAGATTGATTTATTCAAATGTTAGGAATATATTAAAAAAAGTGACATATGTCAGATACTATAGTGCAGATCAAAGTCGGCAGTAGTGCAGAGTGCATGGATGTAGTTTTCAATAGTGCAGAGAGTCTAGTAGACATGTGCAGTAGCTAGCAGTAGTTAGAAGACTCTAATGACAGATGCATTATACTGATTCAGTTGTTTGGAGGCTATTCAATTTCACTTTTTGTTGCATGAAAGAGTTGCATGTACGAACAACACTAGAGAAGGGGTGCATGCAAGAGTTTCATGTCGCATGCAAGGACATTCCAAGGTACCGGATCGGGACAAATTGATTCCTTTCTTGTTGAGAGGGAGTGTCGAAGTTTGAAACAAGAAACAATGAAATTGGCATCCAGAAACAACATGACACCACACACACTAGTGTGGGACCATAGGTCATGTAGTGATGGGTCCTAGCAATACATTAGTGTGCAATTCATTTTATTTAATAAATTGGAAATGTGTCTAATTTAATTGTCCCTTGATTAAATTGGACAATAAATTTTAATCTTATCTCTTAAACACTTGTAATAGTTAACTGAGTGGGATAGACTAAGTTAGCTCATGAAATTTGAGTTGAGGGTGGTTGGTGAGGCATGCAAATTCATTCTATTATTTATTGAGTCCAAGTTGCAGTTAGTGCATTATTTGATGCATGAGAAATCAGCTAACTCAATTAAGTGAGTTAAAGTCAGTTTAACTAGTTGTAACTGATTGTTGCACTACTGAGAGGTCAAGTGAATTAAATCAAATTTAATTCACATGCAGTGATTTGTCAAGTGACTGGTGATTTAATATTAATATCTGCATGCATGTCAGTTCTAGTGGAGACCGAGTTTAGACAAAGGTTAAAGGGAAGTTGACTATCAGTTGTATTTTTAGCAAACTTCCCAGATGCAGTTAAAACACCATGGGATTTCCCATCATACTAGAGTATTTGAGAAAGGAAGAAATTCTTAAGGAATAGGGATTTCATTCCTCAATAATTGCATGGGAAAGGCAGGTTAAAAGACAGGATGAGAATTGGCTAGGTGTTAGCCCAATTTTGTCTAAATCAGTGTGAGAGGATAGGTAGAGTGCAAGAGACTCTTTTGAAAAGAGTGCATTGTAATTGTTTCAGGATTCCTTGGTGAATATACAATAGAATATAGATTGTTTTTGATCAGCATGCTTTCCTTTAGAAAATATCTGTGTTGTGGTTTGATTTGCTTCTCTCTTTACTTGTTGTGATCGACGATCATGTTTATTTTCCATAATTGATTTGTAGAAGGATTTAGTATCTTTCTTTAATAAATTTCTTGATTGGATTGAATCTATTGTTATACATATAATTTCTACATGGTATCAGAGCACAAGAAATCAATAGTGAAGAAGAGATTGAGTTTGTGATTGAATAGAATTCGAATTGGAAAAAGTATTCTTGATGCGACATGCAGATCACGATCGAAATGCCTTTCAATGGCTTGATATTGGAGTATGTACTCAAGGTCAGTTCCAATTATATTGAGTTGAAAGATAGGATGGAGGCAGTTCTGGAGGAAAATGGGTTGAAATAATTCATTGATAATGACATTCCCAAACCCGCTGCCGTAGATGCCGCAAATCTTGATGTTTGGCAAAACAAGGTTGCAAAGGTGAGGAGGATCTTACTAAAGGGAGTATGAGACCACATTGTCTCAAGTCTCCATGGAAAATTGAATCCATATGAAATGTGGAAGGCTTTGACAGAACTGTTTTAGAGCAGCAATGATCATAGAAAATTGGCACTGAAGGACAAGCTCAGGAAAATCAAAATGGAGAAAGGCGAAAATATTTCGAGATATTTAACAAAGTTTGTCCAATTTCGAGATGAGCTTGGGAGCATCGAAATTACTATCGCGGATGATGAATTAGTGAGCCTAGCTCTTCTAGGCCTTCCCAAGAGTTGGCATAGTTATCAGGACTCTGTCAATGGGAGGGAGAAGTTGCCAGATTAGGAACGACTTTGGTCGGATTTGGTGCAAGAAAAACTCTGGTGGAATACCAGGGATGGATCTTCATCTAAGACATATGATGAAGAAAATTGTGCTTTGGCTACTATGGGGAAGAAGGGTAAAGGAAAGAAATCCTATTCCAAATCTAAGTCCGAAAAATAAGGCAAGAAGCGTGACATATCCAGTGTGAATTGTTTTCACTATCACGAGCATGGACATTATGCCACTAATTGTCCATAGAAGAAGAAGAACAAGAAGGCTTCAGGATCTGCAGCTGGTGAAGCTTTGGCCTCACAATTTGAGTTGGAATTATTTCTCATTGCATGCATGGTGTCAAGTGGAATGGGATTAGTGTGGTACTTAGATAGTGGTGCATATTTCCACATGACAGGAGACAAAGAAATTTTCAGTAGCTTGGAGGAGAAGGACTTCCAGATGCATATTGAAATGGGTGATGATGGGTGGTACAATGCTACTAGGATTGGTACAGTTACCTTCCAAATAAATTAAGGTAAACCCTTCTTATTAAAATATGTAATGCATGTACCAGGCCTGAAAATGAATTTAGTTTAAGTTCCAATGTTGGAGGATAGAGGTTATGATGTGGCTTTCTCTGAAGGGAAAGCTTTCCTTTGACAGAAAGCCATAGGACAAGCCAAGAAGATTGGGATTCATGTGAATAATATCTATAAACTTGATGTAGATGGTTGTGTAGCATTGATGAGTAAGGAAGACAAAGTGGTGAGCCAGGATGAGGGTGAGATATGGCACAAGAGATTGGGCCATCTACACCACGGAGCTTTGAAGGTCATACTGTAGATTTCTACGTGGCTTCCAAAGGGTACTCTTGTGCAGATAGACACATGTAAGGGATGTTGCATGGGGAAGTGTGAGAAAGCCATGTGATTTTACCTTGAGAGGGAGCTATATGTCCATGCAGAAGAGGAACTCTTGGTTCCTAACGATGAACCTCAATATGTGGAGAAGCCACAAGAGGAACATGGAGTGGGAGAAACCACTCAAGAAGAGACCTCCAAGAGGGGGAAATTTCAAGCCAGATGGACAGAGGGAGTACATGCAGCTATACCTCCAAGTGTGAGGTGGGGCGATGTGAAGATATGATCACAAGAAGAAATAGGTATGATTCATTGAGATGGTGTGTCTCATGGATTGAATCTGGCTACGAGGAGCCCATATTACAGTAGTAGTAGTATCGGTTAGATTGATTCAGTTAGATGTGAGGAATATAGAAAAAAAAGTGACATGTGTCGGATACTGGAGCACAGATCAAAATCGGCAGTAGTGCAGAGTGCATGGATGTAGATTTCAATAGTGTAGAGAGTCTATTAGACATGTGCAGTAGCTATCTGCAGTTAGAAGACTCTAATGACAGATGCATTATACTGATTCAGTTGTTTGGAGGCTATTCAATTTCACTTTTTGTTGCATGAAAGAGTTACATGTGCGAACAACACTAGAGAAGGGGTGCATGCAAGAGTTGCATGTTGCATGCAAGGACATTCCAGGGTACCAGATTGGGACAGATTGATTCCTTTCTTGTTGAGAGGGAGTGTTGAAGATTGCAACAAGAAACAGTGAAATTGGCATCCAGAAACAACATGACACCACACACACTAGTGTGGGACCATAGGTCATGTAGTGATGGGTCCTAGCAATATATTAGTGTGAAATTCATTTTATTTAATAAATTGGAAATGTGTCTAGTTTAATTGTCCCTTGATTAAATTGGACAATAAATTGTAATCTTATCTCATAAACACTTGTAATAGTTAACTGATTGGGATAAACTAAGTTAGCTCATGAAATTTTAGTTGAGGGTGGTTGGTGAGGTATGCAAAGTGATTCTATTAGTTATTGAGTCCAAGTTGCAGTTAGTGCATTATTTGATGCATGAGAAATCAGTTAACTCAATTAAGTGAGTGAAAATCAGTTTAACTAGTTGTAACTAATTATTGCACTAGTGAGAGGTCAATTGGATTAAATTAGATTTAATTCACATGCAGTGATATGTCGAGTGACATATGATTTACTATTAATAGCTTCATGCATGTCAGTTCCATTGGAGACCCAATTGAGACAAAGGTTAAAGGGAAGTTTACTATCAGTTGCATTTTTAGAAAACTACCTAGATGCAGTTAAAATATCGCAGGATTTCCCATGATACTAGCGTAGTTGAGAAAGACTGAAATTCCTAAGGAATAGGGATTTCATTCCTCATTAATTTCATGAGCAAGGCAGGCTGAAGACAGGCTGAGAATTGGCTAACCGTTGGCCTAATTTTGTCTGGATCAGTGTCAAACGATAGGTAGATTGCAGGAGCCTCTTGTGAGAGGAGTGCATTGTAATTTTTTCATGATTCCTTGGTGAATATACAATAGAATATAGAGGCGTTTTTAGCAGCAATATTTCCCCCAAAAAATATCTGTGTTGTGGTTTGATTTGCTTCTTTCTTTACTTGTTGTGATTGGCGACCGTGTTTATTTTCTGCAATTGATTTGTAGAAGAATTCAGTATCTTTATTTAGTACATTTCTTGATCAGATTGAATCGATTGATATACATATGTTTGTATAATTTTCGCAGACAACGCTGTTTTTTCAAAGAGGGAGGAAGAATAGCTCAAGCACTTGGAGAAAAGTCTTCAAAAATGCAGAAAATTTGGTATTTATCTCAATCCCACTAAGAGTGTTTTTGCTTTCAATACTGGAAAATTGTTGGGGCACATTATATCAAAGGAAGGAATAAGGATTGATCCAAGTAGGGTCACTGCCATACAAAAGATAGACTTTCCAAGAAACATAAAAGAGATTCAATCCTTTCTAGGTAAGGTCAATTTTGTTAGGAGATTCATTCCTAATTTTATTGAGATTTTCAAGCATATTACTAAGATTATTAGGAAGGATTCTGATATTAAATGAATAGCAGAGGAAAATAAATCTTTTGAAGAGATAAACAATTCCCTCACCCAAGCCCCAGTGCTCATAAATCCTGATTTTTCCAAGAATTTTATGGCTTTTAATTTCACCTCTGAACATACAATTGTTGGAGTATTGTTGCAGAACAGGCAGCAAGGTAGTGAGGAGTCTATTTCATATTTCAGTAGAACACTTGAAAAATCTAAATTGAAGTACAATATCATGGAGAAATAGGCATATGATTTAGTAAAGTTGATTAAAGATTTCAGAATTTATATTCTGCATTCTCATATTGTAGCATTTGTGCCTAACACTGTGGTGAAAGCCATATTGACCCAAGCTGATCTTGATGGAAAAAGAGCTAAGTGGATTGCCACTTTGTTTGAATATGATATATATATTAAGCCTAACAAGTTTGTAAAGGGTGAAGGGCTGGAAAACATGATGGCACAATAAAATTTTGATTTCCTTCACATGAATTTCATTGCATAAATTTCAGAAGTAGTTGAAGAAGAGGAATTGATCCCTATTGAAGAAAAATTCATTATGTCTGAGTGGTATATTGATGTAATTTCTGTCTTACAGCATCATAAATCTCCTCCTCAGTTAACCAAGTCCAAATCCAGTTTTGTAAAGTTGAAGTATTTGAGGTACTTTATTTTTAACAAGAATATATGTTGGATGGATACTGGTGGGATTCTCTTAAACTGCTTGTTAGAAGAAGAGGCCGAGAAGGTAATTGATGAATTTCATAAGGGGGATTGTGGAGGACAGCATTATTGGAAATCCACAACAAATAAGATACTTAGAGTAGGATATTATTGTCCATCTATGTTCTAATACATCCACAGAAATATTCATGCATGTCATGAAAGCCAAATTTTTGATGGGAAAAAGAAGCTAATACCTTTATCTATGAAACCAATATATGTTGAAGCTCCTTTCTAAAAATGGGGATTATATTTCATTGGAAAAATACACCCTGCATCCTCAGGGAAACATCACTGGATTTTGACAGCCACTAATTACTTCACCAAGTGGATTGAATCAGAACCTACAAGGAAAACTAGAGATTCGGTCGTCATCCAATTTCTAGAGCACAATATTTTGTCAAGGTTTGGTTTTCCCATGAAGATTGTTACAGACAATTCTCAAGATTTCAAGTGTAAAAACTTGATTAGTATTTTTCATCAATATTATATCACTCTTGGTCATTACACAACATATTACCCTCAATTTAATGGCTTAGTTGAATCATCAAATAAAATCATAGTCAGGATCATTAAGAAGGTTTTGCAGGAGAATAAAATTCATGGCATTTGAAGTTGAAGTTTTCTTTGTGGGCTGACAGAATTTGTACTAAGTGGTATATAGGTACTTATCCTTATGAGATAGTATATGGAGCTGAAGAAAATTTCCCAACTTCTCTTGGAGTTCCAGTAATGAATATGTTGCAGGGGTTGGAAGAAGAACCTAATTCCATCCAGAGGAGGATAAATCAGCTCATTGCTCTACAGGAAAAAATAGAGGAAGTGTACACTTGTTGGAGCGAGGTCCCCTAACCGTATTTTAGGTCCATTTTTGGAATATTTTGTAATATTTATTCCAGCGCAGGGGCTTTGCGGTGGATCAAATCTCCCAATGAATTGTAATGGTTCAAAGGATAGATCAAGAGTCTGCAAACCACGGTTTGCGGACCATAGAGTAGCGTAGGCTAATATGTTATAAATATATGGATAAATTGATTCTAGAAGGAGGCTAAGTT
This sequence comes from Pinus albicaulis, assembly GCA_034641835.2. Taxonomy (NCBI): domain Eukaryota; kingdom Viridiplantae; phylum Streptophyta; class Pinopsida; order Pinales; family Pinaceae; genus Pinus; species Pinus albicaulis. The sequence continues at coordinate 732,214,195 of CM076582.1, forward strand.
TTCTATTAAGCTTGGATACGAACTCGTTGATCTGTGGTGTCGATTTTCTAGGTAAGGGCTCCTGCTGGATGGGTGCGCAGAGACCCTAAGTCCTATTGTGTGCGGACCTTGCTAGCTATGTGTGCAGGTGGTAGATAGAGTCTGTAATTGGATCTGGATATAAATGAATGAGAAGACTGTTTTGTGATATCTAAGTGTTTTTGTGTTATGGTTATTATCTACGTTTTATGTTATTTATGATATTATATGTACTCGTTGAATATTGATTATTTATTGATGCGCAAGTGGATGTGATACTCTAAGATGGAATGAATGCATAGATCTAGTTATGATTTGTCACCTTTCTTCCGTTAGCATGGTATATGATGGTTTATGATCTTCGCTTAAGTGACTCTGCTGATATACTGTTAAGGGTTTATGTGTTAGGTATTCTCCTGCGCGGGTCTATTAAATCTGAAGGGGGCCAATTTAATTAACTTTATTTCTCTCAAGGTGAGGAAACCTGCTTCCAACACCTTCCCATACTACTTCAGGTGAGACCTTGACCTGCACAAGTAGGCCATTTCCGAAAGGGCCAGCAGTAAAGTGGTTTGTTGGCAAACCTTAAAAATGAACCTGGGTCAAGACCCCTCAAGCCAAAAAATGGTTTTGTTTCCGAGACCGTGAGAATTTTGAGAGAGAGATCGGGTAATTCCATGGGGTCATTGGCAGCCATTGAAGCCTGTACTTGAGGACTAGTTCAAAAAGTAGATTTAGGAGTTTTCCCTAAAAGAGAATAGAAGTAAGAAGCTACCTGCTAAAGAGTGGAAGAACAAGTACATTTTTACAGAAGTGCACAAAATATTCTTTGTATCCTTCGCACACAAATTACAGGAGTGGCTGGCATGATTGGAGGAGTTCCAAACCTGTTGGAAAGACGATCAGGTCAAGCAGTGGACCCCAGAATTGATCCAAAAACTAGAAAATACCAATAACAAGATCACCATGACTATAGATCATGGGGTTGACAACATTTTGGGAGGATGAGAATTTTTTAGTTGATCATTTTGTGTTATATTCGAAAGCAGAGCGAAGATTCTTCAAAATATTTAGAGGTATGTTCCTGCAAACCCTATCATTGTTGATTAAAATGCTATTGTGTGAAAAGGGTGTCCTGTGTGGCCGCACCAAGTGAATGACCTCCAACTAGAGTGGAAGCATGACACGAAGTAGTAAATAATACTGGGTTAATCAAGAAGGAGATACATCGATACACAGTCCTTTAAGGGAATCACCTTACCTTAACCAGGGCAGGTTTGCGCAAGTTGGAACCACTCCCCCGACTACACTGTCCTCAAACCCACTCAAGGGTAAGAATTATCCTACCCCACCTCTGCCACCACCTGTGGGTGATATGGTTGTGCACGTGAAACTGTCTACCTTTAAGGGTGTGGGGGATGAGGATATGGATCAATTCTAGTTTGTAGCACAGTCTGTATGGACTGCGCTGAACATTAATAATGATTTCGTCAAAAGAGCACAACTATTTATAGCCTTTGAAGGAAGGGCCCTAGATTGGTTTATGGGATACATTGGTCAGCACATGAACATTTCAATACAAAATATTAAGGGCGCCATGAAGCAACAATTCTGAAAGCCTAAATCATACTCTCAATGTGTAGTCGGATTGAAGGAATTAAAATAGGGACATACAGAGTCCATGAGGGAAGCTGACCAATGACTGAAGAAGGTCATCAATGATGGGGAATTTGTCTATGAGGACAAAAAACACAAGGAATGGTTTATTTCCATGCTATTCCCACATATGCGTGGACCTATGGGATAACAGAATATAGGCTCCCAGGAATAAGCTCTGGAGATTTCCATGAAGTTAGAAGTTGCACCGAGAGATGATACTGAATTTGCGGCATGAAAGATCTAGAGCCAGCTAGAGGAAATGCACTTAGAAATTCAGAACTTATGAAGGGATCGAGGTAGAAAATCTAGCCCATATGTCTGGTGCATACGTTGTTGGGTGTCAGGTCACACTAAGGATCAGTGCCCCTTATTATCAGATTATATGCAGGCTGGGTGGCCAAGCCCTCTGCATCCTAGAGATATGGCTGGACCTAGTACCCCCATGTTGTGGTGTGTTGATTGTTGAGTAGGAAGAGGACCTGATACAGATCATTGCCCATGATGAGGTGGCTATGTTCCAGAAATGAAATAACAGTGATGCAGATTATTTTCGTCTATGGGTCACGATGAATAAAAATGTCGAAAATTCGATCTAATGGTAGATAGGGGAAACCTATATAGGGTGCAGGCTAACCCCTCATCAGCACTTTCTCCCTCTAGGTAGGGGGGATCCCCTACAAGAGGAAGGGGAGGAGGTAGAGGTGGGAGTGTAGGTCAAGGACGAGGGCAACTGATTTGCTACAAATGTGGGGACATGGGACATTACACAATAGAGTGTCGAACCCTGCATGCCAATCCTGAAGATATTGCATGAAGTTAGACCATGTCATTGAATACTGCCCAGTGCTAATAGCAAAAATGCAGGAGAAACGATGCAGAATCTACAACGGGTTAAGGCTGAACCTTGACGTGATGGTCCAAGTATCAATGTGATCACGCGTAGCAGCATTGCCTTCGGAGGAGATGAGGAAACATTTGTGGCTGAACCATTGGTCATGAGGGCTGCTGAGACAAAGGAAAACCTAAATCTAAAAAAGGAGAAAGAAAATTTTATGGAACCTTGGAGGGAGATGGTCAAACACAAAGCATCTACTGCAAATACTTCGATAGACCCAAAATCAGATGAAGAAGTTAACCCATTCAGTCAGGCATGTATGAAGTTGTTGAACAAACAAAAGGTAGTAAAGAATATCCAAGAATTAATAGATAGCTATGCAGAAAAGGTTGTCTCACAACCAGAGGTTAAAAAAATGAACAAGTTGTATAGGAAAAAATAAAGGAACAGGCAGGAGATGTGTATGACTGCATAGATGGGAGACTATGAAATAGACCAAGTCATCCATGACTTAGGATCAGATGCAAATGTCCTGCCCAATAAAACCTAGAAAAGGATGGGATAACCTAAGCTGGTGTGGTCCACTATTTAGTTATGGATGGCTAATCAACAAAAGATCATCCCATTGGGGTAGCTGTCAAAGGTTGTGGTAGACATCGTAGGTGTTTTAGTTTACGTTGATTTTGAAGTAATCTAGATTATGGATGACACGGACCCATACCCCACACTCTTAGGTCTGGATTGGGCTATTGACATGGGAGGTATTATTAATTTGAAAAGGAGAAGTATGATCTTTAAAAACAAAGGTACAAAGATGATAGTCCCCCTGAATCTAGAAGAAGGTGAGTGATATATCAAACCAGTACGTGAGGAGGAGGATGTTGATCAAATATACAAACTAACCACCCAGGATGACGATTGGATAAACCCGATGGATGATGGCATGTTATTCTTGGAAAAAGACAACAATTGCCTCTCGGACAAATATGGGGAGATAGAAAATTGGCAGAACCGGTTGCATGACAGGTGCCTAAAGTTCACAATGAGCTTTCGATGCATCTCCTCAGAGGTAAGAGAACTACCCTAATTTGATGGTTCTGGTAGTGTTAAGGAATTTCTTAAAGAAATTGAAGCAGTTGTCCCTAAAGAACGGAGATTTAGGGCCCTTGAATTGGATACGCATGCGACCCCCGCATGATGGTGGGAAAACCATAAGGAAGCTTTTCAGGACTAGGGGGAATGTCGAAAGATGATGGTCCTATGATTTGACCCTTTGGTCAACCCGCCCATGGAAATATTCTCAGGTTGAGGGGATCCGCACAAGCACTTGGCTCTCTAGATGGAAATATGGAATGAAAACGCATGAAATGAATGGTTCCATATACTTATTTATGATTTATGACCAATCCCCACCACTTGGTATTTGGATGCAGAACTACACCAATGCACTCCTCACTGACGTACAATTGTTGAGGATTTCATGATGAGGTTTGGTCTAGTCGGAGGAACTGAGAAACTTGATGAAGCCCTGCATGATATAGATGCTCTAGTCTTTAATGAGTCCTTCTCTAAGCAGGAATGTACTGCGCCAACTTGGGATGCGCAAATGCAGGATATTGTCAATTGCAGAAACTTGTCAGTAGAAGACTATGATGAGGACCCCTAGATTATCACTATCCCAGAATTAGAAGGAGAAAATGCCGTTGCAGGACCTTTGCTATAGGAAATTCATGTAACCAAACCATTGAAACTAAAGGAAGTCAACATTGGCATGGAAGCACAGTCCAAGGTGGCCAAAATTGGGGATTACTGGGATAGTGACATAGTTGGAAAGATCATGGAGCTGCTGATGGAATATCAGGATTTGTTCCCCACAAAGTTCTCAGAACTCAAAGGGATCGTCAGGGATATGGGTTTTATGAGGATTACCCTAAAACCGGATGCGTGCCCTGTCAAACAATGACCCTATTGCCTGAACCCTAAATATAAATTGAATGTCAAGGAGGAAATAGAGAATATGATGGTCGCAGGTATCATTGAACCTGTGGAATAGTCAGATTAGGTAAGAATTGTGGTGGTCCAGGAAAATAAGACTAAATGAGAGATAAGGATCTGCGTAGACCTACACAAGTTAAATGATGTATGCGTACATTATCATTTCCCTATGCCATTCTCCAATGAAATTTTGGATAATGTGGGAGGTCTAGAAGCATACTTGTTCACTGATGGGTTCTCTTGGTACCATTAGATCCGCATAGCACCTGAAGAATACAGCAAGAAAATCTTCATGACTGAGTGGGGATCGTTCCAGTACATTGTCATGCCGTTTGGGATAAAGAACGCCCCTACCATGTTTTCATGCTTAGTTGTAGCATTATTCAAGGAATTCATTCTTAAGTTTCTAGAAGTTTATTTTGACGATTGGAAAATTTTTCGATTAGTGAGGAATCACGTATCAAACTTGCGCATGAAGTTGGATTCCTGCAGGAAACACAAAATTTCACTAAACATAAGGAAATGCATATTATGTGTCCCATTTTAGACTCTATTTGGACACATCATTTGTTAGCGAGGATTGATGGTTGACCTAGCCAAGATTGTGGTTATCATCAATTTTGGCAGTCCCCACCACTGAGAAACAAATGCGCTCCATCTTAGGCCACACCGGTTACTACAGGATGTTTATTCAAGGGTACACTTTGATCACCACACCAATGGAAAAGCTGCTAAAGAAGGATGTCTCATTTTTTTGGGATGTTAGAAGAGCTTTGAGATACTAAAGGAAAAGATGGTAACTGCACGTATTATTATATTTCCCGACTGGGAAAAGGTATTTCATGTGCATGTGGATGCATCAATGATAGCATTAGGTGATCTCTTAGCACAACTAGGAGAAGGGGACATCAATCATCTAGTTGCCTTTGCTAGCAGAAAACTATCTAATGCAGAGCATAACTATTCTACCATGGAGCACGAAGGGTTGGTAATGGTATATGCCCTACAAAAATACATGCACTACTTATTACGTGGACACTTCCATATGTTCACAGATCATTTAGCTTTAAAATACATCGTAAATAAGCCTGTGTTGGGGGGGAATAATTGTAGGTGGTTACTGTTGTTTCAGGAGTAGTATTTTGAAATCATTGTGAAACTGGGGAGATTGAACGTTGGGCCTAATCACCTGTCTCGGATCGAGAATGGGGAAGAGCCAACTAATCTGGAAAAAAGATTACCTAATGCGTAGTTTTTTGCTATCAAGGTGGTTGACGAGAACTTTGCATTCATTTCTTGACCACAGGTATGGCATTCGATGAATACTCAGTACCATAGAAAAAGGAATTGGTCGCCCATGCAGCATATTTTACCATAATCGCTAGACAACTCTACAAGCTGGGCACAGATGAGGTGTTGCGAAGGTATGTATTGGAACACGAAATACAAGCTATCTTGGTGGAGGCCAATGGAAGAGTTGCAGGAGGGCACTATGCAGGAAAATCCACTGCATAGAAAATATTGAGGGCTGGTTTGTGGTGGCCCACATGGCATAACGATGCCCATCCATACTACTGGGCCTGTGAAACATGCCAACGGACTGGGTAACCCTCACATCGAGATGAAATGCCCTTGCAACCATAGATGGATCTACAAGCATTTGAAAAGTGAGCCATAAAATTTGTAGGACCCATCAATCCCCCAGGAAAGAGGAGGAGTGCCTAGTACATCACCAATCCCATTGTTTCTGTACCCAGGTGGGCAGAAGAAAAATATTTCAATGGCTATATTGCGAATACCATTGTGTACTTCATTTTTGACCATATTCTGACCAATTTTGGTTGCCTGAAGATCCTAATGAGTGATAGAGGTATGCATTTTGTTAATGAACCTATTGCAACTTTGACTGAGGAATTCTAGATCCACCATGCGAAGAGTACCCCATATCACCCACAGGTGAATGAGGCAGTAGAGGCCTTCAATAAAATTCTAGATCATGCGCTCACTTATGTTATTAACGCGAACCAAAATCATTGGGACATGTGCATCCCCTCAGTACTCTGGGCCTATGGGACCACATGTAAGAAACTCATGGGAAAAACTCCCTTTAGAATGGTCTACGGGAAGGAGGCCATCGTGCCTATGGAATACATTGTTCCTAGCCTACGTATTTCAACTTTTACAAACATTCTGGAACTATAGATCATGGATTAATTCTTAGCTTAGCTGGTGGCCTTGGAAGAAGATCGGTTCATAGCTCAGTTCCACCAGTAGGTTCAGAAGGCTCGCAAAATATCTTGCCATGATCGACATATCCTACAGAAGGTCTTTAATGTTAGGACCCTATATCACTAGTATAGTCCCTTATTACTGTTATTGTAAACCCCTTATTGTTATTATTGTACCCTTGTAACCCCCATTTTTTTATTATTGTTCCCTTAAATTATTATTGTTAGGTCGGCTAGGATTACATTGTGGCCCACTAGGATTACATTATGGCCCCATGGACTCATATATATAGAAAGGAGGTTTTGTAAATTGTATCATCCAAGAATTTTTCATTCATGTAATGTATTGGAGGTTGCCCCCTCGAAGTGGCTTATTTCTAAGGAATTTATATCTCTTTTCTTCTCCTTTTGGAGCTGGTTTCCCAACATTTGGCATCAGAGCTTTGGATTCTAGGGTTTCGCTGCTCCAAATAGGTCATTGTGGAATTTTCGCTATAAATTTTTTGCTATGAAGTTTTAGAAGCTGAAATATTTAGGGTGCGAAGCTGAAATCCTGAGGAATATTTCTAAAAATTTCAGAGCTTGGTTCACAATATTTTTGGAGATATGATCTGTGGAAGTTAGGTCTTTTTTCAGGCTCCTAAACAGGTCATTGTGGAATTTGCGCTATAATTTTTTTGCTACTAAGGTTCAGAATCTGAAACTTTTATGGTGCGAATCTGAAATCCTAAGGAAACTCCTCAAAAAATTTCAGATCTCGGTTCACAATATTTTTGGAGATATGATTTGTGGAAGGTAGTGCTTTTTCATTCTCCCGAATTTCATCTCAAAAAGGTGATCGTGGGAAAATTTCAATAAATCTCTCTCTGAGCATCGGATTGGAGTGACATAAAAAGTGGTCGCAAGTACACAGACTTTAGTTTCTTGGCTATAAATTTCAGAGGTGAAGGACGAAACAGTGACACGTGGAAAGTCGTAGAAATTCGCTATACGGAACCAGTCCATAATTAGGTCATTGTGGGAGATTGGACATAACTTTGTCTTGGAGAATCAAAATCAAGTCAAACCTGTGGCATTCAAAAGAGAATTCAGAGGGCTAATTCAGTGCTGAATTTAAAATATTTAAGAGCCGCAATCACAAAGATAATACAATTTCAATATCAAGCTCCTCAAAAGCAAGTAAGAGGTGTGTATTTTTTTTCTGAATTGCATAAGTCTTGTTTGAAGAATCAAGTTGAATTGATTGAAAGGGAATATTTTAGAATAGATATCAGTATTGGATTATAAAATGGCCCCTATAAAGAATTCAACACCCATTAAGCCTTTGGAAAGTTCTACTATGACTCATGAAGACGAAGAATGGCAACATGACATATCAAAATTACAAGAGCAAGTGCAACAAATTTCACTCTCGCAAAGAGCAACAAAAAATGGCATGGAAGTTTTGAAGAAAGGCGTGGAATCTGAGATAGATGGAATTGAATCTAAGATTGATGGCATGGAGGCTGGCATGGAAGCTAAGATCGATGAGAAAATAGAAAACATGAAGAATGTTCTAAAAGCAGACATGGAAGGTTTGACAAAGTTGATACAAGAAAGGTTTCCTAATGGTGAAAAGATAGTAGAAGAACCTCATGATGAGAACAAAATAAATGTTAATCGTGATTTCATAAACTCTAATGTTGGCGGGAAGAACCACCATATTCCAAAAGTGGATATGAGGAAGTTTGATGGAAAGGATCCTGTAACATGGATACTACAGATGGAGCAATATTTTGATCTCCATAATGTGCAAAACACACAAAAGGTACGCATTGCAACTTTACATTTAGAACAAAATACATTTGTATGGTATAGATGGCTTTGCTCTCATAAACAAATTGTCACTTGGTCAATTTTTACGGAGGAAATGATAGCACATTATGAGGATACAAAGAGCAACACCTTCTTTAGCCAATTGATAAATCTCAAACAAAAGGGTTTAGTGGGGCAGCGCATTGAGGACTTCCAAAAATTGAATATAAGGGTAACTGATATTCCAGAGGAACACAGGATTGATCTCTTCATAGGTACTCTAAAGGATAACATCCAACATGAAGTTCGTGTGTTGGAACCTGATTCATTAGAGAAGGCATTCAGGTTGGCAAGAAAAGTTGAATGTAAAATTATGGCGACAAGGAAGCCTACCACTCAATTCTATAAAAAAGGAAGTGTTGCTACGCCTAGATTTCCACAACCTACAAGGTTGACACCACAACAATTGGAAGAAAAAAGAGCAAAAGGGCTTTGCTACAGTTGTGATAGAAAATACACTAAAGGTCATAAGTGTGCTGAGAAGAAATTATTTTACATAGATTGTGAAGAGGAAGAAGAAAATGAACAAGAAGAGGATATACACCTGGAACCAGCCCTAGAAGAGGAAGAAATGAATATGACCATATCGTGTAATGCGCTGGCAGGAATTACCACTCCTCAAACTCTCAAGATACAAGGACAAATCAAGAAGAAAAAGGTAATAGTGTTGATTGATTCAGGTAGCACCCATAATTTTATTCATTGTAAGGTAGCCAAGGAATTAAATTGTTTCCTATACCCAGCACCGGAATGTCAAGTGATGGTTGCAAATGGAGGAACTATAAATTGCTCTGGGAAATGCCATAATATCAAGCTAACCATGGGGGAATATGTATTGACTATTCCAATGCTTTCCATTCCTATGAGAGGTGCTGATGTTGTACTAGGAGTACAATGGTTACAATCTTTGGGGACGGTAGCTTTTAATTTTCAAGAACTTTTCTTGAAAAAAATTTCAGAAGGAAAGGAAGTTGAATTACGAGGTATTGCAGGGAAGCCAGGAAGTATAATAAGCTCTAATGTCATGACAAAGCTTCTAAAGAAAGAACAACGAGGCGTAATTACACAATTATGCTCACTAGAAGTTCCAACATCAAAATCATCTATTCCTGCAGATCTCTAGCAAGTCTTGGACAATCATTCCAAGGTGTTTGAAACTCCCAAAGGACTCCCACCTATTCGTGATCATGATCATGCTATTCATTTGATTCCAGGAAGTGTTCCTCCAAACATCGGGCCTTATAGATATCCTTACTTCCAAAAGAGCGAAATTGAACGTATGATTGCAGAAATGTTAGAGGCGGGTATAATTCAACCTAGTCAAAGTTATTTCTCTGCTCCTGTAGTATTGGTACACAAGAAGGATGGATCATGGTGAATGTGTCCAGATTATAGGGAGCTCAATAATCTCACCATTAAAGATAAATTTCCCATTCCTGTGATTGATGAATTATTGGATGAATTACATGGAGCAATTTATTTTACCAAGTTGGATCTTCGTTCAAGATATCATCAAATTAGAATGATGACTGAAGATATTCCAAAAACAACATTTTGAACTCATGAGGGTCATTATGAATTTTTGGTCATGCCTTTTGGCCTTACCAATGCACCTTCTACATTTCAAGGGTTGATGAATTCCATTTCCAAACCCTTCCTTAGAAAATTTGTGCTAGTATTTTTTGATGATATACTAATCTACAGCAGGTCTTGGAAGGATCATGTTGAACATGTTGACAGGGTGCTCAAGCTATTGCAGGAGAAACAATTATATGCAAAAACATCCAAATGTTTCTTTGGAGTACAAGAGGTGGAATATCTGGGTCATATTGTATCTCACGAGGGTGTCAAAGTAGACCCTAACAAAATTAAAGCCATTAAGAAATGGAAAGTCCCCACAACCATAAAGCAGTTGCGAGGATTTCTCGGGTTAACAGGGTATTATCGTAAGTTTGTTAAGAATTATGGGAGAATAACAGCACCTATAACAACATTATTGAATAAAGATGCATTTTCATGGACTCCTGAAGCAACTAAGGCTTTTGAACATATTAAAGAGGCAATGTGCCTAGCGCCTGTCTTAGCTATGCCAGACTTCACAAAAACCTTTATTGTGGAATGTGATGCCTCAGGAAATGGAATTGGTGTTGTTTTAATGTAGGAAGGAAGACCCATTTCTTTTGAAAGTCGTCCAATCAAAGGAAAGTGTTTACAGAAACCTATTTATGAGAAGTAAATGTTAGCAATACTGCATGCACTAAAGAAATGGCGAACTTACCTAAAGGGAAGACACTTCAAGGTAAAAATTGATCATGATAGTCTTAAACACTTTTTGGAACAGAGACTATCTTCGGAAGAGTAGCAAAAATGGGTCACAAAGATGTTGGGTTATGACTTTGAAATAATCTACAAAAAATGAAAGCTTAATGTTGTTGCAGATGCACTCTCAAGAAAGAATGAAGAGGTAGAAGCATTGCTTTGTTCCATTTCTATTATCCAACCAAATTGGATAACCAAAGCAAGAGATGAATGGAAGGAGGAAAAATATGTATGGACATGTTGTGACCAGCAGCAACCCCCCTTTTTATTTAATATTAGTAATAATACTAAATAAATGAGGACCCTTAGTTAAAAAAACCAAAAAATCAATTAGGATTTGTTTGCCTTTTCAAATAAAACTTTCTATCATAAACCTATAGAAATCCCTTAGAAAGAATATTAAGAAACACTTAAGTTTATGATAGATTATAATAAAATTGCTCTTTAAACAAGATAGCGCATCCATAACAAAATGGTATATGTCTTTAATAAAACGCATTAATCGCAGATCGCATAGCACAGAAAACAGAAATGATTAATGAATATCTTTTGCGCTCTTTTCAATTATGCGCTTTTGCGATTTTGCGACATACGCTTTTGCGATTTTGCGATATGCGCTTTTGCGATTTTGCAATATGCACTTTTGTGATTTTGCGACATGCGCTTTTGCGATTTCGCGATATGCGCTTTTGCGCTATTTTCATAACCGCGATAACTTCATTTTGCGATATTGCGATATTGCGCAGCAAATCGCAAATCACAATGTCGCAAATTCATGTAGGCGCGCTATCCCAAGGAAATCTTCCCATATGTCAAATCCGTTATGCACTTTAATGATTAAATTAAATGATTGGATTGATTATTAATGGTAAATGAGATTGTGTTCGGATTCAAAGTCGTTTCACAATTAAAATATTATATTTCATCCGCTTTCACATTTAAAACAGTCTCATCACCTTTCTTATACCATTACTCTCATTTATTCGTAAAACACAGGCACGAAGGAGCAAACGTCTATACAAAGCTTCCACTAAACACTATGGGTAAGAAGGAGAAGAGCTCAAATTCTAAAAACAAAGAAATGGCTTCGCTATACGCAGACACCGCCTGTAATGAGGATGCCGGTATATCCACTTGGGAAGGAATGTATAATCTGTTAGAAGAAGAAAACCCTGTGGTGATAAAAGTTGCAGCTACAGCAGGTTCCAAGAATATGTCTGAAGCAACCCTTAGAGACTTGGCTTTCTCATTTCTGCATAGAATAGCAGCAAGGCCAAGGATTCTCCCATATACAGACATGGTGAGATGGGTACTGGATAGCACCGATATTTCAGACAGACAGTTCAGAACTCCATCTGAAGAGCTAATCGGGTCATTCACCATAGAAGATCTGAGATTAATGTATAAGTTGCCAGAACCTCAGGCGACTTACAACAAACAATTCATGGAAGATTTTGCCAGAGAACATGCAAATTTGGCAGAATGCACAAAGGAGTGGACCAAAAGAAGTGAACCATTGAAGAAAAACAAACAAGGTATGTACATCACGGGTTCACTTACCTCTCCTTATTGTTTTACTGCTGCCATGTTATGCAGGCTTTTTGGAAAGCCTAACATAAATATGATATTACCCGAATGGCTTCCTTTGTTGAATGTGGCTGTTAATTCTACAATTGTAGACTGGGCCAAAATCCTATCTGATAATCTCACCACTGCTATTTTTCAATACCGGTCTAAACGAAATGTTTCTCAGCGAGTTTATCCGCCTTTTTATTTATCTGCTTATGTCATGGACACCATCTGCTATGTCTCTAAATTCCTTGTGATGGGCTGGAAATGGACTATCCACGATCCTTTGCCCATTCATGTGTACCATAAAGAACTATGGGAGTCTAATTTTGTCCCCCATTTTTACCAAATTTGTCATGAAATAATGCTGCCATTGTACAGAACATTGTATAATAGGGATGCCCCAAGGTTATCCTCAGAAACAGAGGTTGATATTCTCCCTGTCGTGAGATGGTTTGGAGAAGAATTTTTCACCTATATTAGGGTTTTTGGAAGTTACGCTTCTCCCCATGTGTTACCCCTATATGTTCCAGATAGACTGGTAGCTCGGGTAATTGCTTATCAGACCTGTGGCCAGGGAGGTATAACAAAAGATTTAAAAGAGAAGAAAAAGGGCATTTGGCCACAATTTCCCATAAAATGTGGAACATTTTCACTGTTTGATATTGGTCATGCATTTCAAGATATAGGCAACGTTACATGCCTACAACTGTTCAAATTTTCAAGAAGGTTATTCGACCCAAATGATATTGTTAAGAATTTTACCAATGCAATCAAAGTAAGGGAATTTTTCGAGGAACAAGATCTTTTTGATGATATGTTCCAAGCAAGAAATTCATTCAAAGAAGTTTTGAATTCAGCTCAAGCACAGCTATCTCCAGAGGAATTCCAGGAATTCAAGCTTTACAGAGAAAGAAGACTAATTCCTATTCCTTTGGATAATCTACACTTAGAGCCCGCAAGGGAGCAAACTCCTAGTGTTAGTCTTAACGGCAGTTCAAGTACAGGTAAATATAAATCAAAATCTGACAGAGATTCTGAACACTCCAATAAGTCTAAAGAAAAGGAAGATAAAATGGAAGAATCAATTAAAGATTCTGCACAATCTAAAGAAATTACTCAACAACAAATTTTGACTTCTCAACAGACAAATCCTCCTCCAACCAATGTACAGCAACAACCAGTCACCATTGAGTTAGAAAAAGAATGGGAAACCTTTAACCAATTGATTAATGTAGAAGGACAGAATGTACAGACCCCTGTCCAGACAACCAAAGTTTTGAACACAGGAACAAGCAGCACAGTCGCAGTGACAGAGCACATACCAATCACACCCTCCTCTGAAATTGTACTTAATGTAGAGGACATTACTCCTCTGGATGTATTCTACAGCCCAAAATACAAAGAAGTAGTGAAGAGATAGAGAAAAAAGAGAAAAATAGAAAGTGCAATTGCTACTGAAGCAGAACAAGTAAATGTTCTGTGGAAAGATCTTGCCACAGAGCCTACTCATAATCTCACTAAGTTAACTCAAATAACAGGAGCTTATGCTTCTGCAACAATTGATAAAGCAGTTGAGATACAACTTTTGTTGAATGAAAAAGAAGAACAGGTAAAAGCTCTGCAACAACAATTGCAACAGGTACAGGCCAATAAGGAAGCACAATTGAAACTTGAAGAGTTACAACAACAACTTCAAGAAATGAAAATAGGACATCAAAAAAGCTTGGCTGATAAAGAAAAACAAATATAGATTATCCAAGATCAGCATAAAGATGATCCTAAGCTTCCAGAATTCATTTCAGAGACCATTTCTTTGAACGATCAACTATTGCAACAAGAGGAAGTTTTCTGCCAAAAAATCTTGCAATGGAATTCTTTGTGCCAAGAGAGCGATAAAATCACAAATCATGTCGTAGATTTACGAAATGATTATGATTTGATTAATGAAAATATCAATGATTATCTGGCATGGCAAAAGACAGAAGAAGGCAGAAAAGCTGGTGCACCCAGTGTTAATGAAAACCATAAAGACATACTGTTCAATAACTGGGATGCACAAATTAGAAGGGCAGAAAAGGCAGCAGAGGAGGCGGCTACAGCGGAAAACACTCTCACTGATTGTGTAAATGACAATTTACATAAAGCTAATTTGATCCCAGAAACTGTTCCAGGATATCTCCCACAGGCAAATCAACTGCAAACAGAATGGAGGCAAAAGGCAGAAGAAAGAGAAAAATCCATCCAAGGGCTAACAAGATTGAATTGGGATGCATACTGGATGTACTTGGTAAAGCCACATAGTCAGCACAGTGCGCTCAATTGTATCATCAATACTACAGAGAAGATTTCTCCTACGCTTGCCGACTCTGTCTTTTCAAGACAGTTGAATTCTGAAGTCGGTCAACCGCATCTTCTCAAAACTATGTTAGATGCCTACAAACTTAAAGATCAAATTCATAGATATATAGATTTAGTTTTAATTTCACTGTATTTTAGCCTAGGAAAAGGACGGTCATTGAACCGAACCCTTAATTTCTGTAATAAACTATTTTTAGAGTTAGTTAAGTAGTATTTAAACCCCTCTCATGCATTTAGAGAGGGGTCCTGGATCTTAATATTTTTGGACTTGGAGATTGCATTTCTGTACTCCATTGTCTTATATATTTTTAAAAAGGATCACATCTGGTGACTTTCATGCGAAATTATCTTTGAAGTGTTGCATTTCTATACCTTGGAATTTGATTTTGCATCATAGTTACTGGATAGAGTATCAGATTGCATTTGAAAGTCCTCAAGATGAACAAGGTATTTCTACCTGTCCACTATTGATCTCTTTTTTCTTATGATATTCGTTTTAAAATTGCTATCATTTATATGTATATTTGTTCTCACAACGCTTCCTTTTATATATCATTTCTGAGTATAATTGAAACGTTATTTTTCATAATTACATGTAGATGGTATACAATGATGAATGCAATATGCTAATACAATTCTGTTTAATTTCTTAAATAGAGTTATCTTTATTTGTTTCTGCACATTCCAATTTAATTAATAATACATTTTCATGGTTATTGTTGAATTGGAACTATCTTAAGTTGTATTCACATATAATTACCCGGGTTAGTGTTAGAATTTCTTTATCAGTATTTAGCTTAAATTAGATAGTTTTATTTCAGTTAATTTAGTCCCATTTCCACCCATCCAATCCAATCCATTTAGTTACAAGGAAACTGGTCCTTTAAATCCAGTCGGAGCCACCATACCAAACGGAAAAGGAGCTGCCTTAAGGTCCCGACTGGGTGGTTTTCCCCGATGTTTGAAGCAGAGATTTTCCAGGCTTCAACATTTTTGGCGCTAGAAGGAGGGCCTGAGCTATGAATGGCAAGTAAATCTTTATCCACAAGCCATTCTCAGAGCAAAACACCCTCATTAACTTCTTCAATTTCTTCTGAAATTCGAAATCCTAGAGAAGAAATTGCAGAAAATATTCTGACACCCACTACCAAAATCTGAAAACATTCAGACAATAAACATCCTGAGTCTCCTGAAGTTCAAGATCTAATTCATAAATTGAAAGGATCCTCATTATCTTTTGAAGAGTCTGAAATATCTGAAGGTAGTGTAAGCTCAAAATTTATTCCTTCGAAACCTCTTACTAGGTTGCAAAGTGAAAAACTTGGTATTCCTCCGAAAGAATTTCCTTTACCTAGTAAGGGAAAAACAAAAAGAATTCAATCGGAAACAGAAAGTGATACAAGTTCATCATCTCATATTCAATCACCTGTTTCCAAAACCATAACTCAACAAAGTGCAGTTGTTTCATCATCATCTCTTCAATCATCATCTTCCTCTCAAACATCATCAATCCCAACATCATCTATTCCAACCACTTCTATTCAAATACCACCAGTTTCTACTATTCCTCCAATAGTCATCCCAATAATGGCATAGAGACCATGGTCTACTCCAGGGGCAGTCAACATGGCTGCACCTTTACATGATTTACCAGACAATCCTGGAAAATGGCTTCCAAAGTTTAGCCCAGATCTTAACATTCAGGCTGAAGAACATATCAATAACTTTATGCTGGCTATTAATTTGAATGGAGTCATACATGAAGATTTTGTAGTTAGATTATTCCCATATACTCTTCAGGGAGTAGCAGGATCATGTTATTTTTCATTACCATCAGGATCCATAACGAGTTGGGACATTTTTGCAGATCATTTTTTGACCAAATTTGGAGATGACCGATCAATTGCAACTTTACTCAATGATCTCTCAAATTTGAATATAGAACCCAAGGAACCTATAAAAGAATTCAATGCTAGATTGAACAAACTTTTGAATAAAATTCATACAGATTCACAACCCAGTGAACAAGTCAGAATTGAATGGTATATAACTGCCTTACCCTCAAACATAGCAATTTTCGTATACAGAGCTGCAAAGCCTACATTAGCTGAGAATATGAAAGAAGCTATTGCAGTGGAAAAACGTATTACTTCTCTGGAAAAGAAAAATGCTATCGAGGAAAGGAAATCAAAGAAGGTCAGCTTCAAAGATGATTCAAAGAAAAAGGAAAAAGATCCATACGACATGGAAGGTTTACAGAAAGTTCTTAAAACCATGTCAAATGAAATGGTTGAAATTAAAAAACAAGTGGCTGAAAATTCTACCAAGAAACCATTTCGAAATGTCAGAAGAAACCAAGTTGAATCTAAACCTCCTAATGTAATTTCTAATGTAGAATCAGAAGAAGAGGAAGAAGAAGAAGATACATCTATAGTATCAAATCAAGAAGACGAAAATGAAGAAATAGCTGAATTGAATGGAATGTGGGATTTTATTCTCCCTAATTCCGATAGTGAAGAAGCTATGCCTGTAAGTACTAGGAGTAAATCCACAGTGGAACCAGTGCAAATAGTTCTTAAAAAGAAAATTACAACTCCAAGTACCAAAGACAAACCCACTATGAAGAAAAATTCTCCATCACCTACTCAAAATCAGCCATCCTCTTTTAATCCTCTCACATCAACAGCGAAAACTTTAGTAGTGTCAGATCCTATGGAATACAACATTGTCGAGGACATGAAAAATATCAAAGCTAATATTTCCTTACATGAACTCAGCAAACTAAAACACCAGCAAAAGTTGTTATTGAAAGAATTAAACGCTACACCAATTGCTCCTTTACCAAGCGCTGTAGTTGCAAAAGCAGCGAGAGGAACTGGTAAGCCACCAGATAAGGTAGATGATATTGATACTGTGCTCATTGGGGAAAAGTCAAATTCTCAAACTCCTCCTTTTCTTTTGACTTATGAGATGTACAATAAAAATCTGCACAATTGTTTGATTGATTCTGGAGCTTCCTCCAATATAATGCCTACTTCTGTCTGTGCTAAATTAAATATTGAACCACAGAAATCAGCAGTTCATATCATTCAGTTGGATCGCTCTAAAGTCCAAGTGGTAGGAGAAATCAATTCAGTTACTATCAGATTAGCCTCAGATCCTAGGATTGTCCAAAGAATTGATATTCTAATTGCTGATATTCCTGAATTCTATGGATTAATATTGAGCAGGGACTGGTCTGCTAAACTTAACGGTTATATCTCAACCGATTATTCACACATGTGGCTTCCCTACAAATGGAAACCAAATCAAATCAAAATTGAACGAGAAAAACATATGATGCACACTGTCACTGAATTTGAACAACCTAATGAACCTGTAGCATTCAACAACAATATTCTTGGAGGCTATTCTGCTGAATCATTCCTTGGAAATTTCAAAGCTCCTCAATCACCTTTTTCTGTAAATACTTTTGTTTCTCAAATAGAAAATTTTTCACAATCTGATTCTTCTAGAATTGTAAATATTTCTGATGTAATTGTAGATAAGCCAATAGATAAATCTTTATTTTGGTCGTTATATTTTGATGGATCAAAGTCTAGTGATGGAGTTGGAGCAGGATGCATTTTAATTGATCCAGATGGAGAGAAAACCATGCTGTCATGTAGGTTAGAATTCGAGTGTACGAACAATATCGCAGAATATGAAGCCTTGGTTCAAGGACTTTATAAAGCTATAGGGTTAGATGTTAAATACTTGAAAGTCTTTGGTGATTCCTAAATTGTCATAAAACAAGTTAGGAATACTATTCATTGCCTTTCAGGACATCTTAAACACTATCAAACCCTAGTACAAGATCTCACCACTCATTTTTTAGCATTCAATATTTCTCCTATTCCTAGGAATCAGAATACATCAGCCGACTTGTTAGCTAATGTTGCATCTAAACTCCTACCTGCTGAAGATTGCAGTCCTGATAGGTTTTCTGTAGAATTGATTTTTCATCCATCTGTCCCAGATAATGTTACAAATTGGAGAGTATTCTATCATGATCAAGATATTCTAAATTTCATGACTTCAGAGAAATCATATGATGAGCAAATTATTGACGAAGATGATCATGATTTACAAATCGCTTCAAAAGGTAATGAAAACCCCATTCCAAAATATGTTGTTACATTAGAGGATTTATATGACATTAGAGACAGATTCAAGAAAGTTGTTAATACGAAACTCCAAAGTTCCACTTTGAAGTTTGAATTAGTAAATCTTGGTTCTGATTCTAAACCTCAAAACGTTAACTTAGGACTCAATTTAACACCAGAGGAAAGGAATGCATTCATTAAACTGCTGAACAAGTATAAAAATGTTTTTGCTTGGAATTATGATGATCTAAAAACGTATGATACTTCGATTATTCAACACACGATTCCAATGCTTCCTGATATTAAACCTGTTCAACAGAAGTTGAGAAAGATCCATCCAAATCTCGAAAGTCAAATCAAATCAGAACTTAATAAACTTTTGAAAGCCAAAATCATTTTTCCAGTCAGGCACTCTAATTGGGTTTCCAATATGGTACATGTAAGGAAGAAGAATGGTGATATAAGAATCTGTATTGATTTCAGAAATTTAAACAAGGCATGTTTAAAAGATAATTTCCCATTTCCAACCATGGAACAGATACTCCAAAAGGTAGCTGGTTCTGAACTTATGTCTTTTCTCGATGGGTTTTCGGGCTATAATCAAGTTTTAGTTCACCCAGATGACAGATTGAAGACAACTTTCAGAACAAAATGGGGAACTTACGCTTATCAGAAAATGCCTTTTGGTCTAATAAATGCAGGAGAAACTTTTCAAAGAGCCATGGACATAGCATTCAAAGGTCTGATCAATAAATCAGTTGTTGTTTATCTTGATGACATAACAGTATTTTCAAAAAAGAGAGCCAATCATCTACATGACTTAAAACAAATATTTGAAAGATGTAGAAGGTTTGGTATTTCCTTAAATCCGAAGAAATCTTTATTTGCTTTAGATGAAGGAAAACTCTTAGGATTTGTTGTGTCAAAAGATGGTATATATATTGATCCAGATAGAGTGAAAGAAATTTCTGATATTTCTTTACCACATAACAAAAAATCAATGTAATCATTTCTTGGACAGATCAATTTTGTTAAAAGATTTATTCCTGATTTTTCTTTAATTGTTTTACCTATGCAAAATATGATCAAGAAGAATTCAATATTCAAATGGGCGCATAAACAAAAAGAAGCTTTTGATGCTATTAGCGCTCAAATCTACCTCAGGCTGAAATGAGATAAAACTCAAGGCTACATCAAACCACGCTTAGCCTCGTAGCTAGCCCTACGAGGACAGGAGAGGGCTCTCTCCGTCAATCTCGATAAAATGAACAATAGGGTGCGAGATGACTTTAAAAGGGAACTGATTTTAGGCTAGTAAAGAGATAGGTATGTTTGATTTTTGATTTTTGGTTTTTCGCTGGAGAAATGGGAAAACAAATTTTGGGTCCGGGGATAAGGTCAGACCTTTGCAGATTTCAAGTTGGGGCGAGGTAGGTGAATGTCTTGATGCTTTTGATTGGAATATATGGACAGATTAGACCGACGAGGAGCTGAAGAGGGAAAAGAAGAACTTGGATCCTCTCCAAACAACCGAAAACATATAGAACTAACTGAATTCAAAGGCAGAGCACTGTAAACAATGGATTCAACCTCATTTACTCATTCAATTTAGTTCAGGAGCATATGAAAGGATGGCATACATTTAAACATGAAGAAATTTATAGTAAACAAAGAGGAAACACCATCAAGAACAGAACACCACAAGGATCCCAACAAGTGCCGCAAAACCTCTGATCTTTCCTTAGCCAAAATATGAAAAATATGTACAATGATATCAAAAGTCTCCCAAGAGTCCAACCTGTAGAATGCCTTAGAAATTACAATATATAGATCACTCTAACACCTTTCCCCACCTCTAGGGGTCGAATTCCCTCTTCAGGGATCAGTTTCAACCAATTCTATTCATGGAACTACAATCTAGGCAGCTAACAACTTGCCTCTAAAAGAGTGGGAACTCATCCATTTACATGATTTTTACTCTTTTGAGAGTGAATCTTCTAGAATAGATAAAAACAAGCCAAAGTTACATGCCAAACATAAATTTACATCATAAAAACCCAAAAATTCCATCCACAAGCAAAACTGGTCCATACTAGGCGAAAATCTGAGCTGGCAGTTGAAAATTCAGCAAAAATTTAAGTGGGTCGCATTTGAGCCGAGTGGGTTGCATTTTGTCCAGCCTGAATTTGAGGTACTTCACGGCATCCAAATTGAGCTCATGATAGCTCGTTGGAAAGCCCTGGATGTTGACTATCCAACCCAAGTGGAATTTCCCAATTTGGAGCTCATTTGACCCTCCAAAACTTCTTTCTCCCAAAAGTACTTCCTGCTGGTGTAAAAGGTGGCAGCAAGGTGGTTTTCATGGTGTTTTTGAGCTCTTTGACCATCCAGATTTTGATGAAATGCTTAGGTAATGTCTGAGGATGCATAACTAACCATGAAAAATCCAAAAATGTAAAAATTTCCTCCAGCAAGTTTCCCAAAAAAAAGTGAGCATATGAGTGCGAGACCCACTTAACTGAAAAACCTGTTTTTTGACCCAAAAATTTCAAAATGACAAAATTTTCTCCGAATTTGCACAAATTCGGAGCGAAGGTCCTCCATCATGTATCTTGCCCAGTCAACAAAGCCTCAGCCAAAATCCGAAGTGGATTAGGCCTTTTCCGCCGTCTTAGTGCTTCGCGCAACCTCCTCTTCAAAATCTTCATTCTCGCTTTGAAGACATGCATGCGAGCCCAATAATGGCCTTTCATGTGACGAAGCATGTCTTTGTCTCGATTGGCCTTCGCCAACAATTTCTCCAGATGAATGTTCACATGTG
This sequence comes from Pinus albicaulis, assembly GCA_034641835.2. NCBI lineage: Eukaryota > Viridiplantae > Streptophyta > Pinopsida > Pinales > Pinaceae > Pinus > Pinus albicaulis. The sequence goes on from CM076582.1 coordinate 732,235,999, forward strand.
TGAGTACAGTATCTCGGTCAGCTGGTGTCATGTCACCGGGTCTCTTTCGATTCCACTGTCGGTCCTCACGAATCCGCCGCAGCTCATAATATGTGAGCTCATCCTCAAGATGTTTGTTGCGCTGCTCCAAATAGTTAATCACCCACTGAGCCTTCTACAATTGATCTTTCAGCTGGTCATTCTCGGCCCTTTGCTCCTGGATGACTTCCCTCAGTTTCGAGCTAGGAGAGCTCGCATCAACATCAATGACTGTGAAATCTGTGTCCCGGCCTCCTGATGGGCCCTCATCATGCATGGGCCTCTTGCCCCTGCCCTGTATCTGTACCTGCGCTGAAGAAGAAGGCGAGACCCCTTCCACATCATGTGGATATAATACTGGCCGTGTCGTCGCAAACAAGACCCTGTGGGTCTTCGCCGATATGTCCAACTAAAGGGATGCTGATATGCTCAACCTTTGTGCATGTCCTGGCCAGGAAGGCTCGCATCATGAATCGGTTCGGAGGCGATCACACTCAAAAGTCTCTAGAAATAAAATCCTCCCAAGTGATGCCCTGCTCTGCCAACTGATGTGACACCAAGATTTTGATCAAAGTGAAATGATATATACTTATCGCCGCCGGGCCTGCCTTCTTTTGCGTTGCATCCACTACATCCTCCAGGTTATATATATGAAGTACAGAATATTCATCATACGTACCCTTGTGAAGTGCATCAACAAACGAATATGGTACGCAAAGAGACGAGCATATCTGCCCTCACAACTAAAATACTAAATGATGAGTTTCATCAGTGGTGCAAACTCATCCCTCAAGAATCTGAATGGAAAAACTCTGCCCAAGTACGCCATATATCCAGTTTTAATGTATGGCTCATAGTGGAATTTCTCTAAATGCTGACGTTTGTTCCATTCCTCGCCCATGTTTGGTATGCCAGTGGCTTGAGCAATAGTCAAGGGTGACAAAATGAAATCAACCCCGGCAATATTTACCCAGCCATCCCGTAAATGTAGAACAAACAGACGAGCCAATTCACGATGAAGCCGGGTTTGTGCAATCATCTCGCAAAATTAGAAACATGACAAATACCGAAAACAATCCATTGCTAGTGGACATGCCTGCAACCGAGCCAAAGAAGTAGGCTCCTCTCTGCGATGATTACCACCTCTGACAACTCTATGAGACCCCCGTGGGACATTACCTTCAGTCGTGGAATCACTGCCTGACCCTTGCTCATACACTGACTCTGTCTCTGACATGGCCTTGAACAAGATATTGGCACTATGTATACTGATATAAATGCAGTGAAAACATAGTTATAATGTATGTTTCAACACCCAATAAATATCCCCCACTGTCAAAGCACCATAAGGAAACAAACAATGATAACAGCTCTGTTTTAGGTGGATTGGGATAGAAGCACAGTCTCTGTTTTAATTGCAAGTGAAATTTGACAAATGGTAGCAGGCAGCCTTTAGAATATTGGATAAACTTTGTCAAAGGGAACAATGAATCATAAGACTGTGTTTGTCAATGGGCAGTGAAAAATGAGTATAAGAACGTGTTTATCAATGGGCAATGAGACACAATATGACAATGATCACCATGAAACAAAAGCCATGACAGTGGTAAAACAATAATGATGACCACGGTGGTATAATGGGTGTGAAGACAGTGGGGCTTTGACAATACATGCAAAGGTGGATATATCAATGATATAAGGTGGAAAAATACTCATAAAACCATCCATATATATTTTAAAACCCCGAGGAACAAAACTGCCATGAATGCAGGGTTTTACTCTTCCATTCAAATGTTTAAAGTCTTCAAGATACCACCAACACATTAAAATCTATTGAGCAATAGTTTAGAACCTGTTTGAAGGCAGCTGGAGATGATTTAAAATGAAACTGGGCGCCCAACGCAACTTTTCTGAACTCTGTTAGCAAGTGGGTCGCATGCGATCAAGTGGGTCGCTTTTGCCAAGTGGGTCGCATGCGTTATAATTTACACTGGATAAAACGCCCAGGTGGGTCGCATTTACCAAGTGGGTCGCTTTTGCCCAAGTGGGTCTCACGACCTCCAAACTCTGTCAACAATGCTCCAAAACTCGATTTCGGCCTCCAAACTCCAGATTTCGACTTCTATGCTGTGGATCTTTGCAAATGAACTTGTTTGCCATTTTATACATGATGTAAATATCTTTCACAACCCACATTACAATGTTTTTGCATTTTCACATTTGGCTTTTTTGAGTTTTGAATTGATGATTTTGTTGTCTCTTGCAGGGGTATGGCTCTTTAGCTTAGGAAAAGATCAGAGGTCTGCATTGAAACTTCTTCTTGGTGAAATGAATACAATTTATTACAAAAATAAAATTGAACAATTTCTAGTTCCAAAATAGAGTTTTGGACTAGAAATGTTTTTAAATGCTAATGATAATAAAACATGAAATCAAAATTTGCGGAACCATCCTCATCCTGCGGGCTTTATGACATGTATGCAAATGACTCGAAAACCCTAGACTCTAGGACTAAAGACACTTATTGACATTTAATGACCATAAATGAAATGATGATGATTTTGAGTGATTTTTTTTTGGGAAATTTTTTAAATAGCCCTGCAGGTGTAAGTATGAGGAAACATAAGACAACAGACCCCTTCGTCAGTCAATGGCATGCTCCTAGCGAAATGCAACGAAGTGGAACAAGCGAGACACCTAAGAATGAATATGCAAAAAACGAAATGATCACTGACGGAGGGCTGTAAGGACCGACTCTAACATTGGCTCCGATGGGGATGGTGGCTCCATGGAGATGCCAAGAATGGAAGATCTCTGGGGGAGTCAGACAGTGCCTTTCATCCATTGGGCAATGGAGTCATTATTTCAACTGATAAAAAAAAACTTTGGACATTTTTATTGACTGCAGATTTGACTAAAGACTGACTGAAATTTGACCAAAACTGACATGACCCAAAACTGACATGACTTTAAAACTTAAAAGACTGATAAAACTGACTTGACAATTTCAAACCAACCAACCTCCACCTCCAGAATTATAGCCTTCGCTCCGGGCCCCAGACTGAAGATGAGAGATCGGTACACACTTGCAACGAAACAAAAGTAAAATGATATATACAATGATAATGAGATCAGCAGAAGATACTCAGAAGTAATATCGCTTCAGCAACCGACCATTGATCGGTCCTCTAGGACAATCATCTCCATTCATTTCTTTGAGAAGAAATGCATTTTGACCCCGATACGCTGCAATATTAAAAGGACCCTTCCACAGATTTTCAAATTTTCCGTGCTTTCCCTTATCCTCATTCCGAGCATCCCATTTCAAAACTACCTCATCCAACTGAAACTTATCTGCTTTTGCCTTTCTGTCGTAGATCTTCTTTATGCGCTCCTGCAACTTGAAAGTATTTTGAAATACCTCCTCTCGTGTCTACTGTAAATGAATCATCTGATTAATCCTCCGCTGCATAGGATCTTCCTCACTGCCAGCTTCCTGAAGCAATTTGACCACCGGGACAGCAAGTGTAGTAGGAAAAACCGTATCTGTTCCATACACCAGCTCGAAAGGAGACATGCCAATAGACTTTTTCTGACTTACCCTATCAGCCCACAGTGCATTCACTAACTTCTTGTGCCATGCCTTTTTTTTGATTTCCAGCAATTTCTTAATAATATTCACCAAGGATTTATTTGAAGATTCCGCCAAGCCATTTCCTTGGGGATGGTAGGCGGTCGAATGCCCCAAGGTAATATTGTACTTAAAGCAAAAGTCAACCATCCTCACTGCCATAATCAGATTCTGTATCTATGGAGGTGTCTTTAAACTTACCCTTATTCTGCAAAAATTCACTAATCTCCTCATCATCCTGAAAGACTTGCCAACATCGCTGATTGTCTGGAACGGTGGGCCGGTGTTTCACATGTATCTCGAACTTGTTGCTGGAATTCATTGGAATTTTAAGATTGCTTGCTGCCTTAGCAAGTCCATCAGCAACACCATTTTGTATGCGAGGCACACATGTCAAAGTATGATCAGAAAATAACTTCAGAATGTCTAAAACTGCATTACGGTAAGCCCTCATGCGAGGATGCTTGGCCTGAAACTCACCTTTAACTTGCTTTATCACCAATTCTGAATCACCATATACTGCAATCCTTTTCGCTTTCAGCTTCTTAAGAATCTTAAGGCCAGCAATAAGAGCCTCATATTCCGCTTCATTATTAGAACAGTCAAATGCCAGCTTGTAGGAACACACTCTCACATTGCTCGGGACCTTATCCGGAGCGGAAAACGGACTACGAATCCAAACACCAATTCCAGCACCGTCGCTGCCCACTGCGCCATCAAAATCCATGGTCCAAAGACCATCTTCATCATCCTCTAAATGCTGAAATTGTACCGGCTTTGTTTTTTTTGTTTGCTGCCCATTGTCTTCAGCTGACTGCTCCACAATAGCTTGTTTTTCTCTTCTTTCTTTTTGCAAAACTTCTCTAAAATTCTCATTGATTTCTGGTATATCTTCTGCCTGAACTAATTGACTTTCTATATCATTAAAACTATCAGCAAGAAACACAAACGACTCTAAGTCGGTATGTACATAATTTACAGGATGATTGATTGGCTTCTCTTTGCTGGTTATCATGTATTTCATCTTCTGCTCTCGATATAACTTTCTCATTTGACCGAAGACTGGAATTGTAGCATAAGAAAAATCTAACTGAAGTGTACCTTTCAACTTTGCCCCCCAAGATCTTGCAAGGAGCATCCCGAATCGTGGAGGAATGTCGGAAACCACCACATCCATCAAAACATTCTTCGCTGGGATTTGATCTAAGCTTACAACCAAATCTTTGATGAGTCCTATACACTTTACCCGGCTGGAATCAAATGAATACAAATCATGATATTCTCTTGTAATGTCTAATCCCAACTTTTCCATGATCGCCTTTGGCATCAAATTGTGCGAAGCACCCGAATCGAGCATAACATTGTGCAATATATATTCGTGCAACCTCAAACTGATGTAAAAAGGAGGAACATTACTGTCAGGGGACTCACCATTTAATGCAGGCCCAAAAATCAATTCCGGCTGATCATCCTCAACATTTACTGTGTCAATCATTGGATCAAAGTTCAAAATTTTGGAGACTTGACCACGGTAGCTGCTGTTCTTCATGATTTCTGTCAAAGGAATAGATATTTTCAGTTTGGAAATTTCATTTTCCAAACTAAATGCTGAAACTTTCTCAACTTCTTTGACCGGAACTTCCTTCTTTTCAGCCTTGTCTTTCACTATGTTTGACTGATTTACTTTTTCTGCTGATGATACTTTACTAGCTGCGGGATCAATTGTCTCTTTTCCTCTCTTCTGTGGTATCGGTGAATCCGTCTTCGGTGCTGAAGCTTCTTTTCTTTTCTGAATGGGATTTATGGGCACATCTCGATTTCTCAATGAATATTGTTTCTGCTGAGAGGTCAATGCATTCATATATCCTCTTTGATATTCTTCCGATTCTTCCTCTAAATCAGCATCATTTGTTAGGATGAAATCCTCATCTTTCTGAACAACTGAACTTTCTCCGTATTCTTCATCCTCAGTGATATAGATAGGCAGATCATCGGGAGTGAAAAAATGATTTTGCTCACCTGATACATCATCATCATCATCGGAATCATGACTCACAAAATTCTGCAAAAGAGGTGTCTTAATCTGCTGTTGGGCTGCTGGCTCTTGAGCTCTTTGTTCACGCTGCTTAATTCTGAATTGTGGCTGCTGCTGGCCACGGTAGTTGGGATTACGAATCTGCATGTCTGATTTGTCAAGTGTCACCTTTTTAAGCAATTTTTCCACCTCACGAAGCAAGTGTTGTTCTGATGTAGATGTGGAAGGCTCTTCTTTTATCGTCACTCTTTTCTCTGCTTTCAACCGTGCTCTTTTATCGTTCAGATTTGCCTCAACACTAACAGCGATTTTCTGCATATCTTCTAAAGTAGGTGGATCTCTATCACGAAGGGAATAAGCCATCTCCGGATCAAAACCATCCGGGAATTTAAGGAGAGTAGACTTTTTAGACGGTCTCAAGTCATCTGGAATTGCATTATACACTGTATTGAATCTAATAATATAATCCTGAACGGACTCACCGGGATTACGTTTGATGTTTGTATATTCTAAAGTAATTTGCAGCGGATCCTTTTTCATCTCCCATCGATCTAAAAACTGCCTCTGGATTTCTTCCAATGTAGTGATGCTTCTTTGTGGCAAGGCTCTAAACCATTTTCTTACCTCTCCTCCAAAAGTTTGCACAAAAAGCCTCATACTCACATTCTCTTCATCAATCTCAAAACGATCAAAAAAATCTGCCATATTGTCTACATGCTGTTGTGCAGGAAGACTCTGTGGAGTGCCATCAAATATTGGGATTTTTCTCTGATAGTCTGCAGGCATATCATTCAACAGCTGTGGTAAGACAAGAGGTGCAAAACGAGCAGCCATAGCTCTTGGTGGATTGATGATAATCTGCTATCGAGGAGAAACAGGAGGACTAGGAGCAGTAGGTCTGCGAGGTGTATTTGGTGGAGACGGAGGAGAAATTACTATGGATTGCTGATCAGAAAACTCAGGCTGAACCGGAATGGTAGGGATAAAGGGAGGCTCAGTAGGGATCCGTGAACTAGATGCAATTTCAGATGGTCCAAGAATTTGTGAAGCAGATTCAGTAAATTCAGGAGTGTTGGTATCCACAATGGAATTTTGCAACTGTCTATCCAGGTAATGTGAAACAAATCTATATTGCAAATCTTCAGTAAACAATGGATCTGGAACTAATCTTGACAATTCAGTTTCGGAAAAATTTACAAACAAGAATGTTTCAAACCGTGCATCAAAAGGAATTTCATCAACATATATAATTTTCACAGGACAAGATGCGGATCTGGTAAGCAATCTAGAACTCCCAAAACTCACTTGACTTTCTCTTTCAGAACTTTCTTGACTTCCTTGTCTTCTAAGGGTCCTAGGAATCAGATTTGGATTTTCAAATATTGTTGGTGGATCAGGGTCAGGATTCGCCCTAGTATTCCTTCTTGAAGCCAGTGTATTGATCTTCTTGGGATAAATTTTCAAGGAACACAATCAATTATTTTCAGCCTTTCGACTTCTAGACTCAATCATCCAAAGGGTCTAGAACGAATAAGTACACTGGGGTGATTTACAAATCAAGTGCTGCACTCACAAGCTTACCGGAGATCGACTGAAGCAGCGTTTATCTACTACCGCTTATGCATAGCAAAAGCGTTTCGAAAGCTACCTGGCGTGACTTCAGACTCCGTCTAAGACTCATGAAACGAACACATTAACAAGCAAACCATTGAGATTTATTCCCCAGTATCGTCGCCACTATTTTAGCGCTCAAATCTACCTCAGGCTGAAATGAGGTAAAACTCAAGGCCACATCAAACCACGCTCAGCCTCGTAGCTAGCCCTACGAGGACAGGAGAGGGCTCTCTCCATCAATCTCGATAAAATGAACAATAGAGTGCGAGATGACTTACAATGGGAACTGATTTTAGGCTAGTAAAGAGATAGGTATGTTTGATTTTTGATTTTTGGGTTTTCGCTGGAGAAATGGGAAAACAAATTTTGGGTCCGGGGATAAGGTCAGACCTTTGCAGATTTCAAGTTGGGGCGAGGTAGGTGACTGTCTTGATGCTTTTGATTGGATATATGGACAGTTTAGACCGACGAGGAGCTGAAGAGGGCAAAGAAGAACTTGGATCCTCTCCAAACAGTTGAAAACATATAGAACTAACTGAATTCAAAGGCCGAGCACTGTAAACAATGGATTCAACCTTATTCACTCATTCAATTTAGTTCAGAAAGCATATGAAAGGATGGCATACATTTAAACATGAAGAAACTTACAGTAAACAAAGAGGAAACACCATCAAGAACAGAACACCACAAGGATCCCAACAAGTGCCGCAAAACCTCTGATCTTTCCTTAGCCAAAATATGAAATAATATGTACAATGATATCAAAAGTCTCCCAAGAGTCCAACTTGTAGAATGCCTCAGAAATTACAATATATAGATCACTCTAACACCTTTCCCCACCTCTAGGGGTCGAATTCCCTCTTCAGGGATCAGTTTCAACCAAGTCTATTCATGGAACTACAATCTAGGCAGCTAACAACTTGCCTCTAAAAGAGTGGGAACTGATCCATTTACATGATTTTTACCCTTTTGAGAGTGAATCTTCTAGAAGAGATAAAAATAAGCCAAAGTTACATGCCCAATATACATTTACATCATAAAAACCCAAAAATTCCATCCACAAACAAAACTGGTCCATACTAGGCGAAAATCTGAGCTGGCAGTTGAATATTCAGCAAAAAATTTAAGTGGGTCGCGTTTGAGCCGAGTGGGTCGCGCGTTTTCCAGCCTGAATTTGAGGTACTTCCCGGCATCCAAATTGAGCTCATGATAGCTCGTTGGAAAGCCCTGGATGTTGAATATCCAACCCAAGTGGAATTTCCCAATTTGGAGCTCATTTGACCCTCCAAAAATTCTTTCTCCCAAAAGTACTTCCTGTTGGTGTAAAAGGTGGCAGCAAGGTGGTTTTCATGGTGTTTTTGAGCTCTTTGACCATCCAGATTTTGATGAAATGCTTAGGTAATGTCTGAGGATGCATAACTAACCATGAAAAATCCAAAAATGCAAAAATTTCCTCTAGCAAGTTTCCCAAAAAAAAGTGAGCATATGAGTGCGAGACCCACTTAACTGAAAAACCTGTTTTTTGACCCAAAAATTTCAAAATGACAAAACTTTCTCCGAATTTGCTCAAATTCGGAGCGGAGGTCCTCCATCATGTATCTTGCCCATTCAATGAAGCCTCAGCCAAAATCCGAAGTGGATTAGGCCTTTTCCGCCGTCTTAGTGCTTCGCGCAACATCCTCTTCAGAATCTTCATTCTCGCTTTGCAGACATGCATGCGAGCCCAATAATGGCCTTTCATGTGACGAAGCATGTCTTTGTCTCGATTGGCCTTCGCCAATAATTTCTCCAGATGAATTTTCACATGTGTGAGTACAGTATCTCGGTCAGCTGGTGTCATGTCACCGGGTCTCTTTCGATTCCACTGTCGGTCCTCACGGATTCGACGCAACTCATAATATGTGAGCTCATCCTCAAGCTGTTTGTTGCGTTGCTCCAAATAGTTAATCACCCACTGAGCCTTCTGCAATTGATCTTTCAGCTTGTCATTCTTGGCCCTTTGCTCCTGGATGACTTCCCTCAGTTTCGAGCTAGGAGAGCTTGCATCAACATCAATGACTGTGAAATCTGTGTCCCGGCCTCCTGATGGGCCCTCATCATGCATGGGCCTCTTACCTCTATCCTGTATCTGTACCTGCGCTGAAGAAAAAGGCGAGACCCCTTCCACATCATGTGGAGATAATACTCGTCGTGTCGCTGCAAACAAGACCCTGTGGCCTCGCTGATATGTCCGAACCAAAGGAGCGCTGATATGCTCAACCTCAGGCATGTCCGGCTGGTGTGAAGGCTCTCCTGCATCATGAAATGTCTCGGGAGGCGGCTGTGGCACTCTGAAAAAGTCTCTAGAAATGAAATCCTCCCATGTGATGCCCTGCTCTGCCAACTGATGTAACACTATGATCTTGATCAAAGCGTAATGGTATATACTCCTGTACTGCTGCGCTGGGCTCGTCTTCTTTTGCACAAAAATCACCATCCTCTCTATGTTGCGATATATGAAGTACGGAATATTCATCATACGTACCCTTGTGAAGTGCATCAACAAACGAATATGGTACGCAAAGAGACGGACATATCTGCCCTCACAACTAAAATACTGAATGATGAGTTTCATCAGCGGTGCAAACTCATCCCTCAAGAATCTGAATGGAAAAACTCTGCCCAAGTACCTCATATATCCAGTTTTAATGTATGGCTCATAGTGGAATTTCTCTAAATGCTGACGTTTGTTCCATTCCTCGCCCATGTTTGGTATGCCAGTGGCTTGAGTAATAGTCAAGGGTGACAAAATGAATTCAACCCCGGCAAGATTTACCCGGCCATCCCGTAAATGTAGAACAAACAGACGAGCCAATTCACGATGAAGCCGGGTTTGTGCAATCATCTCGCAAAATCGGAAACATGACAAATACCGAAAACAATCCATTGCTAGTGGACATGCCTGCAACCGAGCCAAAGAAGTAGGCTTTTCTCTGCGATGATTACCACCTCTGAAAACTCTATGAGACCCCCGTGGCACATTACCTTCAGTCGTGGAATCACTGCCTGACCCTTGCTCATACACTGACTCTGTCTCTGACATGGCTTTGAACAATATATTTGCACTATGTATACTGATATAAATGCAGTGAAAACAGAGTTATAATGTATGTTTCAACACCCAATAAATATCACCCACTGTCAAAGTACCATAAGGAAACAAACAATGATAACAGCTCTGTTTTAGGTGGATTGAGATAAAAGCAAAGTCTCTGTTTCAATTGCAAGTGAAATTTGACAAATGGTAGCATGCAGCCTTTAGAATACTGGATAAAATTTGTCAAAGGGAACAATGAGTATAAGGCTTTGTTTGTCAATGGGAAATGAACAATAAGTATAAGATTGCGTTTGTCAATGGGAAGTGAGACACAATATGACAATGATCACCATGAAACACAAGCCATGACAGTGGTAAAACAATAATGATGACAACGGTGGTATAACGAGTGTGAAGGCAGTGGGGCTTTGACAATACATGCAAAGGTAGATATATCAATCATATGAGGTGGGAAAATACTCATAAAACCATCCATATGTATTTAAAAACCCTGAGGAACAAATCTGCCATGAATGTAGGGTTTCACTTTTCCATTCAAATGTTTAAAGTTTCCAAGATACCACAACCACTTTAAAATCTACTGAGCAATAGTTTAGAACCTGTTTGAAGGCAGCTGGAGATGATTTAAATCGAAACTGGGCGCCCAACGCAATTTTTCTGAACTCTGTTAGCAAGTGGGTCGCATGCGATCAAGTGGGTCGCTTTTTCCAAGTGGGTCGCATGCGTTATAATTTACACTGGAGAAAACGCCCAGGTGGGTCGCATTTGCCAAGTGGGTCGCTTTTGCCCAAGTGGGTCTCACGACCTCCAAACTCTGTCAACAATGCTCCAAAACTCGATTTCGGCCTCCAAACTCCAGATTTCGACTTCTATGCTGTGGATCTTTGCAAATGAACTTGTTTGCCATTTTATACATGATGTAAATATCTTTCACAACCCACATTACAATGTTTTTGCATTTTCACATTTGGCTTTTTTGAGTTTTGAATTGATGATTTTGTTGTCTCTTGCAGGGGTATGGCTCTTTAGCTTAGGAAAAGATCAGAGGTCTGCATTGAAACTTCTTCTTGGTGAAATGAATACAATTTATTACAAAAATAAAATTGAACAATTTCTAGTTCCAAAATAGAGTTTTGGACTAGAAATGTTTTTAAATGCTAATGATAATAAAACATGAAATCAAAATTTGCGGAACCATCCTCATCCTGCGGGCTTTATGACATGTATGCAAATGACTCGAAAACCCTAGACTCTAGGACTAAAGACACTTATTGACATTTAATGACCATAAATGAAATGATGATGATTTTGAGTGATTTTTTTTTGGGAAATTTTTTAAATAGCCCTGCAGGTGTAAGTATGAGGAAACATAAGACAACAGACCCCTTCGTCAGTCAATGGAATGCTCCTAGCGAAATGCAACGAAGTGGAACAAGCGAGACACCTCAGAATGAATATGCGAAAAACGAAATGATCACTGACGGAGGCACCGCCAAGGACGAATCTAACGGAATGCAATCAAACAAACGATCATTAATGTTTTCCAACATTAAATACTGATTTTCTAAACATTTTACTTTGTATACTCTGGCCACTGAAACATCCTATGCAGCCGTTTTAACACAACTTAATGATCAAGAAATCGAAGCACCAATTTCTTTCTTTAGCTCAAATCTGCAAGGAGCTGAGCTTAATTATTCCGATGTTGAAAAACAAGCCTTTGCTGTGTTTAAATCAATCAAACATTTCAGACCTTTTCTCTTGAAAACACATACAAAGATCATTGTCCCATTCTCTGCAGTGAGGCAATTATTAATTCAAAAAGAAGTAGGAGAAAAGAGAGCTAACTGGGTAACAGCCTTGCAAGAATATGATATTGATATTAAACCAGCTAAGATTGTTAGAGGACAAGGTTTTTGCAGATTATTGGCAGGAGCTCATACCATACCAGAAAATCAAGATTCAAATCAATATATTCAAGTAAGTCAGATAAATGTTACAGATTTCGGATCTCAGTATGCTGATCTTATCTATTATTTGAAAAATGGGTATGCTCCTTCTAATCTCAGCTATAAGAGTAAACACGCTTTAAGGTTAAAGGCTATTAAATATGAGATCATTGATAATGTGTTATTTAGAAAAAACTATGATTCAATTTTATTAAGATGTCTTGAAAAGACTGAAGCTGAAAAGGTTTTGCAGGAATTGCATGATGGACCAGAAGGAGGTCATTTTGGAGGTGATACCACAACTCACAAAATAATTCGTGCTGGTTATTATTGGCCTACCCCTTTTAAAGATACACATGATTATGTAAGGAAATGAAGAATTTGTCAAACTGCAAGTGGAAGACAAAGGAAACCAACTTTTCCTTTGCAACCAGTAACTATTGAGCAACCATTCGAACAATGGGGGCTTGACATTATTGGTGAGATAGTACCTCATTCTTCCAAACAACACAAGTACATCCTTACTGCAACTGATTACTTTACAAAATGGGTAGAAGCAATCCCTTTGAAGGTAGCCAATTCTGATGCAATTATTGATTTCATAGATCAATTCATCATAACCAGGTTTGGTGTACCTCAAACTCTTGTCTTTGATAATGCATCTTACTTCTCTGGAAATAGTTTAATTGAATTTGCAGTCAAAAGATGTTTTAAATTAAAATATTCAGCAAATTATTATCCACAAGGTAATGGTTTGGTTGAATCCACTAATAAAAACCTTATCAAAATCATTAAAAGGACCGTTGATCAAAATCAAAAGAATTGGCACAAATCTTTAATCTTTGCGTTATGGGCTGATCGTATCACTGAAAAAGCTTCAAGAGGGACTTCACCTTTCAATCTGGTTTATGGAAAAGAAGCTGTGATACCATCAAATTTAACTCTTCCATCATTAGCCCTAGTGCAGTTTATTGAAGAAAATCCTTCATCATCCATTCAATTGAGGTATGATCAAATCCTTAAACTAGAGGAAGATAGGGATAAAGCAAAAATTACTCATGAAAAACATCAACGGCTTGTAAAATCTTCTTTTGATGCAAGTTCTACTGGCTCAAAATTTTTATCAATTGGTGATCTCGTTTTGAAATGGGATAAAGCACACGAAGAAAAGGGTAAACATACCAAATTTCAGAAAATGTGGCTTGGACCATTTCAGATCGTTGAGAAGATAAGCTCAAATACATTCATACTCCAAGATCTAACAGGTAAGAGAGAATCTCTTCCTGTAAATGGGCTTATCTTGAAGAAATTCTTTTCATAAGGAGGTAACCCCTTCTTAAACTGTACATATTTCTTTCTGCAAAGTTTTGATTGTTTTTTTTTTTACAAATAAAGGTTGTTTATGAGTCTCTGATTGACTGTTTACTATTTAAGAAAATTTCTTCGGAAAAATATTATAAATATTTATTTTGTGTAAATAAGAATTTTTAAAGTAATGATCACAGTTTTTGAATAGTTTAAAATAAGATGATAAACTTTGAAAGATTATTTCAATCATTTGCATAATCTTTTGAAAACTTGAGAAGAATGTAAATCATCATAAGTTTATTAAGCAGAGAAAGGTTATCTATCAAAGTAAAGATTTTTTCAAAGTTTTGGAACTCAAAAGACTCTGAAAATTGTCATCCATTGATTCTTAAGGATAAAACTATTTCACCCCATCCATTTAAGTTGTGATTTTTTAGAATGTAATTCTAAGAAATTATACGAAAATTTTAAGAGATAAGAGGTCTCATTACGAGCCGACTTACCATGTTCATAAGGAGTAATAAAAACTAACATTACCAATACTGCATATCAAAACAGGGTAATGGCTTATAAATATAAGACAAGGGGTCTCATCACGAGCCAACTTGTTCAGTTTAATTATAACTAGTGAATGGCATTGTTATTAACTGGCTGCCAAACCAGAACAATGGCTCTTAAAATAAAATAAAAAAATAAAAGACAAAAACATGAGATAATAGGTCTTATGAATTTATCTTTTAAAAAGTCATAATTTTAGTTGGATGGGACAATGAATGGTTAATGGTTTAAAGGTAACCCTGTTGAGACTATGAACGTTTGCTGGCAGCAGAGGCAATACCTATGGCAATAGAGTATATTATAAAACCAAAACTTGGAGAGATCCAGTTACTTCATTATTAACACCAATTAAAGCTTGAGATAACCCAAAATGTTTTATTTCTTAAGGAATTAGAAAGAAATTATGAAATGATTTTTATTTCTTTTTCATAGTTACATTTTATTTGAATTATCCTAAGATAATTTTCATTATCTTTAAAAACCTTTACTTACTAAAGATAGAATGTTCATTTTATTTTTTCAGAGATAACTGTTTCTTTCAGTGAATCGTCAATTTTTGTGACCAGCAACAACCCCCCTTTTTATTTAATATTAGTAATAATAATAAATAAATGAGGACCCTTAGTTAAAATATCCAAAAAATCAATTAGGATTTGTTTGCCTTTTCAAATAAAACTTTCTATCATAAACCTAATCCCTTAGAAAGAATATCAAGAAACACTTAAGTTTATGATAGATTATAATAAAATTACTCTTTAAACAAGATAGCGCATCCATAACAAACAGGTATATATCTTTTATAAAATGCATTGGTCGCAGAGCGCATAGCGCAGAAAACAGAAATGATTAATGAATATCTTTTGCGCTCTTTTCAATTATGCGCTTTTGCGATTTTGCGATTATGCGCTTTTGCGATTTTGCGATATGCGCTTTTGCGCTATTGCGCAATTTCCGCTTTTGCGCCATTTTCATGACTGCGATGACTTCATTTTGCAATATTGCGACGTTGCGATATTGCGATATTGCGCAGCAAATCGCAGATCGCAATGTCGCAGATTCATGTAGGCGCGCTATCCCACGGAAATCTTCCCATATGTCAAATCTGTTATGCGCTTTAATGATTAAATTAAATGATTGGATTGATTATTAATGGTAAATAAGATTGTGTTCAGATTGAAAGTCATTTCACGATTAAAATATCATATTTCATCCGCTTTCACATTTTAAATAGACTCATCACCTTTCTTATGCCATTATTCTCATTTATTCGTAAAACGCAGGCACGAAGGAGAAAACTTCTATACAAAGCTTCCGCTAAACACTATGGGAAAGAAGGAGAAGAGCTTGAGTTCTAAAAACAAAGAAATGGCTTCGCTGTATGCAGACACCGCTTGTAATAAGGATGCCGGTATATCCACTTGGGAAGGAATGTATAATCTGCTAGAGGAAGAAAACCCTGTGGTGATAAAAGTTGTAGCTACAGCAGGTTCTCAGAATACGTCGGAAGCAACCCTTAGAGACTTGGCTTGCTCATTTCTGCATAGAATAGCAGCAAGGCCAAGGATTCTCCCATATACAGACATGGTGAGATGGGTGCTGGATAGCACAGATATTTCAGACAGACAATTCAAAACTCCATCTGAAGAGCTAATCGGGTCATTCACCATAGAAGATCTGAGATTAATGTATAACTTACCAGCACCTCAGGCGACTTGCAACAAACAATTCATGGAAGATTTTGCCAAAGAACATTCAAATTTGGCAGAATGCACAAAGGAGTGGACCAAAAGAAATGAACCATTGAAGAAAAACAAACAAGATATGTACATCACGGGTTCACTTACCTCTCCTTATTGTTTTACTGCTGCCATGTTATGCAGGCTTTTTGGAAAGCCTGACATAAATATGATATTACCCGAATGGCTTCCTTTGTTGAATGCGGCTGTTAATTCTACAATTGTAGACTGGGCCAAAATCCTATCTAATAATCTCACCACTGCTATTTTTCACTACCGGTCTAAACGAAATGTTTCTCAGCGGGTTTATCCGCCTTTTTATTTATCTGCTTATGTCATGGACGCCATCTGCTATGTCTCTAAATTCCCTGTGATGGGCTGGAAATGGACTATCCACGATCCTTTCCCCATTCATGTGTACCATAAATAACTATGGGAGTCTAAGTTTGTCCCCCATTTTTACCAAATTTTTCATGGAATAATGTTGCCATTGTACAGAACATTGTATAATAAGGATGCCCCAAGGTTATCCTCAGAAACAGAGGTTGATATTCTCCCTGTCGCGAGATGGTTTGGAGAAGAATTGTTCACCTATATTAGGGTTTTTGGAAGTTATGATTCTCCCCATGTGTTACCCCTATATGTTCCAGATAGACTAGTAGCTCAGGAAATTTCTTATCAGACCTGTGGCCAGGGAGGTATAACAAAAGATTTAAAAGAGAAGAAAAAGGGCATTTGGCCACAATTTCCCGTAAAATGTGGAACATTTTCACTGTTTGATATTGGTCATGCATTTCAAGAGATAGGCAACGTTACATGCCTACAGCTGTTCAAATTTTCAAGAAGGTTATTCGACCCAAATGATATTGTTAATAATTTTACCAATTCAATCAAAGTAAGGGAATTTTCCAGGGAACAGGATCTTTTTGATGATATGTTCCAAGCAAGAAATTCATTCAAAGAAGTTTTGAATTCAGCTCAAGCACAGCTATCTCCAGAGGAATTCCAGGAATTCAAGCTTTACAGAGAAAGAAGACTAATTCCTATTCCTTTGGATAATCTACGCTTAGAGCCCGCAAGGGAGCAAACTCCTAGTGTTAGTCTTAACGAGAGTTCAAGTACAGGTAAATCTAAATCAAAATCTGACAGAGATTCTGAACACTCCAATAAGTCTAAAGAAAAGGAAGATAAAATGGAAGAATCAATTAAAGATTCTGCACAATCTAAAGAAATTACTCAACAGCAAATTTTGACTTCTCAACAGAAAAATCCTCCTCCAACCAATGTACAGCAACAGCCAGTCACCATTGAGTTAGACAAAGAATGGGAAACCTTTAACCAATTGATTAATGTAGAAGGACAGAATGTACAGACCCCTGTCCAGACAACCAAAGTTTTGAACACAGGAACAAGCAGCACAGTCGCAGTGACAGAGCACATACCAATCACACCCTCCTCTGAAATTGTACTTAATGTAGAGGAAATTCCTCCTCTGGGTGTATTCTACAGCCCAAAATACAAAGCAGTAGTGAAGAGACAGAGAAAAAAGAGAAAAATAGAAAGTGCAATTGCTACTGAAGCAGAACAAGTAAATGTTCTGTGGAAAGATCCTGCCACAGAGCCTACTCATAATCTCACTAAGTTAACTCAAATAACAGGAGCTTATGCTTCTGCAACAATTGATAAAGCAGTTGAGATACAACTTTTTTTGAATGAAAAAGAAGAACAGGTAAAAGCTCTGCAACAGCAATTGCAACAGGTACAGGCCAATAAGGAAGCACAATTGAAACTTGAAGAGTTACAACAACAACTTCAAGAAATGCAAATAGGACATCAAAAAAGCTTGGCTGATAAAGACAAACAAATACAGATTATCCAAGATCAGCATAAAGATGATCCTAAGCTTCCAAAATTCATTTCAGAAACCATCTCTTTGAACAATCAACTACTGCAACAAGATGAAGTTTTCTGTCAAAAAATTTTGCAATGGAATTCTTTGTGCCAAGAGAGCGATAAAATCACAAATCATGTCGTAGATTTACGAAATGATTATGATTTGATTAATGAAAAGATCAATGATTATCTGGCATGGCAAAAGACAGAAGAAGGCAGAAAAGCTGGTGCACCCAGTGTTAATGAAAACCATAAAGACATATTGTTCAATAACTGGGATGCACAAATCAGAAGGGCAGAAAAGGCAGCAGAGGAGGTGGCTACAGCGGAAAACACTCTCACTGATTGTGTAAAGGACAATTTACACAAAGCTAATTTGATCCCAGAAACTGTTCCAGGATATCTCCCACAGGCAAATCAACTGCAAACAGAATGGAGGCAAAAGGTAGAAGAAAGAGCAAAATCCATCAAAGGGCTGACAAGATTGAATTGGGATGCATACTGGATGTACTTGGTAAAGCCACACAGTCAGCACAGTGCACTCAATTGTATCATCAATACTACAGAGAAGATTGCTCCTACGCTTGCCGACTCTGTCTTTTCAGGACAGTTGAATTCTGAAGTCGGTCAACCGCATCTTCTCAAAACTATGCTAGATGCCTGCAAGCTTAAAGATCAAATTCATAGATAGATAGATTTAGTTTTAATTTCACTATATTTTAGCCTAGGAAAAGGACGGTCATTGAACCGAATCCTTAATTTTTGTAATAAACTATTTTTAGAGTTAGTTAAGTAGTATTTAAACCCCTCTCATGCATTTAGAGAAGGGTCCTGGATCTTAATATTTTTGGACTTGGAGATTGCATTTTTGTACTCCATTGTCTTATATATTTTTTAAAAAGGATCACATCTGGTGATTTTCATGCGGAATTATCTTTGAAGTGTTGCATTTTTGTACCTTGGAATTTGATTTTGCATCATAGTTACTGGATAGAGTATCAGATTGCATTTGAAAGTCCTCAAGATGAACAAGGTATTTCTATCTGTTCACTGTTGATCTCTTTTGTCTTATGATATTCATTTTAAAATTGCTATCATTTATATGTATATTTGTTTTCACAACGCTTCCTTTTATATATCATTTCTGAGTATAATTGAGACGTTATTTTTCATAATTACGTGTAGATGGTATATAATGATGAATGCAATATGTTAATAAAACTCTATTTAATTTCTTAAACAGAGTTATCTTTACTTGTTTCTGCACATTCCAATTTAATTAATAATACATTTTAATGGTTATTGTTGAATTGGAACTATCTTAAGTTGTATTCACATATAATTACCCGGGTTAGTGTTAGAATTTCTTTATCAGTATTTAGCTTAAATTAGATAGTTTTATTTCAGTTAATTTAGTCCCATTTCCACCCATCCAATCCAATCCATTTAGTTACAAGGAAACTGGTCCTTTAAATCCAGTCGGAGCCACCATACCAAATGGAAAAGGAGCTGCCTTAAGGTCCCGACCGGGTGGTTTTCCCCGATGTTTGAAGCAGAGATTTTCCAGGCTTCAACAGGACACTCATTCAAAATTTGCAGCAAGATCCTAGTACATCTGATACATTTAGTTGGAAAAATTATTCCTTATGGTACAAAGATCGCTTATATCTTTGTAAGAATTCCCAACTAAACAAAAGATTCTTCTGGAATTTCACACTTCTCCTTTAGGAGGACACTCGGGATTTTTAAAAACTTACCACAGGGTGAAGAAATAATTTTTTTGGGATGGCCTTAAATCTAATATTCAAAATTTTGTGATGGAATGTTTGGTTTGCCAGCAGAATAAAGTTGAGACAATTAAGACCCCAGGACTTCTACAACCTTTATCCATTCCAAGTCAACGTTGGGAGGAGATTTCAATGGATTTTATCACAGGTTTACCTAAGTCTGAAGGAAAGAATGTCATCATGGTGGTAGATGATAGAGTTACCAAGTATGCACACTTTTGTGCATTATCTCATCCATTTAAAGCAAGTACAGTTGCTACTACATTTATGGACAGAATTCAAAAGCTACATGGAAGCCCAAGGGTTATTGTGAGCGACAGAGATCCCATTTTTACTGGAAATTTTTGGACGGAGTTATTTCTTGTTTGGGTACTCAATTAGCTCATAGCTCATCTTATCATCCTCAATCTGATGGTCAAACTGAGATCGTAAATAAATGTTTGGAAGGATATCTTCGTTGTTTTGTATCCGATAAACAAACACAATGGGTCAAGTGGTTACCTCTTGCTGAATGGTGGTATAACACTTCCTTCCATACTGCAGCAAAAATGACCCCATTTATGGCACTTTATGGATATCATCCACCATCCATCACATCATATTTAGGAGAAAATTCGAAGGTTCAAGCAGTGGAAGATCACATCAAGCATCAGCAAGAAGTTCTCCAACTCTTAAAGGATAACCTGAATTTGGCACAAAATCGAATGAAACAACAGGCAGATCAACATCGCAGCGAGAGAAGTTTTGATGTAGGAGATTGGGTATTTTTACGGCTACAACCATATAAACAAATGTCCCTCAAGCAAACTAAGAAGGATAATAAATTATCGCCAAAGTACTATGGTCCTTACAAGGTGTTGCAAAAGATTGGTACTATGGCATACAAATTGGAGCTTCCTGCTTCTTCGCGAGTACATCCAGTTTTCCATGTTTCATGCGTAAAGAAGGTTATAGGTGAAAATCTTCCAGTTCAAACAGTATTGCCAGAACTTGATGGGGAAGGGAAAATCATATTGGAACCTGAAGCAGTCATGGAAAAAAGAACTCGACAACTACGGAATCGATCAATTTCGGAGTATCTCATCAAGTGGAAGAACTTACCCACTGAAGATTCTACATGGGAGGATGAGAATTTTATACAGAAGCACCCGGAGCTACTCAAGTGTTGAGGACAACACTTTTTGAAGGAGAGGGGCATGTTAGGTCCCTATATCACTAGTATAGCCCCTTATTATTGTTAGTGTAAACCCCTTATTGTTATTATTGTACCCTTGTAACCCCCATTTTTGTTATTATTGTGCCCTTAAATTATTATTGTTAGGTCGGCTAGGATTACATTGTGGCCCACTAGGATTACATTATGGCCTAACTAGGATATATAGAAAGGAGGTTTTGTAAATTATATCATCCAAGAATTTTTCATTCATGTAATGTATTGGAGGTTGCCCCCTCGAAGTGGCTTATTTCTAAGGCGTTTATATCTCTTTTCTTCTCTTTTTGGAGCTGGTTTCCCAACATTTAAGGAAAACGAATTGGTATTACTTTATGACAGCTCATTTGCATGCCATCCATGAAAGTTCCGTAAGCACTCATTGGGCCCATACATAGTGAATGAGACTACCGATGGTGGTGTGGTCAGGTTTTCTATGCTGCGGAGATTACTTACCAAGGTACGCTAATGTAATTCATCTGAAACCCTATAAGGAAAACCTAGTGCCGACCAAATGAATATATGGTCGGAGTAGCTATGTAGAGGATGCTACGTGCACTAGGGTGGAAAATTTAAGGTGGGTTTGATGGTTGCGTAGGAATAGTGCACAGGGCAGGAAGCCGAAAAAGGTGTGACGCAGGCATAGGGGTAGTACGCAGTTGGAAAAACTAGCCATTGGAATGGGGAAACTAGGTGAAAATCGATTTTACCATTGAAAAAAACGAGAAATTGGAAATGAATGTGGTGATCTCGGAGGATTTTTTACTGTTTTTGTAATGATAAGTTGTAATTAAGGCTAATCCAACTGTTTTTACCCATCGGGGGCTATAAACAGAGGGGCGTCGGTCAAAATGGGTTCATTTTCTTTCTGAAAATCTTGCACCTTGTGCTCCCCTGTGAAGTTTGTCTATTCTATGCAATTTCCATCTGTATGTCTGGGCGAGCTACCCCTTCTGATATCAGCAACCTTAAATTCATCTTCCAACCAAGAATGGCCACTACTAACCCCATTGAGTCATTTCCCATCATGGCTTCTGTGTAAGTTGGGCTAAAGATGTATTAAAAGTAACCCCTGATATGGGGGAGGTCGTGTCTACGCTGGAAAAGAGGAAGGGCAAAGGGAAGGTGAAGGGAGCAGAGAAAGGTAAAGAAAAAGATACGAAGTGGTATGAATTAAAGCAATGCATGTCCCCTCAGATTATGCCTTCCCCCCGAAAGGTGGTTAAGGGTCGTTCACCCGATTCATCGAAGCGTCATATGACAGCTCCAGAGGAAGCTCTGCATGTGACCCCACTTTCCTAGCTATTGCCATATGTTAAGCCAAGCAAGCCGACTGCACAGATCCCCAATAATTTTGATGTTGTCCATGTTTACCTACAGATGCCTCTGGTCCCGATGGAGGTGACCCTGATTGGTGATATGTTCGAAGGCCTCCCCCTCATTAAGTTTGATGATCATGATATAGCCAATCCATATGCCTTCCCAGCATTGGCTCTAGAATTATATCTTGAAAAAGTGTTGTACGATAATGTGCCGAAGGTGGAGCTGATGTCATGGGCATGCGGATTGGCAGGCTCAGAGATATAAAATTTATTGCGCATCCCCCACTTTGGATGATACAACATCACCAGCCTAGTTGTTCACCAGCTATTGGCGTTGGTCCACGATGGGCGTTTTTGGATCCAGGGTCACATCTCGATTAATGCTACCTTAATTGACCGAGTCACCAGCCTTCCCATGCATGCACCCAATCCTAAGGAGGGCATTGGAAAGAAGTACAAGCAGCGGATGGTTGATGAAATCCAGCATAAATATCACATTGGTGACAACCAAAGAGGGTTCCTAGTAGACACAATATCTGATCCATGAGTGCACATGGGTACCCTACCTCTTGCATGAAAAATGATGCGCAAGTGCTAGGCATCGACCGTCCATGCTTATGTAATTCAACTTGTGAGTAGATGTGAAAAGGGGGTCTGCTACAACTGGTCACAGTACCTCGTCGAAAAATTTCTAGACAATGTGTGCAAGGTGAAGGAACACGGAAAAGTGTTATGCTACTCATGGTTGATGCTGTTAATTTCCTTGGTTTTGTGGGAGGTACTTGACAAGGCAGTGCTCCCTGAACGTGAGCCAGATATGTGTGAGGGTTCTCAGTTTGCAAACCTTTGGGATTTGAAGGATCCCAAGCGGATCAAGGAGAGCAAGGTGTTTTGGCTATTGTTTGATGGTGCTCTAGCAGCAAAAATTCATTCCCAGTCGCGCTTGTCACCCGCGGTCTATGAAAAGTGAAAGGATATTGTGGCAAGTCAGATTACTATGCACAATGCGCAGAATCAGGCCCGTGGAGATCCAACTTGGTATACTCTCCCTTATATGGCCACAAAATCAGAGATTGACCAAGTGGTTACAACTTGGCCACCAGCATGGAATCTTGGCTTCAAGTCATCTCCCTCAGTTACAGCAGGCACATTTGGCAAAAGTGCAACCAAAAAGGATACTATCCCACCAAAAACATTGAATGAATCTGAGGTACATGCTACGAAGAAACGTACGACCCAATAAACCCTAAGGATGCTACCACGAGGGTAGATAAGGAGTCGCAGTAGTATCAGGGACTCGAAGGGCTTGGTGGCGAAGGTGTGACATTCCCACACGGTACCAAACACACCAGTGAGCCTCCCAAAGGGCCAAGGAAGAAGCACAAGGCTATTAAGCTTGATGCAGAAATGAATGTCGTGTTGATAAAATATGACTTAGAAAATATTGTGGACGTCATCACCATTGCATCAGAAGGCTGATGGGCTACTTTGGAAGGATAGCACAAGGTCATCGTAGAAGCCTTACAGTCTAAACTACATGCTCTTCAGCTATAGGTGGACACACTTCAGATGAGTGTAGATCAGGCAAGGCAGAATCAAGTGATTGAGCTAGCTACGGTTATAACCTTGACCACTGTGATGGAAAGTCAAATTTTCCCCCTTCTGAGCACAAATTTTTCTATGGTACCCTTGGTATTGTGTGAGCAAGTTCACGCGTGCTCTTCGGTTGACCTCAGTGTTGCGATACTGACAGGTGCGTAGCTGCATGACCTTTTTATCTCCATCTCCGGTGAACTTGAGAACAGAGAACTACATGTGTAGCAACAACTCAGTGAGGTCGAGCAAACTATTGTGAAAAAAGCTACTAAAGCTGCCTAAGCCCAGGTAGCACACGTCACAGTTGTCGCACAACATGTTGAATTAGAGCAGTTGATAGACTGGTTTGGCAAGGATATGCTAGAAGTAATCCCTTCCTCCGTTATGCCAAAGGCCAAGTTCGAAGGCTTGGTCGCTGCTTTGAAGGCATATCAGACTGAAGTGCAGGTTGTTAAGGCTGATTTGGAACAACATATCGCATCACTATAGGCCAAGCTACAACCTAAGACCCCTCTAGAGGTGTGCCCCCTGAGAGCCGTGCTCGTCATAGAAGCTAAAAACAGTATTAATGTGCAGATCAGAAAGGGCACCAACTTGTTCGAGACTGATATGCTGTTATGGTCACAAGTGCAACATGATCCCCTCCTTCACCAAATAAATCAGGAGCTTCACCAAAAGCTGCAATATTTTGAGAAAATGGAAGCCACTATGTCCACCCTCATCCCAATCAAATGATTAGTGCGCCTTCAAAATAGCCACGTGCTTAGAGACGAAATTGAGGGGCTTCGACACAAGAATTAGGTACTCAGTGACCACTTGAAGCCATGGGATGACGATGCTCTCAAGCTTTTGCAGGAATTAAATGGGGTCATGAAGCAGTTGAATCATACCCTGAAGAGTGTCACCACAACTACTAAAGGCCAAACTTCACAAAATTTGGTTGATATTGCACAGAATGCAGCCGATCAGAGCACAAGTGTCTTGCCCCCTTTTGTTGCCACTATTGCATAGCTCTAGGAGACGATGAAGACCCTGCCGATGCTGTGACTTAGGACGAGTCACAAGATTGCGTTGGGGGACTGTTGGAGCGAGGTCACCTAACCATATTTTTGGTCCAGTTTTGTAGTATTTTGTAATATTTAGTCCAGCACAGGGGCTTTGGGGTAGGTCAAAGCCCCTAATGAATTTTAATGGGTCAAAGGATAGATCAAGAGTCTGCAAACCATGGTTTTCGGACAATAGAGTAGCGCAGGCTAATATGTTATAAATAGATGGATAAATCGAGTGTAGAAGGAGGCTAAGTTTTATATTAATCTTGGATACAAACTCATGGATATTTGGTGCTGATTTTTTGGGTAAAGGATCCTACTGGATGTGTGCATGGAGACTCTATGTCTTGTTGCGTGTGTACCCCACCGATTGTGTGCGCAGGCTAGTAGATAGAGTTTGTAAGTTGGATCTGGATATAAATGAATGAGAAGTTTGTTTTGTGATATCTAAGTGTTTATGTGTTATGGTTATTGGCTACATTTTATGTTATTTCTAATATTATACTTGCTCGTTGAATACTGCTGATTTATTGATGCGCACATGGATGCGATATTATAAGATGGAATGGATGCATATATCTAGTTATGATTATTAACCTTACTCTGTTAGAATTCTATCTAATGGTTTAAGATCTTAGCTTAAGTTACTTTGTTGATATATTTTTAAGTGTTTATGTGTTAGGGCTTCTCCTGCACAGGTATTTTAGATCTGAAGGGACCCACTATAACTAACTTTCTCTCTCTCAAGGTGCAGAAACCTGGTTCCAACACCCTCCCATACTACTTCAGGTGAAACCTTGAGTTGCGCAAGCAGTCCATTTCTGAAAGGGATTGTAGTACAAGGGTTTTTTGGCGAAACTTAAAACCAAACCTAGGTCAATACCCTCAAGCCAACAACACTTATCATCAGAAGTCACAAAATAGATTCAAGAAGACGTTTGAGAGGAAGAAAAAAGAGGAAAAATTAAAGGTTCAAGATGTGATTTTGAAATGGGAAGCCAGAATTGAAGAGAAAGGGAAGCATGGAAAGTTTGAGAATATCTAGAAGGGGCCTTTTGTGATAGTACCACTTCATGGGAAAAACACATTTTTACTCCAAGTAATGAATGGGAAACTTTGTGGAGGAGGACTTGTCAATGGCAAGTTTCTAAAGAACTACTCGTCTTAATTTATCTTGTTGAAATACATTTCACTATACATGTTTCATTCTCTTTTATCTTATTTTCAAACAAAAGTGATTTTATCATCAAGCTTGATCCCGAGGAGAATGCCATAAGAGGTTGAGGAGGATTTCATCAAATTCAGAAATTTTCAGTTTTTCCAAGAAAGAAACTGGAGCTGCTAGTTATTTGTTGCACCAGAGGGACACATCATCCGTAGTGGAGCCACTGTTATCATTAATAACAATTAAGTTGGTTAGGAATGTCATTTTGAGTTAGGTCAATTTGTTTTGGTCAAATAAATTCATGAAAATTGATCAAATTTCATGTTTGGTGTATAGTCGTAAAGGGTTTAATTGCTTATCAATCATGTGACTAAGGTTGTGTTATAGGTAAATTTCAAAAAATCTAGATGCATGAGGTTAATTAAGTCATTTTTTACATTTTTCACTTCTTATCTAAGTCCATAGCGTTCTCTATCAAAAACAGGTTGTTTTCGCTATGGACTCACCTTACAACTCCGTAGCAAATATGTCATCCCATTAATGCAATTTTCTGCGAGCTCGTGTTTTTCTGCAAGTGGTAAGGGGATTGATGATTTTTTTTTTTTCCAGTGGTTATGGGTTAGTTTGTAATCATATGCATACTAGTTATAAGTCATTATTCGATGAATTTCATGCTTGGCCATAATCACACCACCATCATTCTGTTTTCCCCTCCCACTTTCTTTTTCCAATTTAACCTTCATACATTCGAGCTACACCACTTACCTTTTGATCCTTGTGAACTTCTCGATCCATTTCCACCATTTTTCTTGTTTAAACTTTGTCTAGTTGTTGTCTTAGGTTAGTTTTCACCTTTGTCAACAAGCAAATTTTTGTCGTATACATGTTTTGCAGGTGTCAAGAGTTCAAGCAAGGAGACGTTGTTTTAGAGGTTATGGCTACAAATAAGATGACCAAAAAAGGAGTTTAAGTAGTTAGATATGAACCTATGGACCTGAAATTGGCTATAGAGGATCCAATTTTTGCACAGGCCTTCATCAATGTTGGCTGCATGAGATTCTGTCAAAATTTTCAGGGGTACCATTCTCAAGACTCTAAAGATTTTGCTGTCAATTTTGTTGGCACAAATTCAAAGGTTTCCATATAGATTTTTATAGTTTCCCTTGAGACTATTGCTCAAGAAACAAAAATTCCTAGGTCAGGGGAAGAATGGTTAAAGGCTGCCAATTTTAAACTACAGAATTGTGATGAGTGTCTGAAGCAAGATCATGTAGGATTGGATATGACATCAGGTATACCTAGGAGCTTCCTTGAGGATAATTATTCAAATATATTGTTGGTAATCCAGAAATATTTCAGTGAGGGAAGATTTCACATGATTTATGAGTACCATTTCAGACTCTTACTCCACTTCATAGGTAAACAGCTCCTAGATCTTCCATTTTTCCTTTTCAAAATCTTAATTAAGATGTTTGATAAAGTGCAAGCCATAAATGAGAGTAGTGATACATCTATATTTCATCATGGCTTAATTAAGCTGTTGGTAATGGAAGAATTGACGAAATTGAATAGATACGAGGATACCTTTCTATTTTTAAGTGGTTATGATGTGGATTTGCTTACTGCAAAGAAAACACCCAAGTCAAATACAAGCACTCCCAATAGGGATAAAAATCCCATAGTTGAAGCAGAGGATAGACCTGAAGAAGGAGTGAAACGTATAGCAGAACCGATGGAGGTGGAAATTGAACATTTGTAGGAAACAGTGGCACCTCAGCCAACATCTACAAGTAGGAAGCTAAAATCTAACACAAGGACTCATAGGATAATTAACAGGAGTTAGATAGAAGGAAAGGGTAAAATTGAAGACATTTTTCAAGCTATTAACATTGAATAAATCCATGTGGTTAAACATGTGGAGATAAAATGAACCAAGATGAAGAAGAAGGGTCTCACTTTAAAAAATCTTGATTTCTTCAGTGAGGATTTAGTTTTTGTCTTCAAGCCTAGAAATTTTTTTACCAGTTCACATCTCTCAAAGGGTGTTAAGTCTTATAAGAAGCATAAGGAGATAGAAAAGAGGAAGCAGTCCATGGTGGAAGAGATTGTTGAGTTGTCCCCAACTGAAGCAGAAATCGCCAAGTCACAGAAAGGCAAAGAGAAAATTCAAGAGAAATCTGAAGTTGACCTTCTTAAAGAGAAAGTTAAAGAAGCAAGAGATGAGGTCTCAGAAACCAAGATAGAGTTGGATGATTTCAAATAAAAAAAAAGGAGTTGTCATATTTTAAGAAAGAATTCAATAAGAAAATCAATTTTTATGATGAAGTGGGAGAAATGTCTATGAAAATGCTTAAAATAACACTACCCTTGCATATAATGATGAAGCACACCATGAGGAGAAATAGGTGGCTGCAAGAAAAGAGGAGAAAGCTGCAAAATCAAGTTAAAGAGCTATAAATTCAAATGGAAATGGTGCAGACAGATCTAGAGAAGAAAGGCTTGAAAATGATAATGGTAGATGAAACTATTGAGGATGAACCTGCTGCGTCTTGAGGAGGATAAGACGTGTTTTTGAAATTTTTTCCTTATAATTATTCCTCTCATCATTTCGAACAGCCATAGATATTTTTTGGAGAAAATAATTTAAAATTTAAAAATATGGAAAATATTAGGCAAATTCATATCGTACTCCATGCTTGAAGCCGAGTTTTCGCTATCAACCCACTGGAGATGATTTAATGTTATAATTTTAAAAAATTTTCATAAGAGGAGTAATTAAAAGCATTTATTTAAGTATTATGGCTTAATGAATACCCTCCAATGAGCAAAGAATTCAACATGTTTGCAGAATTTCCCAAGTGAAGAATGCTACAAACTCTTTGCTACAGACATGCCTAAAGAGCTCTGTTTTTGCAGCGACAGAGAATTTTTTATATTTTTGAACCATTAAATTTTTTTTGGAGCAAATCAGTCATATGGATATGTTAAAGCATATCAATGGAGACTATAGTTGGTGAGAACACTCAGCAAGGAAGGTGATTGGGCTACTAGCTCATCATTCTTGACACATCATCAAGAAAAACAACACATCCTTAGAATCTGAGAAGCAGACCCTAGATTTCAGTGTGTTTATTTATTACTTAGTCATGGTCATTTCCACCTCATGAAAAGATGTCTTGTTCGATAAATACAATCATGTATGGGTCATTTAAATATTTTTAGTGAAGTAAATGGTGTTATAGTCCTATTAGGTTTTAAATTCTTGTAAAAATAAATATATCTATATTCTCTCCTTGTAATCCGTTCCTTTTTGGATAAGGTGTCTTTGGAAGTTTTAAAGGTCTAGCCTAGGTGGAAGACAACATGTAAAGGTGTCTAATTTTATTAATAGGGATATGAGAGGATTAGAGAGGGTTGATAAATGTTATGCCATATGCTACTTTTGTAATATTTTTTATTCAGTAATATATAGTTGCAGAAATATTCTTTGAGACCTGATATTATTCATGTACTCCTATGTTTGTTTATATTATCTACCTTTTTAATGTTCATTCATTTTGGTTTATGTGTAATCACTTGGAATTCATGGTTAAACATGCTCCAAATTCCTTTATGCATATAGTTTATTGTTCAAGTTATTTTTTTTTATGAGAGTATACATGCCTCAGCTTCCATGAAAGATGATTTCCATGTAATTGAGTTTCACTCTGAATCCATGCCCAATGGTAGCCATTAATTCACATCCTTCACCTGCTAAAAACCATTCATAATACACTCATGAGTTAGCCATATTTTTTATAACCATTGTTTATTGAACATTATACATTTCCTTGAGAGATCCCTCTCCGGTTGCAAAGGATAAATTCCAACTATAAGTAGTTTGAAACATTTAGACTTAATTGACTTTTGAGCAGCCCATCAGCTTCATTTTAGTGATAACATTTTGGTGCACCTGCCAAGAGTCTGAAGATACATTTTCTCAAAAATTTGTGCTCAAGGATAAATACTAAACTCTTGAAGGTAGCAGGAGCTCAGAAACATTTGAGGTTGCATTCTACCTTGGTGACTCAACTAAAATTATAAGCTTAAAGGTGGCTTCAAAGAAGATACATACAAGGATAAATCTTGATGCTAACCCACCTAAGATAGTTGATAATCCAGAAATAATTCTTAGAGGTATTGGAAGCTCACCAAAATCAGGTAATCCATCTCATTCAATATTTCCATCTTTTCCCTCTAAGGTTGTTCAAAGTTTTGAAGATTTACAGTTTGATGAAAAGATAGAAGAAGTGATTTTTAGGTATAAATTTGAGAATGAATTGACTGAAATAATATTAGACCTACAAAGACTAGGAATTTATACATCATCTCTTGTGTCAAACGAAGAAAAATAAGGCTTTTGGGACACTATCACATCAAAATTGTCGTTGGAAAAAGAGTCTTTTGAAAAATTAAAAGAATTAGATCTTTTTTATTTCTTGTTAAGGAGAAGGTATGGTGTCCCCTTTCCTGAGTGGAGTTCCTTTGTCTCTATACTCCAAATTCCCACCTCAAAATATCCTAGCATCTCATCCTCATTATTTGTTTTGTCCCATAGTCAAAATTTTATTTCATCCACTACTTTTTCAAGTATCATAGTCCCTGTCATTATGGCTGGAGTTCCTCCTCTTGCAGGTCCAACAAGATATGCTCCTCTTGTCCTACCTTCCATACTTCATGAACTTCCACAGGGGTATTCTACTAGAATTAAAACCTTTGGGAGTGAAGAAGACATTACAGTTGAGCAGCATGTCGATTAGTTTAATGATTTCATTGACAAATAGGAGTTGGATGATGATGATGTGAAAATTAGGTTGTTTTCTCAGAGTTTCATAGGTGAGGTAAGAAAATAGTTTAAAGCTTTAGCCTTGGGTAGTTTACAAAATTGGGACCAATTAGAAGAAAAATTTTTGACAAAGTGGGGGAGTAAGGTGAACCCTGTTCAAGCCTTAACTGAGTATAACAGTTTTAAAGAATCCATAGATGAATGAGTCCAAGTTTTCTCTAAAATATTTAACAAGGTTTACAATTCTATACCTGCTCACATTAAACCTACTCTAGGAGTTGCTCAATTACACTATGTTGAAGCTTTTGACTATGAATTTTCCATTTTATTAAGATAAAGAGAATCTACTTCCTTGGCTTATATGTAGAATGATGCTATTAAGGTTGAGGTAAATATCGTTGTAGCCAAGAGGTCTAATATGGAAAAAGATAGAATAATGGAATAAGAGAAACCCTCCTCATATTCAGATGTGAAATTTTATACCATGATGAATACCATGGAGAGGCATAAGGATATGCTTCCTCTTGGTGCTAATCCTTTACCTGCTGCACAAAAAGAAACACATATTAGAAACCCTGAGTTTACCAGACCTAAAAACTAGCAAAGACCAAGACACGATAAAAATCAACCTGATCAATAGGTTAGAACTCCTTTTCAAAAAAATCTATTGGATGAGGAAGAAACACAACCTGAATTTCAAGAAGACATTATTCACTGTTTAGATGAAGATGTGTAAGGAATGTTTCTAACCAAAGAATAACATGATGAGTCTAGTCATGACATAGGTGAAGATGAAAAATAATATGATTACTTGAAAGGATATTAGCATGCTATCTTTGAGATGCGAAAACAATATAACTTGAGGAATATAAATGTTCCTATTACAGCCAATAAAACCTAGCCAAAGAAAGATGCTCCTAAGCTAGCTGAACAAAATAAGGACACCCCACTTCATGGTAAAGATATTGAAAAAAAACCATCTCCTTTCAATCTAGAAAATGATATTTCCAAGATCAATTTTTTTTCCCTTTGGTGAAATAAATAAGGTCACTAAGTATAGGAACCAAATTTTCAAGATGCTTAACTATTAGCACAGACCTTCAGACATTCTAAATCTTCAAGAAGACCATCCTACAATTTTCCTAATACCGAGAGTAGAATATGAATAGAATGAATAAGTTCCACCTTTCTATGTGATTCTAAACATTCATGACATGACCTTGCATAATTCCATGGTAGATTCAGGGGCCTCCCACAACCTAATTCCAAAGGTGATTATGGAAATAATTGGTTTAGACATTACTAGACCTTTCCTTTGATTGTAAGAGAGTTCACTGCATTGATGTCATTAAATATGTGGTTGTTGGCCTAGTTCAAGTTCCTGCTAAGACAATGTTAATATATATAATTGTAGCTGAAATTCCTCCAAAATTTAGCATGCTTTTAACTAGATATTGGGCTGCAAAAATTAAAGGAACTATGTAGATGGACATGCCTTATGTCACTATTCCATTCTTCGGTGAGAAGCAGAGGTTGTACAAAGATTCTAGGATGGCTTATATGATGGGTAGCAAGGATAAACCGCAAAATTCCTATTTATGTAGTAGATAATGAATTGGGATCTTCCATTTTGTTCAATGAAGTCACTAATGAGGCAGAAAATCAACAAATTGAAAAAAATAAGCAAGCATAAAATCATAATGTTGTGGAGGAAAATGAAGAAGGTTGGTGGAATTTTCACTTTGATGGTGCTGTTGTAAAGGAAGGAGTTGGTGCAGGCATGTGTATTACCATCCCTAGTCATGAGTGTAAGTTTTTCTCTTACAAATTTAAATTTGATTGTACAAACAACATGGTTGAATATGAGGCTCTGTTTTTTGGTCTAGAAGATTTAAAAGTATTAGGCACCAAGAAAATTCCAATTCTGGTGATTCTGAATTAGTGATCAAGCAAGTAGAAGGGTCTTATCAAACTAAATATGTGAGAATGAGAGCTTATAGAAATATGATCCTTTATTTCCTTGAAAATTTCAAAGAACATAGTTTCACCATTAAAGCTAGAAACCAGAACTATATAGTTGATTCTTTAGATGTTTCGACCAAATTTTTTATCAAGAGTTATGAGTTTGAGGTCGGACATAGACCAACTATCCCTGATAATATTATCAACTATCAAGTGTTTGATAGTGATCACAAGGTTATAAATTTCCATAAGTTGAAAGAGGAATTTGAAAACATTCAAGTGGATCAATAGAACATATTTGCTAAAACCAAAGCCAATCTGGAGGTCCTCTAGCTGAATAATAATTTCATTCCCAAATTTTTAATGCCACTTGAGAATTTTTTTGATCAGAATGATATTTTTAAGTTTCCGAAGATGAAAACTAGTGATAAAGAGGTGGAAAGTTGCAACCTTGGCACTGTAGAAAGTCCCAAGATGGTCGAGTTGTCCAAATTTCTTTCTTGATATGTGAGAAAAAGGCATGTGATATGATGAAAAGGTATATTGATGTTTTTTCATGGAGTTATGTAGACTTGAATAGGTATGATCCCTACATTATTCAACGTGCCATCCTAATCAAAGAGAATGAAAAGCCTTTTAAACAGAAATTATGAATAATCAATCCTTTGCTCATGCCACTGATTGAAAAGGAAATTAAGAAGTTTTTTGATGTAAAAATCATTGTTCTTTTGAGGTTTTCTAAGTGGATTTCTAATTTGGTACCTGTTAGGTAGAAGAATTGAGATATTAGGATATGCATTGATTTCAGAAATTGAATAAAGCGTCTCTCAAAGACAATTATCCTCTTCCAAAGATGGATAAAATTCTACAAAATATTTTTGGATCTCAAAGAATGTCTATGCTTGATGGTTTCTTAGTTATAATCAGATATTAGCACATCAGGATGACCAAGAGAAAATTTCCTTCACCATGCCATGGGGGACATTTATGCATGCCAAAATGCTTTTAGGTTGCACGAATGCAGGGGAAATTTTTCAAAGGGAGATGGAAATTGCATTTTCTGAAGAGAAGGATAGGTCAATGGTGGCTTACTTGGATGGCATCACTGTGTTTTCAAAGAGGGAGGAAGAACACCTCAATCACTTGGAGAAAATTATGCAAAAATGCAGAAAATCTGGTATTTCTCTCAATCCTACTAAGAGTGTTTTTGCTTTGAATACTGGAAAGTTGTTGGGACACATTATATTAAAGGAAGAAATAAGGATTTATCAAATTAGGGTTTCTTCCATATAGAAGATAGACTTGCCAAGAAACATGAAAGAGATTCAATCCTTTCTAGGTAAGGTCATTTCTGTTAGCAGATTCATTCCTAATTTTGTTGAGATTGTCAAGCATATTACTAAGATTCTTAGGTAGGATTATAATATTAAATGGATAGCAGAGACAAATCAATATTTTGAAGAGATAAAAAAGACCCTCACCAAAGCCCAAGTGCTCATAACTCCTGATTTTTCCAAGGATTTTCTGGTTTTTACTTTCGCCTCTGAACATACAATTGCTAGAGCATTGCTATAGAAAAGATAGCAGGGCAGTGAGTAGCCTATTTATTTTTTCAGTAGAAAACTTGAAAACTCTAAATTGAAGTACAATATCATGGGGAAATAGGCATATTATTTATTAAAGTGATTAAATATTCCAGATTTTATATTTTGCATTCTCATATTGTTTCATATGTGCCTAATATTTTGGTGAAAGAAATACTGACCCAGGTTGATCCTGATGGAAAAAAAGGTAAGTGGATTGCCAATTTGTTGGAATATGATATAGAGATTAAGCCTACCAAATTATTAATGGGTCAAGGGTTGGAAAAACTGAAGGTACAATCAAATTTTGATTTCCTTGACATGTAGAAATTTCAGAAGTAGTTGAAGAAGAGGAATTGATCCCTATTGAAGAAAAATTCACTATGTGTGAGTCATATAAGGATGTAATTTTTGTATTATAGCATCATAAATCTCCTCCTAAATTAACCAATTCCAAATCTAGGTTTTTAAAGCTTAAGTATTTCAGGTACTGCATTTTGAAAAATAATTTATATTGGATGGATACAAATGGGATTCTCTTAAACTTCTTGTTAGAAGAAGAGGCCGAGAAGGTAATTGATGAATTTCATAAGGGTGATTGTGGAGGACACCATTATTGGAAATCCGTATCAAATGAGATACTCATAACAGGATGTTATTGGCCTTGTATGTTCAAAGAGATCTACATAAACATTGGTGCATGTCATGAATGCCAATTTTTTGATGGGAAAAATAAGCTAATACCTTTACCTCTAAAACCAACATATGTTGAAGATCCTTTCCAGCAATGGGGATTAGATTTCATTGGAAAAATACACCCTACATCCTTAGGCCAGCATCGCTATATTTTGACAACTACTGATTACTTCACCAAGTGGATTGAAGTGGTCCCTACAAGGCAAGCTACAGATTCAGTCATCATCCAATTTCTGGAGAACAATATTTTGTCAAGGTTTGGTTGTCCCATGAATATTATTACTGAAAATTCTTTATATTTCAATTCTAAAAACTTGATCATATTTTTTCATTAATATCATATCACTCTTAGTCATTCCACAACATATTACCCTCAAGGTAATGGCTTACTTGAATCATCAAATAAAAGCATAGTCATGATCATTAAGAAGGTTTTGCAGGAGAATAAAATATCACGGCATTTGAAGTTGAAGTTTTCTTTGTGGGCTGTGTTGTACGGTACAACAACCCCCCATTTTTAACTTGTTCACATCAAATAATGTTAACCCTGAACAGAAATTATCTACACACGAATCTTATAACAGAAAATAAACAATAGCGAGAGCATAAAACATAAAATAGATAAACACAAAGATTTTCCCCTGGATCCCAAATCGGGACGACCAGCTTGATTTTTCATTATATTCCTTTTAGTGTTACAACACATATATATACATGCCGAAACATACATAAACCCCAATCCATTAACCCTGGATTAGAACATAACCGTAGTTCCCTTGACCGGATCTACAAAATACCAGGGGCCGAAAACCATCATGCCCCAAAACCATGTGCAAACCCATGCACAAAACCATGGAGCGCGGACTACCCGCGGCGAGAGTTAGGACCAAAAATTTTGCCGGGGCGCTTTGCCCAGAGACCTTGACGGAGACTGCCACCCCCAGTTAAGCGATGCGAGGAGGCTATCGACGCCTCTTGCCCCCTACGACGTGCTTTGTCGTGGAAAGAATATAACACATACCCAACATCCTCCCACTTGTTGTTTTCTTTCCACAAGGGGCCACAAGAGAGCTTAGTCATTGGCCCAATTCTTCAACACCCATTGTTTCTCTACACCAAGAGAACTTCTGAGTGCTCACAGACTTTGTTAATGCATCCGCAACATTCTTCAAAGTGTCCACCTTTACCAGCAACACCCTTTTAGCCTCAACCATATCTCTAACAAAGTGATATTGAACATCAATGTACTTTGTCTTTGAATGATAAGCAGGGTTCTTAGCCAAGAAAATTGCACTTTGGCTATCACAGTCTATCCTTATAGCTTGCTGTACCAACCCCATACTTGAACACAATCTCTGCAACCAAACTGCTTCCTTGCTTGCATGAGTGGCTGCTATGTATTCTGCCTCTATAGTTGAAAGAGCCACTACAGACTGTCATTTACTCATCCAACTGACTGCGCATCCAAATAGGCTAAACACATACCCACTTGTAGATATTATTTGGTCCAGATCTCCAGCCCAGTCTGAATCAACAAAACCACGAATGTCCAACATTCTTTCCAATCCTGGTCTTCCCTGGTAGCACAAGCCATAATCACTAGTGCCACGCAAATATTTGAAAACGTGCTTTACTACTGTCCAATGCTCCTTCCCTGGGTTTGACATAAACCTGCTCAATACTCCCATTGCATGTGCAATGTATGGTCTAGTACAGACCATTGCATACATCAGGTTACCCACTGCACTTTCATATGGAACATGGGACATATACTCCTCTTCTTCTTGTGTCTTGGGACACTGTTCAGCAGACAACTTTACACCTACAGGAATATGAACATTCACCGGTTTAATATCCTGCATATTGAACCTCTGTAATATAGTCTCGACATACTTCCTCTGGTTTAACCAGAGCTTCCTCTTTGCCCGATCTCTCTTAATTTCCATGCCCAAAATATAGTTTGCAGCACCCAGATCCTTCATGTCGAATTTGGAGAACAGTTGGGTCTTCAAATCTTGGATAATTCTTTGTCATTTCCAATCAACAACATATCATCCACATACAAGACCAAATAAATAACACGGTCACCAATTAATTTAAAATAAACACAGTGATCCTCCTTGCTTCTGGTGAAGCCAAGTCCCCGTATATAGGTATCAAATTTCTGATACCACATCCTTGGTGACTGTTTTAACCCATACAGAGACTTCTTCAACCCGCATACCAGTTCTTTCTTACCCTTCACCATAAAGCCTTCAGGTTGCTTCATGTAGATCTCCTCTTCTAGATCCCCGTGAAGAAAATTTGTCTTCACATCCATCTGTTCTATCTCAAAATCAAATGCAGCAGCAACAGATAAAAGTAATCTAATAGAAGTAACCTTGGCAACAGGAGAAAAAATATCACCAAAATCAATTCCCGGCACCTGGGAATAACCTTTCACTACCAACCGAGCTTTGTATTTCTCCACCTTGCCTTCTACATTCATCTTCTTATTAAACACCCATTTTCTCCCAATGGGCTTCCTTCCAGCCGACAACTCCACCAAATCCCATGCATCATTTTTGTGCAAGGATGCCATTTCATCAACCATGGCATCCTTCCATAGTTGTCCATCCTCTGAATCTACTGCCTCCCTGATAGTTCTGGGTTCATCATCAGTTATAATTAAGGCAAAACCTAAACAAAAAGCAGATGGACTATACCTTTCTGGTTGCCTTCTTTCCCGAACTGATCTTCTCAAAGTTGGAGTTTGTGGCTCTTCATCTTCTGAGTCTTCTTCTATTGTAGAGTCAGATTCATCCTCCTTTAGCTCAAACTCTATCTTCTCAGGTTCCTTTGGTAGGACTTCATGTTTAACAAAATCTTTCACTTCTCTAAACACCACATCTCGGCTTTACACAACCTTCCTTGTTTCTGGGTTCCAAATCTTGTAACCCTTTAAACCATCCTTATACCTAATAAAGATGCACCTTTCAGATTTATTATCCAACTTGGTCCTTTTCTCCTTTGGAACATGTACATATGCATCACATCCAAATACCCTTAGATGTGAAAGAGAAGGTTTCTTACTAGTCCATACCTCATGTGGGGTCTTATCCTCCAACACTGATGAAGGTGATCTGTTAACCAGATAGCATGCAGTCTCCACTGCCTCTGCCCAGAATTCTTGTCCTAACCCGGTACCACTGAGCATGCTTCTTGCCTTTCCATCAGTGTTCTGTTCATTATTTCTGCAACTCCATTTTGCTATGGTGTGTATGGAGTAGTCTTCTGTCGTGCTATACCACACTTCTTACAGAACTCTTCAAATTCCTTCTTGCAGAACTCCCCACCATTATCTGTCCTCAACGCCTTTATCTTCTTCTCTGTCTGGTTTTCCACCAGAGCCTTAAATTCTTCAAATTTGTCAAAGACTTCAGATTTCTTCCTCAAGAAATATATCCATGTATTCCTTGAGAAGTCATCTATGAATGAAACATAGTACACAGACTTTCCCAGTGATGGAACTGACACAGGTCCAAACAAATCACTGTGCACAAGTTCTAATATCTTGTTCGCCCTCTTAGCACCAGAAGCAAAACTCACTGGATTCTACTTCCCATATACACAATGTTCACAAAAAATGAAATCCAGAGAGAAATTAGACATACCTTCTACCATACCATTTCTATGTAGTATCTGAAGGCCCTTCTCTCCAATATGTCTAAGCCTTTGATGCCATAGCATGGTCTTTTCTCCAGACACAGCTAGGCTTTCCGTCCCACTTTCAGGAACCACAGAACTGTTACACCCATCAATAACTGTGCTACCTTGTAGCTTGTACAGAGTTCCAGTCCGAACTCCCCGCATTAATACCAGTGCTCCACGAACCATCTTGCAGGCATCTTTCTCGAACACTGTTTTTACACCTGCATCATCCATCTTGCTTACAGAAATCAGATTTCTGGCCAATGCAGGAATATGCAGAACACCCGGAAGTGTTCTAATCCTTCCACCTTGCAGCTTCAGCTTGACCTTTCCACGTCCGATGATTCTGGCCCTCCTATCATCCCCTAGGAAGACATCACCACCATCATATTTCTCATACTCGCAGAACCACTCCCTATGGGGAGTGAAGTGAAAGGATGCACTTGATTCAATCAACCATGACTCATGATCTACATGTGTATTTGAAGAAGAAGCCAAATACACATCCCCACCTTCATCCGAGGTGGTTTTTGCCTCTGCAGAAGGACCTTCATCAGATCCCTTTCCTTTCTCAGGAGCTTTAGACCTGCATTCCTTTTTGTAGTGCCCTTCCTTTCCGCATTTCCAGCACACATTTACAAACTTTCCAGGAGATTTAGATCTCCCTCTGGATTTAGATCTCCCACTCGAAACCTTATTCTTGTTTCTGTTCTGGGACCTTCCTCGTACAGATAAGGCATCTCCATTCTGACCCTCCATATTTCTCCGTCTCATTTCCTCTGACAGCAAGGCTGAGACAATGTCATCAAAATTCAAGGTAGTTGTATTGCTACTTATTGCAATAACCAGACTGTCCCACGAGTCTGGTAGAGAGCACAACAAACTGATGCACTTATCTTCATCTGAGATTTTAATATCAACAGACGACAACTGACTTACCACAGTATTGAAGGCGTTCAGATGCTCTGTCACTGAGTCTCCATCCTTCATCCTCAGGTTATACAGCTTTTTCCGCAAGAACAACTTATTCACCAGAGACTTAGATTGATACAAAGTCCCTAGCTTGTCCCACAAGGTCTTCGTCGTAGCTTCCCCAGATACATTCAACAATACTGAATCTGAGACACATAACCGTATTGTGCTCTTAGCCTTCCGATCCAGTTTCTTCCAGTCTTCATCTGACATTGTCGTTGGTTTAGTACATGGATCTACCGCGATCCACTGATCTTTATCCACCAGCGGATCCTCCATCTTGAGCTTCCACAAATCAAAACGCTGACCATTAAATTTCTCGTCTCTATTCCAAGTAGCTCGCCATCTTCTTTCACGGCCAGAATCGATCCCGCATCTCCTTTAGATAAGGAAGTCCCTCGAGCCCAAGAAAAAAACCCTCAGCAGCAAAGGCGTCCCCTTGAAGCCGAAACAACTCTGATACCAAATGTAGGTTTTAAACCTGAACATAAATTATCTACACACGAATCTTATAACAGAAAATAAACAATATCGAGAGCATAAAACATAAAACAGATAAACACAGAGATTTTCCCCTGGATCCCAAATCGAGACGACCAGGTTGATTTTTCATTATATTCCTTTTAGTGTTACAACACACATATATATACATGCCGAAGCATACATAAACCCCAATCCACAAACCCTGGATTAGAACATAACTGTAGTTCCCTTGACCGGATCTACAAAAATACCAGGGGCCGAAAACCATCGTACCCCAATACCATGTGCAAAACCATGCACAAAACCATGGACGCGGACTACCCGCCAGAAATTAAGGACCAAAAATTTTCGCCGGGGCGCTGCCCCGGACCCCAACAGGGGGGGCTACCGCCCCCCGTTGCGCCCAGTGCAAAGGGGGGGCTATCACCCCCCCTCTTACCCCTCCGCGCGTGCTTAGTCATGGAAAGAATATAACACATACCCAACAGTGGGCTGACAGAATTTGTACTAAGGGATCTATAGGTACATCTCCTTATGAGCTAGTATATGGAGCTGAAGCAATTTTCCCAACTTCTCTTGGAGTTCCAGTAATGAAGTTGCTGCAAGGGTTGGAATAAGAACCTAATTTCATCCAGAGGAGAATAAATCAGCTCATTTCTCTGCAGGAAAAAAGAGAGGAAGTGTACAATAATCATCAGGAGGGTACCCAGGAGTACCAGTATTATCATGGACCCTTTATTGAAGACATGATTTGTACAAAGAGTTCTATAGGTACATCTCCTTATGAGCTGGTATATGGAGCTGAAGCAATTTTCCCAACTTCTCTTGGAGTTCTATTAATGAAGATGCTGTAGGGATTGGAAGAAGAACATAATGTCATACAAAGGTGGATAAACCAACTCATTTCTATGCAAGAAAAAAGAGAGGAAGTGTAAACTAATCATCAGTAGTCACAAAATAGAATCAAAAACACCTTTGACAGGAAGACAAAAGAAGAAAACTTCAAGGTTCAAGATGTGGTTCTGAAATGGGAAGCCATAATTGAAGAGAAAGGGAAGCATTGAAAGTTTGAGAATATCTGGAAGGGGAATTTTGTGATAGTAGAATATCATGGCAACAACAAATCTTTACCCCAAGAAATTAATGGGCAGTTGTGTGGAGGAAGACCTGTCAATGGTAGGTTTCTAAAGCACTACTCTTCTTAATTTTTCTTGTTGAAATACATTTCACTTTACATATCCCATTCATTGTTATCTTATTTTCAAATAAAAGTGATTTTATCATCAAGATTGAGTTTGAGTAGAAGTCCATAAGAGCTTGAGGAAGATTTCATCAAATTAGAATTTTTTAGTTTTTCCAAGAAAGGCAGTGGAGCTATTGGTTATTTGTTGCACCACAAGGGTGCATCATCCCCAATGGAACCACTATTATCATTAGTAACAATTAAGTTGGTTAGGAATGTCATTTTGAGTTAGGTCAATTTGTTTTGGTCAAATAAATTCATGAAAACTGATCAAATTTCATGTTTGGTGTATAGTCCTAAAGGGTTTAAGTGCTTATCAATCATGTCAATAAGGTCGTGTCATATGTAAATTTCAAAAAAATCGAATGTGTTAGGTAAACTTGACTCGAGATAGAGTCAATGTCAATGTTGACTAGGCTAAATAGTAGTGGCTTTGGGGCACATGGTATTGTGCACCCATGGTTTTCAACCCATGGTATTCCATGTAATGGAGCCGATAAAAGGTTGAGAAGACTTCATTTTAATGAAGGAATGGAGGTGGGCAGTGAATTATCACTTGGCTAGATTGGCCAGGGTTTTGGCCAATGCTTAATGAAATTTCATTGGTTAGGTTTTGCCCCGGATTTGGGGTTTTCCTGGATAAACATCTGTGTTTATGTTTATAATTTGTTTTTGGGGTTTTATGTTTATTCCTTTCTTTAAATTGTTTATTATTTCTCTGGTAAATCCCAACAACTGGTATCAGAGCCATATTTGGCTTCAGACGGACGCTTTTGTAGCCAAGGGTTTTATTGGCCTGTGAATGGAGATATGATTTGTTCCAGGGGCTAGATCTGGTGTGGATCTAAAATATAGAGCAATGATGTTGGATTGAATTACCAAGACTATATTGGACGTGTCAGGAAATCAAAATCTTGTACCTAGTTGAATATTTGAAGGTGCATGCAATGCTCTATCGTAGTCGAGGCCATGGTTGGAAATGGTGGATCAGAACGCCCTGACAATGCTAGAGTCACTGACAGAGGAAACCAACATGATCCGCAAGAACTGGATTTATTTACAAGTAAATTACCCACTGCTCTACATGGTGTTGGCCTTTAGCCTCATTTCGCAGCTTGTATGTTTTTTCCTCCTTGTCACTCTGCTAGGGGGCTGGATCTTCCTTTATCTTCTAAGGACGAAGGACCTGGTGCCGACAACGAAGATGGGGTTTTTTATTCTTGTCTTTGTGAAAGAAGGTGCTGGTGTGTTTCTTTCATGGAGGATGTCGAAATACTGCTAGTGATGTTGATATTAGGAAGAGAACATGCATTATAGTTGTAGAATCATAGTGGAGCAACCATGAATACAGTGGACATAATGGTGGCTCCGTGCAGACTGTTGTGAATATTTTTGTTAACGATCTCCATATTTTATGCATGCCCAAATCGAGTTGGGGTAATTATTAGAGCATGAGATGTGCATAAGTGGGTGGAAGGCCATTCAGGATGTTGTGATGTCTCACGAAGGCTATTAGCAGGCCATCAGACTAGCTAAAGGTTTTTTTTCATGAGGCTAGAATTTTCTAGCACCCTATAGATTCAGAGAACAGAGATGTTCGATCGACATCAAAGTGATTATGCCGTTATAGGGATAAAAAGGTAGTTCAAATTTTCTCATGGCTTGCATAAGGCGGATGTGAGTATTTTAGATGGAAATAAATTTTCATTTCAATAGCTGAAGATGACAATGAGAACTAAAGGATAGGTTCAATGGCGTTCTCTGTAGCATATGGGTAGCTTGTAGACCACCTGTTTGACTCGACAGCGGTTTTTGGTTATGTGAAGCAACTGTAAATCAAATGTGTGGTAAAATATGAGAGGATTT
This sequence comes from Pinus albicaulis, assembly GCA_034641835.2. Classification (NCBI taxonomy): domain Eukaryota; kingdom Viridiplantae; phylum Streptophyta; class Pinopsida; order Pinales; family Pinaceae; genus Pinus; species Pinus albicaulis. Next base: position 732,279,287 of record CM076582.1, read on the forward strand.
GTTATATACACTCTCATTCAAATAAAATGGTCATGAGAAGGAAGAGCGCTATGATGCAACGATGTTGACAAAGGAGAGATCTAATTGTTGTGGCAGAAAACGGTTGGACATCATCATCAATTAAAATAACGATGATGTTTTGTCACGAGTATAACATTGTTTTACAATTGGATCCAAGCAAGCATATGCCAACAGTAATCATGACAGAGATGAATTCACCAAGGCAAGCCATCGAGCCATCGAATTTCGTTGGGCTAGGAGAGAAAGGTCTCTCAAAATGAGAGAGGCTATGTGCATGTATTTTAATTAATTGATGAACCATGTATCTAAAGATAAATCCTAGAGGACTGGAATTTACAGAGGCTGGTGACCCATGTGATCTGGTAGATGGGTTCTTTTTATATGGAAATTGATTTCATATGTACAAACACAACAATAATGAAACAAAAAATATTATTATTATAATGGAGTTAATTTTTTCATGTAAATGGGCATACTGCTGTAAGACCTGGTATGGAATTTTTACCCCTAGGTAATCCCTGGTAAAGTATGGGCTAAACCTAGGTGATAGGGGGGATTTCAAGTTAACAATTACCCTGGGTAAAAAAATTTGAAGGGGAGAAAGGGCTACCGTGAGCGGGGTTGTCTCACTTAGCAGTTTTTGGCTAGATTTAGTCAATAATTCCCAAGTCAAGTTTAAGGGGGGAATTCTTAACTTGACTGAGGATAGAGTCAATGTCAATGTTGGCTAGGGTAAATAGTAGTGGTTTTGGGGCACATGGTATTGTACACCCATGGTTTTCAGCCCATGGTATTGCATGTAATGGAGCCTATAAAAGGATGGGAAGACTTCATTGTAATGAAGGCCTGCAGGTGAGCAGTGAAGGCTCACTTGGCCGGATTGGACAAGAATTTGGCCAATGCTTAATGAAATTTCATTGGTTGTGTTTTGCCTCAAATTTGGGGTTTTCTCAAATAAACATCTGTGTTTATGTTTATGATTTTTTGTTGGGGTTTTATGTTTATTCCTCTCCGTAAGTTGTTTATTATTTCTCCAGTAAATCCCAACAAAATGCATGAGGTTAATTATGTCATTTTTTACATTTGACACTTTTTACCTGAGTCTGTAGCTTCCTCTATGAAAAACATGTTTTTTCCGTTACAGACTCACCTAACAGTTCTGTAGTGAATCTTTCATCCCACTAACAGAATTCTCTATGAAATTGTTTTTTTGTGCAAGAGGTAAGGGGATTGATGAGTTTTCCTTTTTTCAGTGGTTAGGGGGTAGTTTTTCATCATGTGCATACCTGTTATGAGTCATTATTCAATGTATTGCATTCTTAGCCATCATCACACTGCCATCATTCCATTTTCCCCTCCCACTTTCTTTTCCTAATTTAACCTTCATCTATTTGAGCTACATCACTTACCTTTTGATCCTTGTGAGTTTCTTGATCCATTGCCACCATTTTTCTAGTTTATATTTTTCCGAGTTGTTTTCTTAGGTTATTATCCACCTCTACCAACAATAAGCTTATTGTCATATGCATTTTTTGCAGGTGTTAAGAGTTCAAGTAAGGCAGCGCTGTTTTAGGGGATATGGTTGCACATAAGAAGACCAAAAAAGGAGGTTCAGTAGTTAGATATGAGCCTATGCACCTGAAAATGGCTATGGAGGATCCAAGTTTTTCCCAAGCCTTCACCAATGTTTGTTGCATGAGATTATGTCAAAAGTTGCATGGGTACCATGCTCAAGTCTCCAAAAATTTTGCTGTCAATTTTGTTGGAACAAACTCAAAGGTTGGAATAGAGAGTTTTATAGTTTCCCCTAAGACTATTTCTCAAGCAACTTAAATTCCTAGGTTAGGGGAAGAATGGTTCAAGGCCACCAATTTTAAACTGAAAAATTGTGATGAGTTTATGAAGCAAGAGCATGTAGGAGTGGATATGACATCAGTTATACCTAGGAGATGCCTTAAGGAGAATTATTCAAAGATATTGTTGGTAATCCAGAAATATTTCACACGTGAGGGAAGATTTCACATGATTTACCAGTATCATTTCAGACTCTTACTCCACTTCATAGGTAAACAACTCCTAGATATTCCATTTTTCCTTTTCAGAAGATTAGGTAAGATGTCTGATAAAGTGCAAGCTAGAGTTGAGAGTAGTGATACATATAGATTTCATCATGGCTTAATTAAGTTGTTGGTAATGGAAGAATTGAATAAATTAAATAGAGACTGGGATACCTTTATGTTTTTAATTGTTTATGATGTGGATGTGCTTACTGCAAAGAAAGCACCCAAGTCAAAGACAAGGACTCCCAAAAAGGATAAAGAGCCCGTAGTTGAAGCAGAGGTTGGACCTAAAGAAGAAGTGTCACCTATAGCAGAACCCATGGAGGTGGAAATTGAACATTTGCAGGAAAAAGTGGCACCTCAACTAGCATCTACAAGTAGCAAACTCAAATTTGACACAAGGACTCATAGGAGAATTACCAGGAGTTAGACAGAAGGAAAGGGTAAACTTGAGGACATTTTGCAGGCTATTGACATTGAGGAAAACCATGTGGTTAAACTTGTGGAAATAAAAGGAAATAAGATGAAGAAGAAGGGTCTCACTGCAAAAAAGCTTGATTTCTTCAGTGAGGATTTAGGTTTTGTCTTCAAGCGTAGAAAAAATTTTACTAGGTCACAACTCTCTAAGAGTGTTAAGTCTAATAAGAAGCATAAAGAGATAGAAAAGAGGAAGTAGCCCATGGTGGAATATATTGTTGAGTTGTTCCCAACTAAAGAAGAAATCACCAAGTCACAGAATGATAGAGAAAATTCAAGAGAAATATGAAGTGGACCTTCTTAAAAAAAAACTTAAAGGAGCAAGAGATGAGATCTTAGAAACCAAGCTGGAGTTGGAGGATTTCAAACAAGAAATAAAGGAAATGTCATATTTTAAGAAATAAGTTAGAAAGAAAATCAATTTTTATGATGAAGTGGCAGAAGGGTCTAAGAAAATGCTTAAAATATCACTACCCTTTCATAGAATGATGAATCACACCATGAGGTGAAACAGGTGGTTGCGGGAAGAGAGGAGAAAGATGCAAAATCAAGTTAAATAACTATAAATTCAAATGTAAATGGTGCAGACATAGCTAAAGAAGAAAGGATTAATAATGATAGTGCTAGATGAACCTACTGAGGATGAACTTGCTGGATCTTGAGGAGGGAAAGAAATGTTTAAAGCAAATCTTGTCTTATGATGCTTCCTCTCATCATTTCACACATCTATATACATTTTTTGGAGGTGAGAATTGAAAATTTCAAAATTTGGAAATATAAAGTAAGTTCGTAGCGTACTTCGGGCTTAAAGTTGAGTTTTCACTATGAAGTCACTCAAAATGATTTTATTTTACAATTTTAAAATTTTGTCATAAGAGGAGTAGGTAAATCCATGTATTTTGGTCTTTCGGCTTAGTGAAGACCCTCCAATGAGCAGAGAAGTCAAAATGTTTGTAGAAGTTGGCAAGTGAAGAACACTACAGACTTGCCTAAAGAGCTATTTTTTGCAACGAGGGAGAATTTTGATGTTTATGAAGCATTAAATGCTCTTTGGAGCACATCATTCATTTGTATATATTAAATTATATCAGTAGAGACTCTAGTTGGTGATAACACTCAGCAAGAAAGGTGATTGTGCTGTTAGCTCATCATTCTTGACACATTATCAACCATAACAACACATCCTTAGAAACCGAGAAGCAAACCATAGATTTCAGTTTGGTTATTTGTTACTTAGTCATGGTCATTTCCACCTCCAGAAAATATGTCTTGTTCGATAAATACCATCATGTATGGGACAGTTAAATATTTTTAGTGAATTAAATGGTGTTAGATTCCTATTAGGTTCTCACTCTTGTAAAAATAAATATTTCTACATTCTCTCCTTGTAATTTTTTCCTTTTTGGATAAGGTGTCTTTGGCAGTTTCAAAGGTCTAGCCCAGGTGGCAGACAACATGTAAAGGTGTCTAATTATATAAATAGGGAGATGAGAGGGTTAGATAGGGTTGATAAATGTTATTTCATACTCTACTTTTGTAATATTTTTGAGTCAGTAATATACAATTGCAAAAAGCCTCTCTCAGACATGAGATTTTTCATGTACTCTTATGTGCACTTATCTTATCTACCTTTTTAATGCTCATTCAGTTTTATTTATGTGTAATAACTTGGAATTCATGGTAAAACATGATCCAACTTCCTTTATTCATATATTTTACCATTCAAGTTTTTTTTTTTATGAGAGTACACATGCCTTAGCTTCCATGACATATGTTTTTCATGTAATTGAGTTTCACTCTGAATCCATGACCAATGGCAGCCATTAATTCACATCCTTCACCTGCTAAAAACCATTCATAATACACTCAAGAGTTATACATCTTTGATCTAATAATTGTTTATTGAATATTATACATTTCCTTGAGAGAACCCTCTCAGGTTGGAAAGGCTAAGTTCCAACTATAAGTAGTTTTAAATAGTTACACTAAATTTACTGTTGAGAAACCCATCAGCTTCATTTTAGTGATAAAAATACCCTCAGGATGTGGGTTATTATAATTTCTCTTCATTGTCATTTTAAACTTTTGTTTTGAGATCAACATTATGTTCAAATCATCGAGTGATATCTAATGATATAAATTTCATATGAATATGACTTTTGGACACAAAGTTATGGCCGTTATAAGTTTCACTATATTTTTCCATGTTAGAAGTAGTACAACTAACACATGGAAGTCTAAAATCCACATGTTATCAGCATAGTATACCATACCATCTAACATATGTCCAACGTGAGGAAATTCATGTGCCCATGTACCACCACTACATTGCGCAATATCTACAAGTCAAGTACATCAACTAAAATCTTAATAGTACAACTTTTCCAAAAATATGGATTTTTAGATCTCTGCTATGATCAATATGTCAAATATCTAGATATTTGGGGAAAATTTTGGAATACTACTATTTAAAAAAAAACTATATTTCTTTATTTTTGTGAGAATACAGGAACAATCTAATAAAAACAACAGTTGATATACTTGAATCCAAAATATATCAATCAAATCCATATCTAAAATACTAAAATAATAATAATAATAATTTTAAACAACAATTGTTCAAAAAGTTGGATTTTCGGATCTCAAGCCCACTTCATCACCTCCATGTCATAATTGACACATGGGCACCACATAATCCACCATGACAACTCTTCCATACTAAAATTCCATGTAAATGTGTCATGTTGGCACACCACATCATCATACAATGTCAACATCATTAACCTACCATGTCATCAAAGATATGTCATCAACCATGCAACCTACTCTAGGTTACATGGATCCACATTTTGTGCCCTTCTAGCATGTAGCTCCGAGTTTTTCATAAAAGAACATGAGTAAATTTTAGGTTTATGGAATTTCAAATATATTTAATGACAAAAAACCTTTAGATGTCCAGGTTTTTTCAACATACGAGAACACTCTTAGTAACTATCAAAAAGGTATTTTTTTATATATTCTAGATCTTATAATGTATGGATTCTATCATTTATTAGGAATATACATAGTAACTCATAGAAATGATTCATTTGCTAGATTTTGGATCATTTCATTATTTGAATTACATGATCTACTAGGGAAATAAATGGTAACTCATGCAAAAGGATCTTTCAGATTTCTATATCTAGTCCTAAGAATATGGTCATAGCCATTGGCCCATGTGACTTGGGGAAATGGATGGAAACCTCCAATCCATGAATTAAAAAATTAAAAATAAATTATAGACCTTAAGTTTAAATCACAACTATAAAAGACTTATACAACTTGATAGGATTCAAAAGTCTTACATGATATGTTTAAGTCTTGTTCTTACAACCAAATATAATTTTTACTTCAATAAATATGTATGAAGGTGCTTTCGGTTTATCATTAGAAGAAAGAATTTTTTAGAACCCAACGCTGAATAATTTGGTAGCTTTCATAAATAATTTAAATTGTTGAAAAAGAAATATTTATATAAAATGTTTATAAACATATCACAAGGAAAGAAGAAAAATATTATTGCAAACTACCAAGAATGAAAATACATGGTCACATAGGAATTATCATACCATAAAAGAGAAGAAACTACATAATTATATAATAAGCATTCCCTCTATCAACATGTAACAAATTTAACGGGTTTAATAATTTGAATTATAACTAGCAATTTATCTATTTATTTACCCATAGCAAACTTAGAATTTATAATCAAAATAATACAATGAATTAACAAAGCTGGAAATAGAAACTTATTTTAATATGACAAGCATGATTAGAAACAATCGGTAGAGCAAGTGATTTATACCCAACCATAAGCAGTTCTGCCTTAGAATTCCACCCCCTAACTAAGATATGATGCCACTAGGGTGAAGTAGGAACAATTATTCTAAATTTAGTTTACCAAAAATTTAACCAATATGACTTCCATTGCCAATTATTGCAAAGGAAAGAGTAAATATAGACACGCACATCACCTTCAACTCAGTGCACACAAGGAATTCCTTATCTTATTCTTAGTCCCTTAGAAGTCTCTTCATTGTATTATTCTTAGAGAATACATACAAGGGTCTAACTATCGTGACAAAGCTTCTTGTTAATTTTCTTGGTTTCCCATATCTTTCAACAACTATCTAACCCTATTTTCATGGCTAGTATGATCTATATACTCCTAGAACTTTGTTTTCTCCCCTTCTCCTCTCTAAAAATTCTCTCTTCTCCACTTTTCCCAACTTTTTTTCTTCTCTTCAAATTTCCCATGCCTTTTCCCTTAACAAAAAATTCCCCCACTAATTCTTCTTGTTCAAAAAATCTAGGAAAGACACCTTACTAAACTATAGGAGTGATGTTTTAAATTGAATTGATTTCTTCACCACTTATAGCTTTAATAAGGTAAAATGATCAGGTGGGATAGATAAAGGAATAATAAATAAATACCTTAAAACCCCTTCCCTTTCCCGTTTTGTGATACCATAGCCTCTATGGATGCTCATAATATAATTGTCTTGGTCATCATCATTTTATTAACTATAGAAGTAAAATATTCACAATGTTTGCAATACCATGGTATATCTGGCATATCGTGATCAATTTATCAAATAATAAAAATATTCATGCATAAATTTAAATATTTTTAATTAAAAATATTTCCAAGTAGATCAACTAAGATGTTACATAACATGTGCATTCATAGGATATTAAATAATACTTTTAATTTCACTATAAATTGATAAATATTTCACAAAATCATTTTGTTGAAACCCCTTCAAACTATATCTTTCCAATTAAAAAACAATATTTTACTATATGTCCCCCATTTTTGCAAGGTGTACCTCTTGACACCATCCAATACCTATGACACCCTTATACATTGCATTCACCCACCTTACCCCTAAACTAACTATGTTATGTTGACTCTATTTAAAAAAAAATTAAAACCCCCTTTATGAATGAACATGATAAGAAATTGGTCAACAAGGTGAAGCTTCCATAGGGAAGTTTCCCCAATCTATCTCCAACATAGGCATCAATTTTGTGTTTGTATCTTGTGTCACATGGATAATTCCTCCATAAATAAGAAGAAGAATAATTCTTCTTCTCCTTTTTTCTTTTGGAATTTGACACTCATTTCCCCAAAATATTGTAATAATAAGTATATGGTATATTAAGATTTTATTTAGGTGTTTCATAAAACAGATTTTTAAATTATTGGAGAAATATGAAATGGTAAGAATTTACAATGCCTAATCTATCTTCACAAGTGATGTATTTCAAGAAAATGTATGCTACCTCATTCCATGGATTAGGTAGATTGTCGCTTTTTACCCAATTTCTATTTTCTTCCACTTCTTTATCACTGGAGAGGAACAACTTCTTGGCATATATAGTGATTTGACACTATATATACTAAGGTGTCCCTTTTGGTAAATTTGAGACTTTGATGATCACGGGATCATTTAACTGAATTTCTAATCCCTTCATTGAATTGGAGTAGTCCTAATGTATGCTTTGGTGGATGTTTAGTGTAAATTCCATTGTTATATTATGACTATCTCCCTTTAATCTATTGAAATAACTTATCCCATTAAATTTATAAAATATTTGTGCCACCTTAGAAATTTTATAGAGCCTTGAAATGTTGAATATTATGTTTTTATTGATGTCGAGAATTGGGAAAGATCAAGAATGGAAAATTTAGGGGGAGACCAAGATGGTTTTAAAACTAAAGGCTGAGTACTACATTATTGTTTTAGAATTGTCTAAGAGTTGCCATAAATGAAAAAGGGGGAGTGTTTTTAGGTCCCTATATTACTAGTATAGTCCCTTATTGTTGTTAGTGTAACCCCCTTATTGTTATTATTGTACCCCTGTAACCCCCATATTGTTATTATTGTGCCCTTAAATTATTATTTTTAGGTTAGCTAGGATTACATTGTGGCCCCACTAGGATTATGTTCTGGCCTCATGGACTCCTATATATAGAAAGGAGGTTTTGTAATTTGTATCATCCAATAATTGTTCATTCATGTAATGTATTAGAGGTTGCATCCTCCAAGTGACTTATTTCTAAGGCGTTGATATCTCTTTTCTTCTATTTTTGGAGCTGGCTTCTCAACATTTGGTATCAGAGCTTTGGATTCTAGGGTTTCACTGCTCCAAATAGATCATTGTGGAATTTTCGCTATAATTTTTTTTCTACGAAGTTTCAGAAGTGAACATTTTTAGGGTGCGACGCTAAAATCCCTAGGAACATCGTCGCAAAATTTCAGAGCTTGATTCGCAATATTTTCGAAGATATGAGCTATGGAAGTTAGGTATTTTTGTAGGCTCCTCAATTTAATCTAAATAGGTCATCATGGAATTTGCGCTATAACGTTTTTTCTACGAAGTTTCAGAAGTGAAAATTTTTAGGGTGCGAAGCTAAAATCCTTAGGAACATCGTCGCAAAATTTTAGAGCTTGGTTCACAATATTTTCAAAGATATGATCTGTGGAAGTTAGGTATTTTTGCAGGCTCCTCAATTTAATATAAATAGGTCATCATGGCATTTTCGCTATAACGTTTTTTCTACGAAGGTTCAAAATATAAAATTTTTAGGGCGCCAAGATGAAATCCAGAGGAAACTCGTCACAAAATTTCAGAGCTTGGTTCGCAATATATTTGGAGATATAATCTCTGGAAGGGAGTGCTTTTTCAGGCTCCTGAATTTCATCTCAAAGAGGTGATCATGCGAAAATATTCATAACTCTCTCTCTAAGCATCGGATTGGAGTGCCAAAAAATGTGATCGCAACTACACAGACTTTGCTATCAATTTCAGAGCTAAAAGATGAAACAATGACACGTGGCAAGTCTTATAACTTCGCTCTACTGAACTAGACCATAATTAGGTCATTGTGGGAGATTGGACATAAATTTACCTTGGAGAATCCAAATCAAGTCAGAGCTGTGGCATTCGAAAGCTAATTCAAAAGGCTACCTCAGTGCCAAATTTTAGATATTGAAGACTGCAATCACAGAGATAATCCAATATCAATATCGAGATCCTGAAAAGAAAGAAAAATGTGTGTATTTTTTTTTCCGAATTGCATAAGTCTTGTTTGAAGAATCAATTTGAATTGGTTCCAAGGGCATATTGTAGAATAGATATCAGTATTGGGTTCTAAAAAATTCCTTGTAAAAATAATTCAACACCCATTAAGCCTTTAGAAGGCTCTACTATTACTCATGAAGAGGAAGAATTGCAACATGATCTATCAAAATTACAAGAGAAAGTGCACCCAATTTCGCTCTCGCAAAGAGCAACAAAAAATGAAATGGAAGTTTTGAAGAAAGGCATGAAAGCGAAGGTGGATGGTTTGAAGAATAATATGGATGGTTTGAAGAAAGGCATGGAATCTAAGATAGAGGGCATGGAAGCTGGCATGGAATCTAAGATGGATGACATGGAAGCTAAGATCGATGAAAAAATGAAAGACAACATGGAAAACATGAAGAATGATCTAAAAGTAGACATGGAGGGTTTGAAAAAGTTGATACAAGAAATGTTTCCTAATGGTGAAAATATTGTAGAAGAAACTCATGATGAGAACAAAATAAATGTTAATCGTGACTTCATAAACTCTAATGTTGGTGGGAAGAACCAGCATATTCCAAAAATGGATATGAGGAAGTTTGATGGAAAGGATTCTGTAACATGGATACTATAGATGGAGCAATATTTTGATCTCCATAATGTGAAAAACACACAAAAGGTACGCATTGCAACATCACATTTAGAAAAAAATACATTTGTATGGTATCGATGGCTTTGCTCCCATAAACAAAATGTCACTTGGTCAATTTTTACGGAGGAAATGATAGCACATTATGAGGATACAAAGAGCAACACCTCCTTTAGCCAATTGATAAATCTCAAACAAAAGGGTTTAGTGGGGGAGCACATTGTGGAATTCCAAAAATTGAATATAAGGGTAACTAATATTTCAGAGGAACACAGGATTGATCTCTTCATAGGTACTTTAAAGGATAACATCCAACATGAAGTTCGCATTTTGGAACGTAATTCATTGGAGAAGGCATTTAGGTTGGAAAGAAAAATCAAATGTAAAATTATGGCTACAAGGAAGCCTACCACTTACTTCTATAAAGAAGGAAGTGTTGCACAACCTACAAGGTTGACACCACAAAAATTGGAAGAAAAAAGAGAAAAAGGGCTTTGCTACAGTTTTGATAGAAAATACACTAAAGGTCATAAGTGTGCTGAGAAGAAATTATTATACATAGATTGTGAAGAGGAAGAAGAAAATGAACAAGAAGAGGATATACACGAGGAAACAACCCTAGAAAAGGAAGAAATGAGTCCGACCATATCGTGTAATGCATTGGAAGGAATTACCACTCCTCAAACTCTCAATATAGAAGGACATATCAAGAATAAAAAGGTAATAGTTTTCATTGATTCAGGTAGCACCCATAATTTTATTCATTGTAAGGTAGCTAAGGAATTGAATTATTTCCTATACCCAACACCAGAATGTCAAGTGATGGTTGCAAATGGATGAACTATAAATTTCTCTAGAAAATGCCATAATATCAAGCTAACCATGGGGGAATATGTATTGAATAGTCCAATTATTTCCATTCCTATGGGAGGTGATGATGTTATACTAGGAGTAATGGTTACAATTTTTGGGGACGGTAGCTTTTAATTTTCAAGAAATTTTCTTGAATTTTTTTAGAAGGAAAGGAAGTCGAATTAAGAGGTGTTGCAGGGAAGCAAGGAAAGATAATAAGCTCTAATGTCATGACAAAGCTTATAAAGAAAGAACAACGAGGCGTAATTGCACAATTATGCTCACTAGAAGTTCCAACATCAAAATCATCTATTTCTGCAGATCTCTAGCAAGTCTTGGACAATCATTCCAAGGTGTTTGAAACTCCCAAAGGACTCCCACCTATTCGTGATCATGATCATGCTATTCATTTGATTCCAGGAAGTGTTCCTCCAAACATCAGGCCTTATAGATATCCTTATGTCCAAAAGAGCGAAATTGAACGTATGATTTCAGAAATGTTAGAGGGGGGTATAATTCAACCTAGTCAAAGTTCTTTCTCTTCTCCTGTAGTATTGGTACACAAGAAGGATGGATCATGGCGCATGTTTCCGGATTATAGGGAGCTCAATAAGCTCACCATTAAAGATAAATTTCCCATTCCTATGATTGCTGAATTATTGGATGAATTACATGGAGCAATTTATTTTATGAAGTTGGATCTTCGTTTAGGATATCATCAAATTAGAATGAAGATTGAATATATTCCAAAAACAGCATTTCGAACTCATGAGGGTCATTATGAATTTTTGGTCATGCCTTTTGGCCTTACCAATGCACCTTCTACATTTCAAGGGTTGATGAATTCCATTTTCTAACCCTTCCTTAGAAAATTTGTGCTAGTATTTTTTGATGATATAATAATCTACAGCAGGTCTTGGAACAATCATGTTCAACACGTTGACAAGGTGCTAAAACTATTGCAGGAGAAAAAATTATATGCAAAAGCATCCAAATGTTTCTTTGGAGTACAAGAGGTGGAATATCTAGGTCATATTGTATCTCACGAGGGTGTTAAGGTAGACCCTAACAAAATTAAAGCCATTAAGGAATGGAAAGTCCCCACAACCATAAAGCAGTTGTGAGGATTTCTCGGGTTAGCAGGGTATTATCGCAAGTTTGTTAACAATTATGGGAGAATAGCAACACCTATAACAACATTATTGAAGAAATATGCATTTTCATGAACTCTTGAAGCAACTAAGGCCTTTGAACATCTTAAAGAGGCGATGTGCCTAGCACCGGTCTTAGCTACACCAAACTTTACAAAAACCTTTATTGTGGAATGTGATGCCTCAGGAAATGGAATTGGTGCTATTTTAATGTAGGAAGGAAGAACCATTGCTTTTGAAAGTCTTCCAATCAAAGGAAAGTATTACATAAACCTATTTATGAGAAGGAAATGTTAGCAATACTGCATGCGCTGAAGAAATGGCAAACTTACCTAATGGGAAGACACTTCAAGGTAAAAACTGATCATGATAGTCTTAAACATTTTTTGGAACAAATAATATCTTCAGAAGAGCAGTAAAAATGGGTCACAAAGATGTTGGGTTATGACTTTGAAATAATCTACAAAAAAGGGAAGCTTAATTTTGTTGCAGATGCACTCTGAAGAAATAATGAAGAGGTGGAAGCATTGCTTTGTGCCATTTCTATTATCCAACCAGATTGCATAACCGAAGCAAGAGATGAATGGAAGAAGGACAAAGAAGTATGGAAACTCATTCAAAAGTTGCAGCAAGATCCTAGTACATCTGATACATTAAGTTGGAAAATGATTCTTTATGGTACAAACATCGCTTATACCTTTGTAAGAATTCCCAACTAAAAAAAATTGATTCTTTTGGAATTGCACACTTATCCTTTAGGAGGACACTTAGGATTTTTAAAAACTTACCACAGGGTGAAGAAAGAATTTTTTGGGATGGCCTTCAATCTGATATTAAAATTTTTGTGGTGGAATGTTTGGTTTTCCTGCAGAATAAAGTTGAGACAATTAAGACCCCGGGAATTCTACAACCTTTGTCCATTCCAAGTCAACGTTGGGAGGAGATGTCAATGGATTTTATCACAGGTTTACCTAAGTCCGAAGGAAAGAGTGTCATCATGGTGTTAGTTGATAGACTTACCAAGTATGCACACTTTTGTGCATTATCTCCTCCATTTAAAGAAAGTACAGTTGCTACTACATTTATGGACACAATTCAAAAGCTACATGGAAACCCAAGGGTTATTGTGAGTGACAGAGATCCCAATTTTACTGGAAATTTTTGGCGGAGTTATTTTATTGTTTGGGTACTCAATTAGCTCATAGCTCATCTTATCATCCTCAATCTAATGGTCGAACTAAGATAGTAAATAAATTTTTGGAAGGATATCTTATTCGTTTTGTATATGATAAACAAACACAATGGGTCAAGTGGTTACCTCTCACTGAATGGTGGTATAACACTTCCTTCCATATTGCAGCAAAATTGACCCCATTTATGGCACTTTATGGATATCATCCACCGTCCATCACATCATCTTTAGGAGAAAATTTGAAGGTTCAAGTAGTGGAAGATCACATCGAGCATCAACAATAATTTCTCCAACTCTTAAAGGATAACCTGAATTTGGCGAAAAAATCGAATGAAAAAACAGGCAGATCAAAATCGTAGTGAGAGAATTTTTGATGTAGGAGACTAGGTATTTTTATGGCTACAACCATACAAACAAATTTCCCTCAAGCAAGCTAAGAAGGATAATAAATTATCGCCAAATTACTATGGTCCTTTCAAGGTGTTGCAAAATATTGGTACTATGGCATACAAATTGGAGCTTCCTACTTCTTCACGAGTGCATCCAATTTTCCATGTTTCATGCTTAAAGAAGGTTATAGGTGAAAATATTCCAGTTCAAACAATATTTCCAGAACTTGATGAGGAAGGAAAAATCATATTGTAACCTGAAGCGGTCATGGAAACAAGAACTCAAGAGCTACGGAATCGATCAATTTCAGAGTACTCATCAAGTGGAATAACTTACCCACTGAAGATTCTACATGGGAGGATGAGAATTTGATACAGAAGCACCCAGAGCTACTCAAGCATTGAGGACAACACTTTTTTGAAGGAGAGGGGCATATTAGGTCCCGATATTACTAGTATAGTCCCTTATTGTTTTTAGTGTAACCCCCTTATTGTTATTATTGTACCCCTGTAACCCCCATATTGTTATTTTTGTTCCCTTGAATTATTATTGTTAGGTCAGCTAGGATTACATTGTGGCCCCATGGACTCCTATGTATAGAAATGAGGTTTTGTAATTTGTATCATCCAAGAATTGTTCATTCATGTAATGTATTGGATGTTGTCCCCTCGAAGTGGCTGATTTCCAAGGCGTTGATATCTATCTTCTTCTATTTTTAGAGCTAGCTTCTCAACAAGTGTTATAGCATATTTTTCCACTCTCTTTTTCTATATGGTCATGAATGTCCTAGGCATATCTATTTTCCCTTGAAAACTTGTCTTTATCTCAAAAAAAACATTTAAAAAAAAATATATGTGACTCCACCCACTGTAAGAACATGTATGTACATGCTTCCTCTTAAAAAATCATGTGTATAGATTTTTCAAATTGGAAAAATATGTAATTAAGTTATTTTTCAGGTAGGGTTTACAAGTTAGACTAGAAACCCGCCTACAGGATCTTGTGGCCTAACCAAATTAATTGTTTTTTGTTGGTATAAATACACCCTATGGGTTGGCGTAATAACCATCCGAATGATTGGCATCATTACTCTCCCAAATTACCGCTAGATCAAGTATGAATTATCTCATTCTCTTTGCATTCCCTGTCTCCAAGAAACCCTAGTTTCCTTTCATAGATGTTGAGCCCCTTTATCTCGCATATTTGTGCTACTGTTGGAGAGGAGGTTCTCAATGGCCCGAGTAGGAGGTATCTAGAGGAAGGTTCCATTGATTCCAATAGTTTGGATTGGGTTGTATCTTAACTACCTCTTGTTTCTATTATTTCAATAAAGAGACTCATATTGTTTTCCAATCTGCATTGTCCATTTCTTATGGTTATAAAAGTATAATGTATACTATTATGAAATTATTTGATTATATTCATATATGATTTGAATGTTTTGATCCGTGTATGGTTTCTTGTTCATCTTGCAATTTTGCAACTTCAAGAGGAGAGGTTAGGGTTTGGACCCTGTGGGAACATCATCAAATGTAGGACCTATGGTAGTGCACTCTAGACCTACTTTATAAGTTCAAGCTATATGCTTGATTGCTTGAGTTTTTTTGTTGAATTTAAATTTTTTCTCTATTGGGCGTGCAACCCTAGCCCTAGGTAATTTTCCTGAAAACTGAATTGGAAACTCCACTAGGGGGGATGATTTTAAGTGTTCTCCTTAAGGGTTTTCTTCCTTTATCTAGGTGATTTAGAAGTGACCTAATAATTTTCTCAATTTCCTGGTATCTTATTAGACCAAATGTTCCAGCTTAATTTGTATGATCTAGGCATGTTCTTTTTTCCTCAATTTTCTATGTATACACACTTATTTTTGGAATCGAGAACATATATATGCAGATTTCCTGAAGACATATCCCATACCTTCGAGTTGTTTTTGTAAGAGTCATGTATGTACACATACTTTCATCTAGACATTCATTTATATTTCCAAACGTGGAAATTTTTTCACTTACAAAGAGCCTAGGTGGGTTTTTTTGTTTGTCTTATAGTATCTAGTGCATGTTTTAAGGCTAAAAATATTCAGCATGAGGTCTATTGCAGTTATTCATCAATCTTCACTTGAGATTTCTTTTGAATCAACCTAGTGTTTCTTGGCTTATTTTTTATCCTGTGGGTTTGCAACTTCAAGAGGAGAAGTTAGGGTTTAGCTCCTATGGAATCATCATTAAATGTGGGGCCTATGTGTATGCCCTCTAGACCAAATTTGTCAAATCAAGTTGTATGCATGATTTCTTGATTCTATTTGTTGAATTTTATGTTTTTCTCTATTAGGGTTTCCAACCCTAGTCGTAGAGAATATTCCCACAAATAGGGATATTGTTGGAAATAATATTTTCATTGATTTCAAAGACAAGGGGAGACTATAATTGTCTAAGATAAATATTGAAAAATGAATATTACTGGAAATATTGCTTAGATACCCATTTTTTCTTGATGTCTATTTTGGATGCCCTATCTTTCAAATCATGTTTAATATAAATTCCTAGCTCAAATGAGAGAATAGGATATATGGTTGAAAATATTATTTTGAGACATTTACAACTATATATAGCAAGCCCTCCAAATCCATAGGAAGGAGGAGATATGAAATATTTTACAATGATAATCCAAATAGAAAATATATTTTTACAATTCAACCCCATAAGTGAACGTATAAACACTATAAATAAAGGATATATTAAGGAATTTGAATATCACTCAAGCAAGGAGATATTTGAGGTGTGTAAAAAAATTTTTGGATTACTGTTGGGGTTCTAAAGGTGGATCAAGAAATTCATTTATGGAGTGAACAAGTATCTTGGAATTTTTACTATAAATTTTCTTTTACCATGTTTAAGATCATGAAACTTAGAGGAGATAGTGTTGGGTGTGTGTTATATTCTTTGTAGGACTAGCCTCATGCATTGTACACTACACTGAGAGCAACAGAGGGGGGTCACGGGGGGGGGGGGGCGATATCCCCCCAATCGGGGGGTTTTCAGGGGGTGTAGCCCCCCTGCACGAGGTTTAGGGCATCGCCCCAGGAATTTATTTATTTTTTATGTGGACCCCATAATAGTTGGGATGACCTACCCATGGTTTTGTGCATGGGTTTTTCACATGGTTTCTGGCACGATGGTTTTCTTCCCATGGTATTTTTTAGGCCCAGTAAAGAGAAATATGCTTATGTTCTAATTTAGGGTTAGTGGATTAGGTTTTATGAGTGATTTGACATGTATATATATGTACTGTAACATTTGAAGGCAAATAATGAAAAAATCAATCTGGTAGTCTCATTTTTAGGATCCAGGGAAAATATTTGTGTATATTTGTTTTTTGTTCTCGCCATTGTTTATTTTTTTTGTTCGAATAAACAGTTTGCAAGTAATTTCTGTACAGGTTTAAAACCTACATTTTGTATTAGAGAAGATTCATCTTCAAGGGGACATATTTTTTGCTAAGGGGTTTTTCTCGGGCCTATGGTAGACCTTGTTCAATGTGAGATCTGTAGGATTGATTCTTATGGTGAAAGAAGATGGAAAACAGTGGAAAGCTAGAGATTTCTAAATTCAATGGAAAAAGTTTTGAGTTGTGGAAGCTCAATATGGAGGACCTGTTGGTGGATAAAGATCATTGGAGCATGGTGGATCTAGGTACTAAACCAATAAAAATGTCAACAGAAGATTGGGAAAAGTTGGATTAGAAGGAAAAAAGAACAATATTGTTGTATCTTAGATTCAATATTGTTCAATGTATTAGGGGAAGCTATGGGAAAGGATTTTTGGGTCAAGTTAGGGACTTTGTAACAATCTCAGTCTCTATTGAGCAATTTTTTCTTGTGAAAAACGTTGTATAACCTAAAGACGAAGGATGGAGACTCGGTGACAGAGCATACTAACGCATTTAATAATGTAGTAAGAAAGTTGTTACTATGTTGATATAAAAATTTCAAACTAGGATAAGTGCATCAATTTCATATGTTCTCTATCATATTCATGGGATAGTTTGGTTGTTGTAATAGGTTGAAATACAACTACCTTGAAGTTTGATGAAATAGTCTCATCCTTGTTGTCGAAGGAGATGAGACGAAAAAATATGGAGAGCCATAATGGAGATGCCTTATTTGTACTAGTACAGTCCTAGAAAAGAAACAAAAATAAGTCCTCAAGTGGGAGATATAAATCTAGAGGGAGATATAAATCTCCAAAAAAACATGTAAAAGTGTGCTAGAAATGCAAAAAGGAAGGGCACTACAAAAATAACTATAGACCTAAATCTTCTGAGAAAGGAAAGGGATCTTATGATGCTCCTTCTACAGAGGTGAAAACCACCTCTGATGAAGGTGGGTAGGTGTACCTTCCTTCTTATTCAAGTACACATATAAACCATGAGGCATGGTTGATTTACACAGGTGCATCCTTTCACTTTACTCCCTATAAGAAGTGCTTCTATAAGTACGATAAATATGATGGTGGTGATGTATTCTTAGGGGATGACAGGAAGGCTAGAATCATTAGTTGCAGAAAATTCAAGATGAAGTTGCAAGATGGAAGGATTAGAACACTTTCTGGTTTTCTGCATATTCTTGCATTGGCCATAAATCTGATATTTGTAAGAAATAATGGATGATGCAAGTGTAAGAACATTGTTCTAGAAATACACTTGCAAGATGGTTCAGAGACCACTGGCTTTGATGTGGGGAGTTTGGATTGGAACTCTGTACAAGATTCTGGGTAGAAATTTTATTGATGGGTGCAACAGTTATGTGGAGTAGAAAGCCTAGTGGTCTCTGGAGAAAATACCACGCTATGGCATAAAATTCTTAGACATATTAGAGAGAAGGGCCTTCAAATACTGCATGGTGATGGTATGGTAGAACTTATATCTAATTTCTCTATAGATTTCTATTTTTAAACATTGTCTATATGGCAAGAAAAATCGGGTGAGCTTCCCCTCTAGTGCTAGGAGGTCGAAAGGGATATTAGAGCTTGAGCACAGTGATGTGTTTAGACTTGATTCAGTTCCATCACTGGGTAATTCTATGTAATATGTCTCATTTATAGATGACTTCTCAAGGAATAGATGTATATATTTCGTAAGGAATAAATATGAATTATTTGATAGGTTTGAAGAATTTATGGCTTTGGTGGAACATTAGACAAAGAAGAAGATTAAGGTGTTAAGGACAGATAATGGTGGAGAGTTTTGCAAGAATGAATTTTAAGAGTTTTGTAAGAAGTGTGGAATTGCATGACATAATACTACTCCATACACACCTTAGTAAAATGGAGTTACAGAATGAATGAACATGACATTGATGGAGAATTCATGAAGCATGCTCAGTGGCACTGAATTAGGGTAGGAATTCTGGGAAGAGGCAATGGATATTACATGTTACCTGGTTAACATATCATCTTCATCAGTGTTGGAGAATAAGACTCCACATGAGGTATGGACTGGTAAGAAACCCTCTCTTTCAAATATGAGGGTATTTGGCCATGATGCATATGTACATGTTCCAAATGAGAAAAGAACCAACTTCGATAGTAAATCTGAAAGGTGCATTTTTATTGGATATAAGGATGGTTTAAAAGGTTATAACCTTTGGAACCCAGAAACAAGGAAGGTTGCGTAAAGCCAAGATGTGGTGTTTAGAGAGGTGAACAATGTTATTAAACAAGAAGTCCTACCAAAGGAACTTGAAAAAAAAACATAAGAGTTTGAACTAAAGGAGGAAGAATCAAACTCTACAACAGAACAAGAATCAGAATAATAAGAGCCATAAAATCCAATTTTGAGAAGATTGGTTCGAGAGAGAAGGAAGCCATAGACATATAGTCCATATTCTTTTTGCATAGAATTTTATTTATCTATTACTGATTTTTCTCCGAAGAAAACTCCAAAAAGAGGACATGGTTGATGAAATGGAATCTTTGACAAAAATAAGGCTTGCAATCTGGTGGATTTTTCAGATGGAAGGAAACTCATCCACTGCAAATGGGTGTTTAAGAAGAATATTAATGCGTAAGGTAAGGTGGAGAAATACAAAGCATAGTTGGTAGGAAAAGGTTATTCCTGGGTGTCGGGAATTGATTTCGGTGATATTTTTTCTCATGTTGCCAGGTTAGCTTCTATTAAATTATTTTTATCTTTTGTTGTTTCTTTTGATTTTGAGGTAGAATATATGGATGTGAATAAAACAATTCTTCACAAGGATATGGAATAATATATCTACTTCAAGCACCCAGAAGTCTTTGTGGTGAAGGGTAAGAAAGTGTCAGACCAGGAGGTAACTCCACAAAATAGAATGTGAATTTGATAGAGGGTGTACATGAATTTATACTTGGAGGTGAGACTATTGGGATTCATTTCCCAATGTCTCTTAGACTTCCTTATTTCCTTATTTAAACTATTATACAATTTCAACCAATCCCTTAAGATTAGGTGCCAACATTTCCCCCCCTTAATCTGAAGGGATTTTGATGAGTCCAAGCATGGTTCTGAATTCTTCAAAATTTTCTCTTCCAAGCGCTTTGGTGAAGATGTTTTCAATCTGCTCATTTATGGAACAATGACATAGCTAGATATTTTTGGCCTCAACATGATCTCGAACCAAATGGTATTTTCTATTGATGTGGTTCGTTCGATCATGGAACTTTGGGTTCTTCGCCAAATTTATTGCAAAAAAAATTAAGATAATGAGTGGAGTTGAATGCATTTGTTTCATATGGGAGTCTTCACAGATTTTCCTTAGCCACAAAATTTCCTTTCTCGCTTCAGCTGCTGCCATATATTCTACCTTAGTTGTGGAATCTGTTGGAACTGACTGTTTGCGTGATCTCCAGGAGACCACGCCTTATCCAAGACTCATAATATAACCTGAAGTAGATACCCTAGTTTATTTTTCCCCATCAAAGTCTGAATCATAGTATCCAAGTAAGCTGAAGTTGCCCACCTGTGTATATTTCATTCCAAAGTATTGATTCCCCTTCAAGTAATTTAGAACTCTTTTTTCCACAAACCAATTTCCTTCACAAGATTTTTTCATAAACCCGAAGATGATTCCAACAGAAAATGAGATGTGTGGTTTGGTAGTAGTTAGGTAGATAAGGCTTCCTACAAGCTGTCTATACTTCGTTGCATCCTCAAATTCCTTCCCTTCAATGGCTGTTACACCATTTTTTGGTCATCTAACCTATTATCATTAGATGAACCTCTTGGAACGGTGTCTCCTAACAAGCTACGAAACTGGTCCATTTTGATTATTTTTTATTATATTTAGTATAGCGCAGGGGTTTTGGGGTGAGTCAAAGCCCCGAACGCATTGTAATGGGTCAAAGGGTAAACTAGGGGTCCAAAAACCATGGGTTGCGGACCATAGGAATGTTGAGGCTAGATTGATATAAATAGAGATGCATTTTGGATTGTAAAGGATAGGAATTGATGAGTTATTGAGGTGGTTTGTTGTTTAAGCCATATGTTTGGGTTTTGGGGAACGAACTCCTGGTGGCTATGTGCGCGGAGATCCTAGTCCAGCTGTGTATGGACCCTGCTACTGTGTGCACAGGTTGGGAAGGGAATTGTAAGGAAATATTGATGAATGAATGAATGCGAAGGATTATCAGAGATCTGAATCTATGAGTACTGTTGTATGAATTGCTGATAATTGTTGTGTTATGTATTTTCTGTCTTTTCACTGGGAAGGTATTTGTACTGAATTCTTGGATCTAGATCTATTCCACTCTATTTATATAATATTGTGTTGATGTTATAGAAAGCATTAAATTAAATATCTAGTGCACGTGGATGAAAATAGATACATAATTAACCCTGCGAAGAAACAAGGTAATCTGGGAATTATGAAACAGAAGGCAACTTTTCTTGCCTTACCCTTCCTTTATCAAGGTGCAGAAACCTGGTTCTAGCATCCACCTATACTACTTCAGGTGATTCTATGACCTACGAAAGCAGATCACTGTCGAAAGGGCCAGTAGTATAGGGGTTTTTTGGAAAACATTTCACACCAAACTTGGGTCAGGACCCCTCAAGCCAACAAACGGTTCCATTTCTGGGACCGAAAGGAGTCTGAGAAATGGAATTAGGTAATGACAAGATAATATTGGAAGCCTAAAAGAAAAGAGATCAAGGACTGGTTCGAAAGACAGATCCAGGAGTTCGCAGTAAAAGAAAATCGCAGTGAGAAGTTAACGATGGAAAGGTGGAAAAATAGGTACGTCTTTACTGAAAGCTACGAAATATTCTTTGTCACTTTTGTGATTGAACTCTAATAGTGTCTGGCCAGGCTGGTGGAATTCCAGAAGTGATGGAAGGATGAGCGGGTCACTTTGTGGACCCCAAATTTTCTCGAACAACTGGAGAAAACTAATAATACTATCACACGCATGGTGGATCACTGGGTGGATAGTGTGCTAGGAGGATTTGTGACAGAATTTTCCATTGATCATTTTGTATCATACTCTGAAGCCGAATGACGATTCTTCAAAGGATTCCAAGGAAAATTCCTGAGGACATTACCATTGCTGATCAAGAAATTACTGTGCGAAAAGAGAATTTTGTGTAATCATACTAACTGAATGACCTCAGATCTAGACAGGAGCATGACTCGCAGTGGTAAATACTATCGGACCAACCTTGCGGGAGGGATATCCACCTACAATCTGTTGCAGGAACCAGTTGTGCAAGATTCCCTGGTTGCATTGCCACCTCAGACGTGCAAAGGTAAGAACTCACCTGTACCTCCACCCCCCCTATATAGTGGTATGGCTGCGCATTTGAAACTACCTACCTTCAAGGGGGTAGGAGACGAGGATATGGACCGATTTTGGTTTGTGGCAGACTCTATCTGGACTGCGCAGAATGTGGTAAGTGACACGATAAGGAGGGCACATTTATCTTTATCATTCAAAGACAGAGCTCTGGACTGGTATATGTGATACGTTGCCCGGAATGGGACCGCCTCCATTCAAGATATCAAGGATGCTCTGAAGCAACAATTTTGGAAGCCAAAATATTATTTCCAGCTTGTAGTGGAAGTAAATGACTTCAAACAAGGTGCGTATGAGTCAGTATGGGAGGCTGATCAGCGATTGAAGAAGGAAATTAGGGAAGGAGGGTTCGAATATGATGATAGACAACATACGGAGTGGTTCATCGCCATTTTGTTACCTCAACTGCGTATGCCGATGAGTCATCCGACCTTTGAATCACAGGAGAAAGCTATGGAAGTCACTATGAAATTAGAAGTTGCACCCTGAGAGGATACATCAATAGGGGTACAACAAATCTAGGAACAACTTGGGGCTATGAATATGGAGATACAGAACCTACGCAAAGAGCAAGGAAAGGACATCTATGCAGATATTTGATGCATACGTTACTGGGCGTCTGACCATATGAAGGATCAGTTCCCTCTGCTGACCGATTATATGTAAGCAGGAGGGTCTAGTCTGATACACCCAGGGGAAAGTAGGGAACCTGTCCTATGGAGACTAGGATCCAGCAGATCTGCGCTAAGGTGTGATGATTTTCGGGTAGCAGGCCTACATGATACGAACCATTTCCCTCGGCTGGGTGCGTACATCCCAGAACTAAAGCAAAAATAGTTCCGATTCTACCGATCAGTGGGACATGATGAGCAGAACTATCGAACATATGACTTAATGATGGATCGCGGGAACTTATATCAGGTGCAATCAGACACTGCATCGCCAAGACTTGCTATGCACTTTGGAGGATCATCGGCTTGAGGCAGAGGAGGTCGGGGAGGAAGCACAGACTGAGGATGAGGTCAGCTAATCTGCTGTAACTGTGGAGAAATAGGGCACTTTTCCATAGAATTCCCTAATCCCACCAGGCCATCGTGTAAATATTGTAGATAGCTAGACCATGAGGTAGAAGACTGTCCAATTTTAATAGCCAAGATGCAAGAAAA
Organism: Pinus albicaulis; assembly: GCA_034641835.2. Lineage (NCBI taxonomy): Eukaryota > Viridiplantae > Streptophyta > Pinopsida > Pinales > Pinaceae > Pinus > Pinus albicaulis. Next base: position 732,303,180 of record CM076582.1, read on the forward strand.
GCAACCTACCCCTACGGAGAACGTATAGACGGTTAAAACTAAGCTAAGAGAGGCATATCCAAGTGTAAAAGTCATGACACGTAGCGGGTTGGACACCCAGGGAAAAAAATAAGGGCTTGCCTCTCGGAAAGGAGTGTCTTGCAAAGAACAAGTACCATTAGCAGCCCCCACGCAGCCCCAGGTTGAAGAAGGAATTGAGCCATTTTTAAAGGCATGTCTGAAGTTGCTAAGGAATCCGCAGGCTCTAGGAAATCTCCTAGCATTACTGAATACCTGTGCAGCTTGGCCAAATTTGATCCTTGAGACCAAGGATGTACACAAACTATACAACTATAAGAAATGCACCGGGAGATAAATGCGATTGACTGCACAGATCGAAGACTATGAAATGGATCATGTTATCTCAAATCTTGGATCAGATGCCAACATCTTACCAAGAAAAGCATGGAAACGAATGGGAGAACCTAAATTATAATGGTCCACTATCCAGCTGTGAATGGAAAATCAACAGAAAATCATCCCTCTGGGTAGGTTACCGAAAGTCATGGTTGACATTGTAGGGGTTAGGGTCCTAGCTTATTTTAAAGTAATAGAAATCGTTGAAGATGTGGACCCCTACCCTGCGCTCCTTGGGATAGACTGGGAAATAGACATGGGGGGGGTCATCAATATCAAGAAATGCAGCATGGTGTTTGAAAATAAAGGTACGCGTGTCATAATACCCCTAGCTCCAGTAGAAGGTGCGTGGTATACATAGCCAGCCTATGCAAAGGAGGAATTAGATCACATTTATAAGATAAATACGCAGGATGAAGATTCGGTTAACCCCATGGATGAAGGAATGCTTTATTGGGAAAAGGACAGTGAATGTTTTTCTAACTCCAATGAGGAGTTGGAGAATTGGCAAGGTTGGTTACATGAGGTTTCGGTGCTTCAAAGCCTTCAGACCATTAGGAATTTCCATCGCATATCTACCATAGAAAAAACCTTGCCTTGCCAGGAGGACACAGGTGATAATCAACAGCCCGAGGAGCCTAAGATTCCCACGGAACACAGGTGAGAAGCACTACCGCTAACCCGATGCACAGCACCTACGCAAGGACTGGCATTATTTACTCAAGGGAAGTATTGGAGTAGGGTGATTCTGCGTATAGGAACCCCAGTGGCCAGGTGGGCTCCAAGTTCAGTCGACCTACGCGGATACCTACTGACATACAACACTCAAGGGTGCAATCAACCCTTGCCCGACCAGACTTACCAAGGTACCAATTACCTAACATAGGATTACGGACCTGTATACAACCATGTATATCCGAGAGAATCTGCGAACATCTCAAGTAATAATTAACATAAGGATGTATGATGTAGCCTTCTCACACAAGGACGTCCCACCCATGAACAAAGTAAAGGCCTTGAAAAAACTAGTGATCAACTTGCAGGTACACCTTGCGTCAACCCTCACTCAAGGTACGCAAATGACCTACAAGCATCACCCATGGTCTGAAATTCCATGGACATGACCTTGGGCACGATGGATGACCGTCATCACACACCGAATTAATAATAAAAGACACTTGCAAGCACAAAAAATAGGCAGGAGATCATCAATGCCAACATTTATGATAAGCACAGTCCAACAGATCAAGGGTACATGCCACGCAAGAGCTACCTTGCCATTAAATAGCTTTGGCTGGGGCACGGATGGCTGGAAAACTTCGGGTTAGGCTATTTATTCACCCTTCAATAGGCTTTGTCTATCTGCATTCTAGTTTTTTGTATTCATCCATACTTTATGTAACTCTCGTCTCTCTATTCAAAAGATGGACCCCAACCTGCCAAAGGAACTATTAAGAGGACCCAGGGATGCTGAGTGTAGTAATAGGAGTGAGCAAGGGATTTTGACGGAAAGGATTATCTATGAACCATGCTCAATAGGAACGCTGCAGTACAAGGAAATGCTACGACTTTTCTGCCATTTCCGAACGCCTCCCACTAGAAGCAATTTATGTTCACTCCCTCGCGCTACCATAGTTCGCACTCCTGACCCAACTACTTGGGATGTTCAATTAGTCTTAGCATAGCTATTTAGTATAGAGTTACAAGGACTATCCTCCAGACTATTGCGAGATTTTCACCGCCGTGACCGAGACAGGAGACATCAGTATGACATGCCTCCTGAAGTACGAGCCTAGCAGATCACTGTGGTCACTGATGCAACACGTATTATTTAGGAGCAGCTGGTGCAGGGAGCCCAATTGGTCGAAAAAACTACGCATCTATGGATGACAGCACAGCACCATTCCACGCTTCAGTGTGTCCAATAGGAATTACAGTAGGCAGAAGTTGTTCTGGAGCAAGTCCTAGCCTCCACACTTTCGCCCATCTCTGCGTAGCGCCTAGCCACCATGGACAGGATTGAGGACCTTCGCCACTCTAAGAAGGTTGTTTGAAAATGGTTGAAGCCCTGGTCTGATACCACACTACAACTTACACACGATGTTGAGTCTGCCATTGCATGCCTCCACTGGCTGTTAGAATGGGTTGCTACAGATACAGATGGACCTGCCTCTCTGGCGTTGGTCAACATTGCGCAAAAAGCTACGGTCCGAAGTCAGGACGTACTCCCTCCACTTGTCCGTAGTCTGGCTACTTTGTGCACGCAAATAGTAGATGCACCAGTGTAGTGACTCGGGACGAGTCACAAGATTGTGTTGCAGGACTGTTGGAATGGGGTCTCCTAAAAAGCTACGAAACTAGTCCATTTTGATTATTTTTTATTATATTCAGTATAATGTAAGGGTTTTGGGGCGGGTCAAAACCATGAACGCATTGTAATGGGTCAAAGGGTAAACTAGGGGTCCGAAAACCATGGGTTGCGGACCATAGGAACATTGAGGCTAGATTGATATAAAAGAGATGCATTTTGGATGGTAAAGGATAGGAATTGATGAGCTATTGAGGCGATTTTTTGTTTAAGCTATCTGTTTGGGTTTTGGGGAACAAAATCCTGTTGGCTCTGTGCGCGGAGATCCTAGTCCAGCTGTGTGCGGACCCTGCTGCTGTGTGCTCAGGTTGGGAAGGGAATTGTAAGGAAGTATTGATAAATGAATGAACGCAAAGGATTATCAGAGATCTGAATCTATGAGTACTGTTGTATGAATTGCTGATAATTTCTTTGTTATGTATTTTCTGTCTTTTCACTGTGAAGGTCTATGTACAGAATTCTTGGATCTAGATCTATTCCACTCTTTTTATATAATGTTGTGTTGATGTTATAGAAAGCATATAATTAAAGATCTAGTTCACTTGGATGCAAATAGATACATAATTAACCCTACGAAAAAAGAAGGTAATATGGGAATTATGGAACATAACGTAGCTCTACTTGCCTTACCCTTCTTTTCTCAGGGTGCGGAAACCTGGTTCCAACACCCACCCATACTACTTCAGGTGATACTATGACCTGTAAAAGCAGGTCACTGCCGAAAGGCCAGTAGTATAGGGGTTTGTTGGCAAACCTTGCACATCGAACCTGGGTCAGGAGCCCCCAAGCCAACAGGACCCAAGTACACCATGTAAGACCAATTTTACCGTAAGTAAAATTGCTTTCACTATGAAAAAAACTTAGTATACCACCTTTATTAAGTTGTTTATTGTCTAAACAAGGAAACCCCATGAGGAAATATTAAATAAATATACATTTGTTTGATTTTCCTCAGGGAATGATTAGTTAAACAACATTTTAATTAATATTCCTAGTTATATTTAACCCAAAACAAGGAAATTAATTAGATAAATCATTATTTATCTTTTTATTTTCTAGAAATAATTATTTAAACCTTATTTAAATAATATTATTTGTTAAATATGACTAAATCACCCTTAAATAATTAAATAAATAATTATTTATTTGATTATTACTCAACCACATCCTTAAATGATAGATAAATCATTTATTTATTTATTATTTACAAATAAAGGGATTTGACCCAAGTCAAATTCCTTTTCCCTCTAACAAATATAATAAAATATTCCATAAAAGTTGGATCTTGATTTGGTTAATAATATTTTAACTATGCACCAATATCTAGAATAACTCAATATTTTATTATAAATAGAAGGGTTTTCCCATTCATTTATCACCTTTTGTTGCCTAAATATCACTCTAGATCTATACATTTGGTCTGACTATTGATCCACCATCATAGTCATATTTTGCTACCATTTTGTCTGGGTTTTCTACATCATCAAGAGAGAGGAATTCTAGATCTGAAGTGTTGAGGACTTACAAGAACCCATCCCATTGAGGAGAACATGGAACACCCACTTGTGTTTTCCTCCCAGGTGCCATTAATATAAAATTCCTTCAATATATTCTTGTCTTGTCTATTGGATGCATGGAGTAAATCTTGCTTTTTCTACTGCTTAATGTCTTCTAATGCATAGATCTATATTTTTACAGCATTTTATTTTGATCACCTAACTACATATATGAGGATATTAGTACTCATCTTTGTTGTTAGGGTTGTTTTTTCTGCGCAGCTAAAGTGGTCTTTTTTCGTATGCTTGGAATCAAGATTCATACTAACAACTAGCGACTCCGCACAGGTTTACGATTACGACCATTGTCATTTTTCTTATCCTTGCATATCCAGCTGCTTCAAACCCTAGGATTTCTCTTCAACCCCTTGTTTTTTCTTTTCTTGATGTTGTTTTTAACCTATAAAATCCTAAAACGATAAAAATTCTGACTTCTGTGTGTTTTCGGACCTATTGCACAGGTGACAGACATCAGCTGCATCTGAGACGAAATTTTTTTATGAAATTTTCCGCTGAGAGGGACGGAGGTGCAGGTCACACTTTTTGGCCCAAAACCTACAACCTGGACCCTCAGGATGCACCTTCCACCCCAAAAACTGCGACCTCTGCTAAAAACAAGTCAGAAACTACGACTTGGACTTTTTGTAGGGATTTTTTTGAAAATTTTATGGGTTTGTCTGAGCCTCTATTCAAGGTTGTTTGACCTTCATCTCCACCCATTTTGGACCTGTACTTGTTCTGTTTTTCTCAACTAAGTGGGAACCTAGCCCCCTAGGGCTTTAGTACCTTCCACTTTTTGTGGAAGAGTTTTTGTTGTTGCAGGTTGTATGAAATTTTAGAGTCTTCAGCCATTTTTTCGGATACCTCACCTTCAGATCCGCTTCAGATCGGCTTGTTATCCATAAAAATGACCTCATTTAGCTTTTTTTGGGTTTTCCTCTAGGGTTCACTCCATTTCCCTTCAGGAGATAGTCTTTCGCCACCTCTTTTACAACAATTTTTCCTCTGATTTGTTGTTGTTTTCTACACCACTTTCCAGTAGATCTTGTCTTTTAGATCCCTGTCCCTCTTGACCTTAGATATATTGTCTTTTTAGTGTTTTTTGCTGATTTTTTTCTCATCTATATGCTAGTTATTGAGAGACCTGCCTCCTTGGGTTTAGATTATTGCATTATTAGTTGTTTCTTTTCTGTTTTTGCATGCCTATATACTGTCATTTGCAGGTTTATTTACAGCTATACATCACACTTTTTCTTTTTCTCTACAAACGTTTGGGTTTAAAAATTAAAATTTACACACTTTTACGCACACACCCTAAATGAAAAAGGGCTTGGATAACACCTTCAAGAAAAGACACTAAAACATTGAAATTAATTGATCCTGCACCTCTTTGCCCTTGTTTTGACATTGTAATCAGTTGATCCTACACCTCCCTACCCTTGTCGGTCTCTTTTTCCTTTATGATGTGTTGTGTCATCACCATTGCACCACCAAGGCATTTATCCCAGGGACTTCTTGGCCTTCACCTTAGTTTCTGGTAGGAAGACTTACCCCTCCGCATAGGATTCGAGTTAGTCCTCCATCGATTCTGCATATCGACTCTTCTTTTGTTCCTTTGGGTTCCCCTTCTCGTTCCGCCTTCGATTCTCCTCTTGACACATTCACCATGTCTGGTGCAGGACCTAATGCTAGTGGTAACCCTGGCCCTCAGGCTGGGAATACCAATAGTGGGACCGCAACGGACGCTACCCCGACTGTGGCCTTGCTCCCCTTCATGGAAGGCCTCAGCCTCCCCAATTTTGACCAGTTGATAAACAACCCTATACACCATGACACTAGTTGGCCTTCTATGCAGATAAATCTCCCTTTTGACATCCCAAAGTTTGAAGGTCATGCTGGAGAAGATCCTTCAAATCATGTTCGATCTTTCCACATATGGTGTTCGTCTAACTCCATTACCAATGACTATGTCCGTCTTCAGTTGTTCCAACGAACGCTTACAGGTGAAGCTTCTAAGTGGTATGTTGACCAGGACACTTCCCCTCATACCACCTTCGTGACTTTTTCCCGAGATTTTTTGTCTCACTTCCAGCCTCCCCTTCATTATGACACTAGTATCTAACTTTTGACTTCTTTTCGTGTATCACCTGCGACCCGCCTATCCGATCATGTCCAGGAATGGCGAAGAATAAAGAGCCTATTTCAATCCCCTACCTTCAAAGACCGTGTCTACATGGACTGGTTCCTTAGATCTCTCTTGCCTCCTATCGGGAAAGATGTCGCATCGCATTTTCCTCAAACCAAAGAAGTCTCCCTCCAAATGGCGTTAAAATATGACCTGATCTATGCTCAGTCGGGTTATGTTTATACTGTTATACCTGATCTTCCCTAACCTGGTGGTGCCAACACACCAGGGGCACCTCATGCCACCGACGGTATCGTTGGAGCTCTCTCTCATCCATACGCTCAACCTCCCATGGGTTATGGTTTTCCTGGGGGGGTGCACCTCCTGCACCTTTCCCCCTCCCGGTAGCACGTATCCAAGATATGGAATGCCTCCTCTTTTGGCCCAACCTCCTGTTTACCACACTGTTACCCAACCTCCTTATTATCCATATCCATAGTTTGGTGCTCCAGCTCCTCCAACATTATCACCTCCGCCTCTCTTGCCTTCTCAACCCCCGCAACAGCAGCCACCACCCCCTCAGGATCAGGTGGATGCACAGCAGGTATTTGTGGCTACTCAACCACCTGAAGGATAGGTGGCTACTCAACTGCTTCCATCTTGTACCCCCGATTACCAGGTTCTCATGATGAAATCTGCCCAACCTCTAACTGTAGACATCAATCTTTAGACTCGGTCCCCTCTATAAAACAAGCATCCTGCTATGTATGTCCTTGAGCCGCCTCCTTTGGTCTCTTTAGAGCCTCTTTCAACACCTAATGGTCCCTTGAAGATCCATCAGCCTAAGGCGGAAGTTCATACTAATATCCCTAAAGGAACACTACGCCGAAATGCTATTTTAGGAGAAGCTGCCCATTCGTATAGCCTTGTAGATTATTTGGCACAATCTCCTACTACCATTTCAATGCTGGAACTCCTCTAGTCGTAACCTTCACAATGAAAAGCTCTACTATCTACCATGGGCACTATATATCCTTTCGACGATCAATTGATTTTCTTTGATGTTGACAGGTCAGAACATCCTCCTCTCCCTGATTCTGTCGCCTTCCAAATCCAGTCAAGATCCGGAACGCCAACGTTTCCCAATGCATTATTAATGAGAGGGCATCCACCTGTGTGATGTCCACTTCAGTTTGGAAGCAACTCTGATCACCTAAGTTGGCTCCTTCCACGATTAATCTCTGAGTGTGGGATGGCCTCGCCTCCCAGCCCATTAGCTTATTCCACAATTGTCCTATTACTCTTGCGGGCAAGACTATTTGCGTTGACTTAGAAGTCATAGATGCCCCCATATATTGTGACATTATATTGGGTCATAGCTACACCTATGTGATGTCGACTGTCCCATCTATGGTTCACCGCAAGACGTTCTTCTCTCATAATAGAAATATAGTCACCATTGACCAGTTGACATATTACGAACCGAAGTCTCAGACCTCCTCTGATTCCACCATCTCTTGGTGGCCAATAAGAAACCATCGATCCTTTGACCAGTTTCTCACCCAGAGTCTACAAATATTCCTCATTGCTTGAGACATTCCCTGGTATTCCCCCTCCTGTCTCTAATCCTAGCTCATCAAATGTTTTCATGATGCAATCGTCTCGGGCTACCCTCAAGTGGCCCACCTCGGCTAGTTAGCAGTCTCCTCACCCCCTGCAGCCTACTCCTAGCCCTTCGATTCAGCCTTCTGGACCTCCTCCTCCTGGCCCTTCAGCTGGTATTCATGAGCCTCTTTACCCTCCTGGAATGGTTCCGCCAGGCCTTAAATATTTAGGAGCCATCCTGCTTGGCCATTACCCCTCTTGTCAGATACTATTCCTAGCTCCTCCCCCATGAGTGTACATGGTACCTGTCATGGCCACCCTCTCTATTTCTAACTTGACCCTTGGGATTCCCGTCTGGTACCTTAATCCTCCAGCTGCTACCCCGCCTGGTCAACCCCAACCTTATCTTGCTTTGACCCCAGTTCAACCGGTCCCCATGACTTCTCCTACTGCAACAGTGCCTCAGCCACCTCAACAAGAACCACCTCCTCTTGCGACCACTTCGGGTAAGAATATTTTGTAGCCGCTACAACACCACCCAAAATTTTGGGGATATTTAAAATTTCAGGTCCCCCTCTGCTCGTTTAAGCCATTAGGGTTTTCACCCGGCCTGTGATCAGTGACATACACGTGGCCTTTTCCTAGCCCCTCATAAACCTTCTCACCTTCATGAAAAAATTATTTCTCTGCAGCCATGCCATGTGTGGGGGAGTCGCCATGCATATACTCAAATGGAAATTTCTCTGTGCATTAAGTATTTTCATTAGAAGCCCTATCATCATGGATCATATACGCATTTTGTTTGGATACTTCACCAAGCTCATGTAAATTATTTGAGGGCATCATTCTCTACAGGGTAAATTTGAACTAATTGATGTTATAATGTTTCATACAGGTCAATCCCATGGTTGATATACTCATCAATGTCATCACCACACAGAGGGAAATAAACTGAAGCTAAACAACAAAGGCGCAGTTGGGGAACATGAAACTTTCATACCCCGTCCATATGGGGATGAGAACTAAGTCTACAATCGAAGACCTCGGCAAGACAAAGAACCAGGACACGCCAACAAGTGAGAAGGAGGAGCAAGTGAACATTATTTTCAAATGGAGGATGGTGTGGTGTATGTTATTCAAATAAAGGATCAAGGGAAGAATTATTCATGATTGCTGATGCAACCAAATTCTTCACTGATGCACATCGGATACTTAGACTCATTTCATTGGGAAATATAAGAATCCTGGAAGAGTGTTCTGACATTGGCATATCAGAGTCTTGGTGTTTCCCATGGCGATTTAAGTATCTCTCCACTCTGTGCCTTCAGAAGTACTTTTGTTGAAGACATTCAACACTCCGAAAAAAGTGAAGAGATACTTGGAGCATTGTCCTTTGTCTTTTGGACATTAACTTTGGTGCTTTGATTCAAGTATATATTTATAATGTTGAAAGTTGATGACAATAGAGAAGGTGAGGCTTTTGCATTGTATTCTCTGTTATGCAGGCACGCCAAAGTTAGCCTGCTGCCAAAAATCCAAACTGCTGATGAGGAACTTTCGACATATAAACTGGAACTTCCTCCTAACATAAGGAAGGGGTCAAGAATAAGAAATATTATTGAAAGGCATAAAAGCCTTCAGTATGAGCTACTGGTTTTGGCTTTTCTGGGCACTTGTATGGTTATTGGAGATGGTGTGCTAACACTAACCATTCTTGTGTATTCTGTCTTCTTGGGCTTTAAATTTGTTGTGACAGAACACCTATATGAATATGTATTTGTTTCCTATTTCATGTTGTATAGTGGTTTGCCTTTTCGAGCTACAACATTATGGGACACAACGGATAGGTTTCATCTTTGCCCCAATTTTTATGATTTGGCTTCTATATATCAGTGCACTCGGTTTAAATCACATTATTCACTGGAACCCGAGAAATTTATCTTACACTCTCTCCATATACTATGAGGAGCACCCGGTCTAGAGGATGGAAGTCTTTGGGTGGCATTTATGTTATGTATCATAGGTTCAGAAACAATGTTCGTAGATCTTGGGCACTTTTCAAAATTGTCAATAAAGATCGCTTTCACTTTTATGGTTTATCCTACCTTGTTTTTAGCTTACATGGGTCGAGTTGCTTACATTTCACAACACCATCAATGTGTTAATCCAATCGGCTATTTATTTTCAGTGCCAGAAACTGTTAGATGGCATATGATTGGAGTTACGAGCCAAGAAATGATCGCAGAGACATGTTCAATCATTAAGCAATGTTCGGCACTTGGTTACTTTCGTAAGGTAAAGGTGGTATGAATGTCAAATAAAATACACATGAGGGTATACACTCCTGAAATCACCTAGATTTTAATGACATTATGTCTTGTTGTTACGTTTGATTGAGGGATGTTAAGCATATAGGAAATTCCCTCTAGACTCCCTTGGAGGCCATCATTATACTAAGAGGAATTAAAAATTGGAAAGGCCTTGTTTGGCTACGTGTTAAAGGAGCATAAATCACGATAAATTCATTTGATTACGAGGGCAATGGATACCTAAGCCAAACTATCAGAAATGGCTCCCAAATGACGACATAAGGCATGAAATCAATGACCCGCGAGAATGGAGAATCCAACAAAGGTGAGCTGGATAGTGCAAGTCCCCACCTCTCATGCCGCATCACATGGAACACATGTTGCCAAATGCATGACACAAAGGCGAGCTCCTCATGCACGAGTGATATTTGTGATGCCGCGTGCAAACAAAAGGAATTTTATCAAGGAGGTCGATAATACACAGCGCCTTTGAGGGTCATTTATCTCTACACCGTCAGTATGCCTGACATATAAGGCTCCGATGGCCTATTCGAGCTACTCAAGTCTGGCATGCAATGATAACATTTAGCATGGTTATTTTTTAGTGTGGGTAGAAGGTTTAATCCCTTCCAGTTTGGGATGTATTATCTCATCCAATAACTTGGAATTCATTTGACGACCATGGCAAAGGACCATCGTCCTTCGATCAGATGTTTTAAGACCTAAATGACCCAAGAAAGAGTCTACATTTGCACGTTGTGGAGTTAAATAAATATCCATAACTCGCATGCCTTATTAACTGCCCACAGAGTCATATTTTCTTAAGTGTTGGCACGAAATGAATACCTATGCATTGCGGTTTTGAATGCGTTGAGATCTAGTTCTCTTGATGGATTCTGTATCCATTGGAGGCTCGTGAGAAGAGGGGCCTTGCATGCATTTTTGGGCACTACGCGTAATCACATCACAAATTACAGTTGCACTGTCCATTATTTTTCATTGCTCCTAAACTCAGAGAGTGGGAGTGACCGCGTATACAACTGGAGTAGAACTATGAGGTCACATTTCAAATGAAAGAAGAACCAAAAGAACGCTGGGTTGCATTATCCCTCAAGTCGCTGGGTCGCGAAACTCATGGAGTGGTTGAAAATGCAACTGGGTTGGAGCTGCGACCCTGCGACCTTCGTGAGGTCACATCCCACATTAAAAGCATAGTCACGTTATCCTTCTAGGTCGCTAAGCTGCAAACTAATGGAATGAACAGAATATTCAACTTGGGTTGAAATTACGACCGTGCGACCTTTGTGAGGTCACATCTCACCTTAAAATACTAATTCACACTATTGCTAAGTTTGCAAGACCTCACGTCCAGAAGGCAGTTGGGGTTGCAACCTCATAATTAAATAATCCTGTGACATGTGATTTACATGCACGAATTGAGAAAGCCTATCGACGGTGTCTAGAGAAAGAGCATGACGAGTGGCATCACCATGGTTTCAAAACAATTAGATATGTCAATATGCAGGCTCGTGGGTAATTGATTTAAGTCATGAAAGCCAGATCTTGGAATTCTCATACGCACTCCAAATTGTGACATGTAATACCCCATTCCAAAGGGTCTCCTCGTTATTGATATCCCAACGAGAAGAGTATCTTCAATGCATATCATGGTTTCCGTATGAAGAACATAAGGAGGGAATAGTCCTAGTTGGCATGCCCTTTCCAATGGTTTTTAGACCAATAGGGGGTGTTATGTAATACCGAAAAGGCAAACCTCTACCCCAACCATGCAAGATCGATGGCTCTGATGACAGAGGTACTGAGGCCGAGATAAATACATCTACATCAATCCTATTGATGGGTTCTGCCGAAAACATTCAGATCCTGGGAGAACTCAGTAGAGACTACGCTGTGGCACATAGCTCAGGCTTTAACTTTCTAGATGCCTTTTCTTGTGGCTTTTAGCTCCCCAGAAACTTGCTGTTATATATGGATGATCACAGCCTTTATGTGTGGGATGTACATAATCTATCAAAGATCTCCAAGGTCTGTGCATATTTTTCTCACAATGCCTGTATATGGGATATTTCTAACCATATACCAAATCACAATATGGAAACCAGAAACCCATTACATTCTGTGGGAGATGGCACATGTAGAGGGTATTTTATCCTATCAACGGGTTTCACTGCAAACATTAAGATACCGGGAGAAATCAGTGAAGACCAAGCTGTGGCACAACACTTGACCAAACAGGGGTCTAAATTTATTATTTTCACTCTTACAATTAATTAAATAAGTCTATGGAATTACTATTATTTGATCATGAAGACGTGTAACCTATGCTATGTGATTTCAAGTGAAAGTTTTATTTGCACGAGGAGCCAAAGTCTTTCCCAATAAGCAAAGAGGTCCTTTGCAGAGAAATTGGATTGTCACGAAACCCCAAGAAACTCACTCTAAGCTCAAAGGCACCTAGTCACGTTCACGAGACAGAGATGCAGGAAAAGGAATCATGCCATGAATCCAAGAGATCACTGAAAGAAGAACGCAAGTTAGAAATTGTTCAAGGTTGCAGGTTGCATATTTGCTTGAGGTCGCAAGTCGCGGATTGACCGAGGTCACAAGTCGTAGATTTGATCAAGGTCGCAGGTCGCAGATTTGCTCGAGGTCGCAAGTCACGAATTGACTGAGGTCGTAGGTCACAGATTGCCCGAGTTCGCAAGTCGCCGATTACCCAGGGTCGCAGGTTGCGGATTCCCTGAGGTCTCAGGTCACGGATTTCCTAGGGTTGTGGGTTGCAAATATTCCAAGTCACAAACTAGCCCAATAGTTGGTAAGACCAAGAGTCAAGGGGGCAACTCAAGGGTCATCTCAGCCTATATGTACAACTTTGAGAAAGGATTCAAGGGAGTTTTAGCTCGACAATGAAAGCTATATGATAGAGGAATGGTTGCTAGAGAGCTAAAGGCACTTAGCTCTTGGTATCAATTAGAAAGAAGGGTAGCGAGGCTAGGATTTTGCATCATGCTTTGAGATGAACAAACCATGTTCCAATATTGGGTTTTAATGAGTTGTAAACATGTATTTTATGTTGCAGTAGCATTAATAATATATTCTCCTTCCCGGAACTGATTCACGTTCTTGTTTGTGGTGATAGTACTAGCTGTCTAGTGCTTCATTATGTTGTATGTATGCTTTCATGCATGTCACCAATTATGAACTATTTCTCAATGGTTGTATGTATGTCTACTTTTGGATTAGTGTTTATTTGTCCTTGCCACGATGGTAGTCTATTGTGAACTACTTTGCAGTTAACTTCTGGCGTGTTTTATTTCATATATGTTTGACTGGTTTTTGGCTAACTGATCCCAGTTACGTCATACCCCCCTTTTATTTTTGCTGCTTAGACTTGCTCGTATCTTTGTTTATGGTTAGTTAATCTAGGGCTGATTTTGCTTCATTGATTGGTCATTTCACCTTCGCCTCTTCTCTGTCATCTTCTCATCTGACAACCAAGAGTGGAAAAAATTATGGTGGCAGCCGGGCCCACATACTGGATGGGGCTCCTAAACGATGTGAGGTCTAATTGGGACCTTTCACTAGGGAGACCTCCCTTGTTGTCTGCGGTACATTTTTGCCCGTCATCAAATTGGCGCTAGAAGGAGGGCCAGATGACAAGCTGAGCTCTTAGAGCCTGTAGTTAGTCTCATATCTGTAATGGTTCGTCCCCAAATCATTCTCCCAAGGTTTTTAATGGATTTATTTGGTTCTCGATGCTAAATCCCCGACGAACCTATATATCACTTGTCCCAGTTAAAATTCGATGGTGAAAATGGAGTTTCCATAACCAGGCACCTTTCGGATTTTTGTGAGTTTTGTGAGTGTTACGAAGTTGACAAGGAGGATTTGGCTTACGTTATTTTCTCCCTCACTCTCTAAGGTCACATTGAGAATTGGTGCCGCACATTGCCAGCAGCTTCCATCGATTCATTCGAACAGCTCGCCGGTAAATTGCAACAAGCCTTTCACAGGTACAATTTTCAAAATGTATTAATGAAGTTAAATGAGATCAAAATGGAACCTCAAGAATCTATAGAGGAGTTTGCTATCAGGTTTGTTCAATTTTTTCTTGAGTTCCCTGAAAGGGATGCCGATTGGACATATTTAATTGAACAATTTTGACACGTGTTTTTCGTTTTCCTAGAACAATTTCAATCGATAACAAAGCCTGATCCCGAGGTTTGTTGTGATAACGCTCAATTTTCCAGCTGTTCAGACTTTGTCCCGAAATATTCCACATACCCTATCAAATCAGAGCTTGAAAAGCATATTGGCCTAACATATCTCCCTGTCAATGAAACCTATCTCGAGTCCACTAAATGTTTTCCCGGGTATGATACTAAATCTCATTCTTATACTTATAATAAATCAAGTCCTGTCCTAGGAAAATTTGATTTCCGTACAAGAGCATTGGACCATGACAGGCATGCAGGGTGATTGTTTTCTCTGGATGACACTGAAGTGGAAAATGAAAGTCCTTGCATGGTTAATTCCCCCGCATCAGAATAATTTCATCCATTATTCCCTGATTTATTTCATGAGTCCGCCACACCAGTAATTTCTTCAATCCATTCAAAATTTTCTTATACTGGTATTGGTGACAATCATGAGCACACCGATGGTGTTTCACAATCACATTATGAAATTGATGAATCTCTTATGCCTGGTATTTTTCATCTGCAATCTTTAAACAACCAAATGAGTGACTGCCTATCTCAGAAACCTCAAGATGTTTCTTTTATCGATTCATCCCAACTGTTAACTCCTGGGAAGTCTAATATTCTGGTTGATGGCTTCCATGATAGTTACTTATATGAAAACATATTCACTCATGCCTCTGAGGACTGTCATTCGTATCTATTTTTCGACCATATGAAGCCTCCAAAATTTGATAATCCACTTTTGAATATTCAAGGACCCATCAGGAAATCAAAGCGATTCAACTTTTGCTGTCTGTTATCTCAAGTTCTCATGAACTAGATGAGACCCCTGAAACAAGTCGAACTAGTATTTCTCAAAGTAGGGTTTTTCAACTGACGGTTCCCATGCATCACACTCCTCTCAGCATAACTGCGTCAGATTTCAACTCATCTGGGCAAGCCTACCTTTCAATTGATGCTTCTCTGGGCACATCTTTCTATCCCCTAACAACTGATATGAAATAACCAATATACCCTAATTTCATCATTGGAATGGAAACACCAGCCATTGTCCCCAATATTTCTAGTTTTTGCCCAGCCAATACCAATTGCATTCAGGCGCAAGCATGTGATGTTTGGAAAACCTCTCTATCGCCTGAAAATCTTCCAGTCAATTCACCCCATCCTGGGAAATCTAAAGAATCTGACTGATTGGATTGTCAATCTGTCAATGTACAAACATTTGGCTGAATTGATATAAATATCACTGACATTTTTCCAATCACTATAATTGATGATCACATTCATTTGCCAGTTGATCTCATGAAACCATAAAAGTTTGGAAGCCCCTCGCTCGAGGGCCTAGATTTGGTCCAAGACAGTGAGGCATTTCAGCCTTCACTGAAAGTTAATTCGGATTCTCACATCCTCGGTGAAACCCGGGAACAAATTCGAACTAGGGTTTTCAAAATTAGGGTTTCTGCAAATGGATTCGCAAGCATCTCAAATTCGCCTGGCGGACGCCTATTTTTTCCATTCTGCCAGAGTGATCATCGTCAAAATCATGATGACATTCCTGGCTAGTTTGACGAATCCTATCCAATGAATGTACCTGCAAATAGGAAATGTTTTTCCCCACTTCTGTTGGACCTAAGGTTGTGCGTGGATGGATGTGTGTCATTGATAAATGATTTTATGTTTCGAATACATATTTCTATGTATCGGGATGAAAGTGAAATTCAGCTAGCACAATCCATTTTTGCACATTCTCTGGTAAGTATCCATGGGCTTCTTGCTATTGCACATGCTCTTCAGGTAAGTCTTATTGTTGGTGCATGATTTTGTATGTGGGCTCTGATTGTGAACATTGTTGTTCTTGCAGGGCGGGAACTAATGTGGTGGCTACACTGGAAAGCTGATTTTACATAACCCGACCACCTCTTTGGCTGAAATAGGGCTTTAGGATTAGGCTAGCTAGGATTTGCTAATAGAATTTGTTAGTTCAAGTTGTTAGTTAGGTTTTCATGTGAAATTTTTTCTTTATGGTTTAAAATTATGCTTCTTCTCTTTTCTTGCAGTCAATAGTTTATGCATTATGATTTTCCATTTATTTTTGCACTCATGTTTTTTTTTCGGTATGCTTGTTGCTGCATAATATTGAGATAATCATTTGATGTGCTTTGTCTTCTTTTCCACCTATAAATAGTTGATCCTTCTCACACGTGGCATTTCATGGTGTTGAAAGCCTTGTCTATTACATTGGTTTATGTGCTTTCTTCCTCACATTATCCGCATTGGTTATTAACGTGGCTTGGAAAATTCCTGTACATTGCATGCTCCCACATGAGCCCTCATTAAAGCTCTAGGCCTTGAATCCCTTGGCGCCTAGCCTAGCCTTCTCAATCCCTTTGCACAGTTTTAAAGCTGATTGGTTTCCTTCACCCCGCTACATGAATTGAAACCCTAACCCTATTATTTTGTGGGGTTGTGGTGGTTACCCTAAGAGGCAACCTATTTTATAAAAAATAATCAAGATCGCATTCTCAGCTTTATCCCTATGAGTCTAAATCCATTAGCCAAGGAGATAGGAGATGGTTGCTTGGGGGGAACCTTAACGTGTTTGAATGACCTATTATACTTGTAACCTGAGCCTTGTGCCCAACATAGCCTCAAACATCTTAATGATTTATTTTACACTTTTCTCCTGGGGTGGTAGGTAGGATGTGAAGACTTGGCATGAGGGAAAACCTAAATAAAGATATCCTTCAGTTTCTGTCAAATAAGAAACAACCTCTCTTGCCCATAAAATATGTCGGGATCCCTCATCCCCCTATGCAAAATAAGTGCCACGAGCACATGAAAATAAGTGCTACAAGCACATGAAAAAAATAAGGGTAAAAGATTGAGAAAGGCTTCCTGCATAGAGAGGTAATGCAACGACTCTGCCAGGGTACTGAGCAGGCTCGCTGGCAGCGAAGCAACGTTTGTGATTTCTTGAAGTGACTCTACCGAGGTACTGTCCATGCCTGCTGGTAGCGGAGCAACACCAGAAAAATTATTTTAAAATTATGAATATAATAAGCTCGCTGCCTTGCTCTCTACATCCTCAACCAACCATTGGCTTCTGTGAACTTCCTCTTTGACTCATTGTGATTAATGGGGCCTAGTTGGAGCACAAGGATTGGGCATATCTGAAAAGGTAAAAATAATACATGGGTACCCTTAGAGCCTGTTCAATGTTCCCTTGCATCACTACCTGGACTCATAATTTTTTTGGGGTGTTGACAGAGATGTTGGATTCTATCAGTGGTTTGCCAATTGTTGTAGCCACTACAACACCACTCAAAATTTTGGGTATATTTAAAATTTTGGGTCCCCCTCTACTCGCTTAAGCCATTAGGGTTTTCACCGGGCTTGTGATCAGTGACATCCCTGTGGCCTTCTCCCAGCCCCTTGTAAACCTTCTCACCTTCATGAAAATATTCTTTTGCCACAACCACACCATTTTTGGGGGGATCACCATGCATATACTCGCATGAAAACTTCTCTGTGCATTAAGTATTTTCGTTAGAAGCCCTTTCATCATTGATCATTTAGGCATTTTGTTTGGATACTTCACCAAGCTCATGTAAATTATTTAAGGGCATCATTATCTACAGGGTAACTGTGAGCTAACTGATGTTATAATGTTTCATATAGGTCAATCCCACAGATGATATACTCATCAATGTCATCACCACACAGAGGGAAATAAACTAAAGTTAAACAAAAAAGGTGCAGTTGTGGAACATGACACTTTCATACCCCGTTCATATGGGGATGAGAACTAAGTCTACAATCGAAGACCTCAACAAGGACGAGAACCAAGATACGCCAACATGTGAGAAGGAGGAGAAAGTGAACATTATTTTCAAATGGAGGATGGTGTGGTGTATGTGATCCAAATAAAGGATCAAGGGAAGAATTTTTCATGATTGCCGATGAAACAAAATTCTTCACTGATGCACATCAGATACTTAGACTCATTTCATTGGGAAATATCAAAATCCTGGAAGAGTGTTCTAACATTGGCATATAAGAGTCTTGGTGTTGTCCATGACGATTTAATTATCTCTCTTCTCTGTGTCTTCAGAAGTGCTTTTGCTGAAGACATTCAACACTCCGAAAGAAGTGAAGAGATACTTGCAGCAATGTCCTTTGTCTTCTGGACATTAACTTTTGTGCTTTTATTCAAGTATGTCTTTATAGTGTTAAAAGATGATGACAATGGAGAAGGCGGGAATTTTGCATTGTATTCTCTATTATGCAGGCACACCAAAGTTAGCCTGCTGCAAAAACTCCAAACTATTGATGAGGAGCTTTCGACATATAAAATGGAAATTCCTCCTAACACAAGGAAGGGGTGAAGAATAATAAAGATTCTTTAAAGGCATAAAAGCCTTCAGTCTGGGCTGCTGGTTGTGGCTTTGTTGGGAACTTGTATGTTATTGGAGATGTTGTGCTAACACCAACCATTCTTGTGCATTCTGCAGTCTCAGGCTTTAAATTTGTTGTGA
The DNA here is from genome assembly GCA_034641835.2 of Pinus albicaulis. Classification (NCBI taxonomy): domain Eukaryota; kingdom Viridiplantae; phylum Streptophyta; class Pinopsida; order Pinales; family Pinaceae; genus Pinus; species Pinus albicaulis. Next base: position 732,322,297 of record CM076582.1, read on the forward strand.
TGGAACACCTAGATGAATATGTATTTGTTTCCTATTTCATGCTATATAGTGGTTTTCCTTTTCGAGCTACAACACATTGGGACACATCGGATAGGTTTCATCTTTGCCCCAATTGTTATGATTTGGCTTCTATATATCAGTGCACTCAATTTAAATCACATTATTCACTGGAAACCGAGAAATTTATCTCGCACTCTCTCCATATGCTATGAGGAGCACCCGGTCTAGAGGATGGAAGTCTTTGGGTGGTATTTTTGTTATGTATCAGAGGTTCAGAAACAACGTTCAGAGATCTTGGGCACTTTTCACAATTTTCAATAAAGATCACTTTCACTTGTATGGTTTATCCTGCCTTATTTTTAGCTTACATGGGTCGAGCTGCTTACATTTTAGAACACCATCAATGTGCTAATCCAATCGGCTATCTCTTTTCAGTGCCATAAGCTATTAGATGGCTTGTGATTTGAGTTGCGAGCCAAGCAAGGATTGTAGAGACATGTTGAATCATTAACCAATGTCTGGCACTTGGTTACTTTCCTAAGGTAAAGGTGGTACGCATGTCAAATAAAATACACAGGAGGGTCTATACTCATGAAATCAACTAGATTTTAATGACATTATGTCTTGCTGTTACGTTTGGTTTGAGGGATATTAAGCACATAGAAAATTCCCTCTAAAATCCATTGGAGGTTGGCATTATACTGAGAGGAATTAAAAAATGGAAAGGCCTTGTTTGGCTACGTGTTAAAGGAACATAAATCATGATAAATTCATTTGATTACAAGGGAAATGGATACCTAAGCCAAGCTATCAGAGAAGGCTCCCAAATGACAACATAAGGCATCAAAGCCAAGACCTACAAGAATGGAGAATCCAATAAAGGTGAATTGGATAGCACGAGTCCCCACCTCTCATGTCGCATCACATGGAATGCATGTTGCCAAATGCATGAGACTGCGGCGAGCTCCTCATGCACGAGTGATATTTGTGATGCTAATCACAAACAAAAGGAATTTTATCAAGGAGGTTGATAATACATAGCTCCTTTAAGGGGAATTTAACTTTGCACCGTCAGTATGCCTGACATATAAGGCTCTGATGGCCTATTCAAGCTGCTTAAGTCTGGCATGCAATGATAACATTCGGCACGGTTATTTTTCAATGCGGGCAGAAGGTTGAATCCCTTCAAGTTTGGGCTATATTAGCTCATCCAATAACTTGGAATTCATTAGATTACCATGGCAAAGGACCAGGGTGCTCTGATCAGATGTTTGAAGAAGTAAATGACCCGAGAAAGAATCTATAGTTGCACGTTGTGGAGTTAAAACAATATCCATAACTCACGCGCTTTATTGACCACCCACATAGTCATATTTCGTGAAGTGTTGACACGAAATGAATACCTATGCAGTGCGGTTGTGAATGCATTGAGATCTGGTGCTCTTGATGCATTATGTATCTGTTGGAGGCTCGTGAGAAGAGGGGGATTGCGCACATCTCTGGGCACTGCGCGTAATCACAACACGAATTATGGTCGCATAGTCCATTCTTGTGCGTTGCGCCTAAAATCAAAGTGTGGGAGTGACCAAGTATATGGCTGGAGTAGAACTGCGAGGTCACATTTCAAATGAAGGAAGAACCAAAATAACGCTGGGTTGCATTATCCCTCAGGTTGCTGGGTTTCGAAACTAATGGAGCAAATGAAAATGCAACTGGGTTGGAGCTCCGACCCTGCGACCTTCGTGAGGTCGCATCCCACATTAAGAGCATAGTAGTGTTATCCTTCCGGGTCGCTGAGTCACAAACTAATGGAGTGAACAGAATATGGAACCTCAAGAATATATAGAGGAGTTTTCTATCAGGTTTGTTAATTTTTTTCTTGAGTTCCCTGAAAGGGATGCCGATTGGACATATTTAATTGAACAATTTTGACACGTGGTTATCGTTTTCCTAGAAAAATTTCAATCGATAACAAAGCCTGATCCCGAGGTTTGTTGTGATAACCCTCAATTTTCCAGCAATTCAGACTTTGTCTCGAAATCTTCTACATACCCTGTCAAATCAGAGCTTGAAAAGCATATTGGCCTAACATATCTCCCTGTCAATGAAACCTATCTTGATTCCACTAAATGTTTCCCTGGGTATGATACTAAATCTCATTCTTATACTTATAATAAATCAATTCTTGTCCTGGGAAAAGTTGATTTCCTTACAAGAGAATTGGACCATGATAGGCATGCAGGGTCATTGTTTTCTCTGGATGACATTGAAGTGGAAAATGAAAGTCCTTGCATGGTTAATTCCCCCACATCAGAATAATTTCATCCATTATTCCTTGATTTATTTCATGAGTCCGCCACACCAGTAATTTCTTCAAGCCATTCAAAATTTTCTTATACTGGTATTGGCGACAATCATGAGCACACCGATGGTGTTTCACAATCACATTATGAAATTGATGAATCTCTTATCACTGATATTTTTCATCTACAATCTTTAAACAACCAAATGAGTGACTTCCTGTCTCAGCAACCTCAAGATGTTTCTTTTATCGATTCATCCCAACTTTTAACTCCTGGGAAGTCTAATATTCTGGTTGATGGCTTCCATGATAGTTACTTATATGAAAACATATTCACTCATGCCTTTGAGGACTGTCATTCGTATCTATTTGTCGACCATATGAAGCCTCCAAAATTTGATGATCCACTTTGTGAATATTCAAGGACCCATTAGGAAATTGAAGCGATTCAAATTATGTTGCCTATTATCTCAAGTTCTCATGAACTAGATGAGACCCCTGAAACAAGTCGAACTAGGATTTCTCAAAGTAGGGTTTTTGAACTGACGGTTCCCATGCATCACACTCCTCTCAGAATAACTGCGTTGGATTTCAACTCATCTAGGCAAGCCTACCTTTCAATTGATGCTTCTCTAAGGACATCTTTCTATCCCCTAACAACTGATATGAAACAACCAATATACCCTAATTTCATCATTGGAATGGAAACACCATCCATTGTCTCCAATATTTCTAGTTATTGCCCAGCCAATACCAGTTCCATTCAGGCGCAAGCACGTGATGTTTGGCAAACCTCTCTATCGCCTGAAAATCTTCCAGTCAATTCACCCCATCCTGGGAAATCTAAAGAATCTAATAGATTGGATTGTCAATCTATCAGTGTATAAACATTTGGCTAAATTGATATAAATCCCACTGACATTTTTCCCATCACTATAATTGCTGATCACATCCATTTGCTAGTTTATCTCACAAAACCATAAAAGTTTGGAAGCCCCTCGCTCGAGGGCCTAGAGTTGGTCCAAGACAATGAGGCATTTCAGCCTTCACTGAAAGTTAATTCGGATTCTCACATCCTCGGTGAAACCCGGGAACAACTTCGAACTAGGGTTTTCAAAATTAGGGTTTCTGCAAATGGATTTGCAAGCATCTCAAATTCGCCTAGCATATGCCTATTTTTTCCATTCTACCAAAGTGATCATCGTCAAAATCATGATGACATTCCTGGCTAGTTTGACGAATCCTATCCAATGAATGTACCTGCAAATAGGCAATGCTTTTCCCCACTTCCATCGGACCTAAGGTTGTGCGTGGATGGATGTGTGTCATTGATAAATGATTTTATGTTTCAAATACATATTTCTATGTATCGGGATGAAAGTGAAATTCAGCTAGCACAATCCATTTTGGCACATTCTCTGATAAGTAGCCATGGGCTTCTTGCTATTGCACATGCTCTTCAGGTAAGTCTTATTGTTGGTGCATGATTTTGTATGTGGGCTCTGATTGTGAACATTGTTGTTCTTGTAGGGTGGGAACTAATGTGGTGGCTACACTGGAAAGATGATTTTACATAACCCCACCACCTCTTTGGCTGAAATAGGGCTTTAGGATTAGGCTAGCTAGGATTTGCTAATATAATTTGTTATTTGAAGTTGTTAGTTAGGTTTACATGTGAAATTTTTTCTTTATGGTTTAAAATTATGCTTCTTCTCTTTTCTTGCAGTCAATAGTTTATGCATTATGATTTTCCATTTATTTTTGCACTCATGTTTTTTTTTCGGTATGCTTGTTGCTGCATAATATTGAGATAATCATTTGATGTGCTTTGCCTTGTTTTCCACCTATAAATAGTTGATCCTTCTCACACGTGTCATTTCATGGTGCTGGAAGCCTTGTCTGTTACATTAGGTTGTGTGCTTTCTTCCTCACATTATCCGCATTGGTTATTAACGTGGCTTGGAAAATTCCTGTACATTGCATGCTGCCACATGAGCTATCATTAAAGCTCTAGGCCTTGAATCCCTTAGCACCTAGCCTGGCCTTCTCAATCCCTTTGCACAGTTTTAAAGCTGCTTGGTTGCCTTCACCCTGCTACACGAATTGAATCCCTAACCCTATTATTTTGTTGGGTTGTGGTGGTTATGCTAAGAGGCAACCTATTTTATAACAAATAATCAAGATCACATTCTTAGCTTTATCCCTACGAGTCTAAATCCATTAGCCAAGGAGATACGATATGGTTGCTTGGGGGGAACCTTAACGTGTTTGAATGACCTATACCTGTAACCCGAGCCTTGTGCCCAGCATAGCCTCAAGCATCTTAATGATCTATTTTACACGTTTTGCCTGGGGTGGTAGGTAGGATGTGAAGACTTGGCATGAGGGAAAACCTAAATCAGGATATCCTTCAGTTTCTATCAAACAAGAAACAACCTCTCTTTCCCATAAAATATGTCGGGATCCCTCATCCGCCTATGCAAAATAAGTGCCACGAGCACATGAAAATAAGTGCTACAAGCACATGAAAAAAATAAGTGTAAAATATTGAGAAAGGCTTCCTGCGTAGAGAGGTAATGCAACGACTCTGCCGGGGTACTGAGTAGGCTCACTGGCAGCGAAGCAACGTTTGTGATTTCTTGAAGTGACTCTACCGAGGTACTGTCCATGCCTGCTGGCAGCGGAGCAACACCAGAAAATTATTTTAAAATTCTGAATATAATAAGCCCGCTGCCTTGCTCTCTACATCCTCAACCAACCATTGGCTTCTGTGAACTTCCTCTTTGACTTGTTGTGATTAATGGGGCCTAGATGGAGCACAAGGATTGGGCATATCTGAAAAGGTCAAAATAATACATGGGTACCCTTAGAGCCTGTTCAATGTTCCCTTGCATCACTACCTGGACTCATAATTTTTTTGGGGTGTTGACAGAGATGTTAGATTCTATCAGTGGTTTGCCAATTGTTGTAGCCGCTACAACACCACTCAAAATTTTGAGTATATTTAAAATTTCGGGTCCCCCTCTACTCGCTTAAGCCATTAGGGCTTTCACCGGGCTTGTGATCAGTGACATCCCTGTGGCCTTCTCCCAGCCTCTTGTAAACCTTCTCACCTTCATGAAGAGATTATTTTGCCACAACCACACCATGTGTGGGGGGATCACCATGCATATACTCGAATGAAAACTTCTCTGTGCATTAAGTATTTTCGTTAGAAGCCCTTTCATCATGGATCATTTAGGCATTTTGTTTGGATACTTTACCAAGCTCATGTAAATTATTTGAGGGCATCATTATCTACAGGGTAACTATGAGCTAACTGATGTTATAATGTTTCCTATAGGTCAATCCCACAGATGATATACTCATCAATGTCATCACCACACAGAGGGAAATAAACTTAAGTTAAACAAAAAAGGTGCAGTTGTGGAACATGGCACTTTCATACCCCGTCGATATGGGGATGAGAACTAAGTCTACAATCAAAGACCTCAACAAGGCGGAGAACCAGGATACGCCAACAAGTGAGAAGGAGGAGAAAGTGAACATTATTTTCAAATGGAGGATGGTGTGGTGTATGTTATCCAAATAAAGGATCAAGGGAAGAATTTTTCATGATTTCCGATGAAACAAAATTATTCACTGATGCACATCAGATACTTAGAATCATTTCATTGGGAAATATCAGTATCCTGGAAGAGTGTTCTACCATTGGCATATCAGAGTCTTGGTGTTTTCCATGGTGATTTAATTATCTCTCCGCTTTGTGTCTTCAGAAGTACTTTTGCTGAAGACATTCAACACTCCGAAAAAAGTGAAGAGATACTTGCAACATTGTCCTTTGTCTTCTGGACATTAACTTTTGTGCTTTTATTCAAGTATGTCTTTATAGTGTTGAAAGCTGATGACAATGGAGAAGGCGGGACTTTTGCATTATATTCTCTGTTATGCAGGCACGCCAAAGTTAGCATGCTGCCAAAACTCCAAACTGCTGATGAGGAACTTTGGACATATAAAATGGAACTTCCTCCTAACACAAGGAAGGGGTGAAGAATAATAAAGATTCTTGAAAGGCATAAAAGCCTTCAGTCTGGGCTGCTGGTTGTGGCTTTCTTGGGAACTTGTATGTTATTGGAGATGTTGTGCTAACACCAACCATTCCTATGCATTCTGCAGTCTCGGGCTTTAAATTTGTTGTGAAGGAAAACCTACATGAATATGTATTTATTTCCTATTTCATGCTATATAGTGGTTTTCCTTTTCGAGCTACAACACAATGGGACACATCGGATAGGTTTCATCTTTTCCCCAATTGTTATGATTTGGCTTCTATATATCAGTACACTCAGTTTAAATCACATTATTCACTAGAAACCGAGAAATTTATCTCGCACTCTCTCCATATGCTATGAGGAGAACCCGGTCTAGAGGATGGAAGTCTTTGGGTGGCATTTCTGTTATGTGTCACAGGTTCAGAAACAACGTTCGCAAATCTTGGGCACTTTTCACAATTGTCAATAAAGATCACTTTCACTTTTATGGTTTATCCTGCCTTGTTTTTATCTTACATGGGTCAGGTTGCTTACATTTTAGAACACCATCAATGTGTTAATCCAATCAGCTATTTCTTTTCAGTGCCATAAACTGTTAGATGGCATGTGATTTGAGTTGCGATCCAAGCAAGGATCGTAGAGACATGTTCAATCATTAACCAATGTCTGGAACTTGGTTACTTTCCTAAGGTAAAGGTGGTACGCATGTCAAATAAAATACATAGGAGGGTCTATACTCATGAAATCAACTAGATTTTAATGACATTATGTCTTGCTGTTACGTTTGGTTTGAGGGATATTAAGCACATAGAAAATTCCCTCTAAAATCCATTGGAGGCTGGCATTATACTGAGAGGAATTAAAAAATGGAAAGGCCTTGTTTGGCTACGTGTTAAAGGAACATAAATCACGATAAATTCATTTGATTACAAGGGCAATGGATACCTAAGCCAAGCTATCAGAGATGGCTCCCAAATGACGACATAAGGCATCAAAGCCAAGACCTACAAGAATGGAGAATCCAATAAAGGTGAGTTGGATAGCATGAGTCCCCACCTCTCATGCCGCATCACATGGAATGCATGTTGCCAAATGCATGAGACCGCGGCAAGCTCCTCATGCACGAGTGATATTTGTGATGCTACGCACAAACAAAAGGAATTTTATCAAGGAGGTTGATAATACGTAGCTCCTTCAAGGGGCATTTAACTTTGCACCATCAGTATGCCCAACATATAAGGCTCCAATGGCCTATTCAAGCTGCTTAAGTCTGGCATGCAATGATAATATTCGACACGGTTATTTTTCAATGCAGGTAGAAGGTTGAATCCCTTCGAGTTTGGGCTATATTAGCTCATCCAATAAATTGTAATTCATTTGATGACCATGGTAAAGGACCAGGGTGCTTCGATCAGATGTTTGAAGAAGTAAATGACCCAAGAAAGAATCTACAGTTGCACGTTGTGGAGTTAAAACAATATCCATAACTCACGCGCTTTATTGACCACCCACAGAGTCATATTTCGTGAAGCGTTGGCATGAAATGAATACCTATGTAGTGCGGTTGCGAATGCATTGAGAACTGGTGCTCTTGATGCATTCTGTATCTGTTGGAGGCTCGTGAGAAAGGGGGGATTGAATGCATCTCTAGGCACTGCGCGTAATCACAACACGAATTATGGTCGCACAGTCCATTCTTGTGCGTTGCGCCTAAACTCAAAGTGTGGGAGTGACCAAGTATATGGTTGGAGTAGAACTACGAGGTCACATTTCAAATGAAGGAAGAACCAAAAGAACGCTGGGTCGCATTATCCCTCGGGTTGCTGGGTTTCGAAACTAATGGAGCAAATGAAAATGAAACTGGGTTGGAGATCCGACCTTGCGACCTTCGTGAGGTCACATCCCACATTAAGAGCACAATAGTGTTATCCTTTCGGGTCGCTGAGTCGCAAACTAATGGAGTGAACAAAATATGCGACTTGGGTTGAAATTGCGACCGTGCGACCTTTGTAAGGTCCCATCTCACGTTAAAATACTAAGTTGCACTATTGCTAAGGTCGCAAGACCTCACCTCAAGAAGGAAGCTAGGGTTGCGACGTCATAATTCAATAATCTTGCGACCTGTGCTTTATGTGAAAGAATTGAGAAAGCCTATCGATGGTGTCTGGAGAAAGGGCATGACGAGCGGCATCACCAGGGTTTCAAAATAATTAGACATTTCAATATGCAGGCTCGTAAGCAATTGATTTAAGTCACAAAAGCTGTTTAGTCAATTTAGCGTCCTAAATTGCTAACATAAATTATCGACCAGGGCTAGTAAACTGATGAAGTGTGACACACTATATGTGCCTAAGAAACCTACTTCTTACTTCGTTGTTTTGATGTTTTATTTTTGTTTTGGGGGTTTTATGTTTTTATTCTTAGTGTTCTACTCTAAACTAGAAAGATGAGATTAAATCTAATTAAAAGGAAGGAAAATGAAATGTTGTCAAATGAATTAAAGCAGAGTTTTATTTGCAAGTTCTATTCCTAACTAGGAAATGATGAAAACATAGAGTCCTAATCCATGGATATTACAGCTTCTAAATGAACATTCATGAAGTGACAAGTAACTCAAAACACTACAACTTAATCTGATTCATTTAGTTAGAGATTTGTTGGAAGAGCTTGTGAAAAAGATTAATTTTAATGCAATCAGGATCTCCTAAAACATAAAAAGAAATGCTGAAACAAACAGTAACTTAAAACATTATAGTGAAATCTCATTCATTTGATAGAAGTTTATTAGAAGAGCTTGAGAAAAATATTACTATAATGTAGTAAGGATCTCCTATGAAATGTTGAAACAACTTATAACATTACAACTAAATCTCATTCATGAGTTAGAGGTTTATTGGAAGAGCTTTTGAAAGAGAATAATCATAATGTGATAAAGATCTTCTACGAAGCAAAAAAATCAATAACTCACAATATTACAACTTAGTCTCATTCGTGAATTAGAGATTTATTAGCAAAGCTTTTGAAAGAGACTAACTGCAGTATAATGAGGATCTTGTTTTTAACTAAATAACAGAAAATGAAATGCTAATAACTCAGAATATCACAATTGAATCCCATTAATTTAATAGAGATGTATTGGAAGAGCTTGAGAAAGAGACTAATTATAATATCATGAGGATCCTTTATCTAAGCAAATGACATGAAACATAATGCTAAAAACTATGATTTCAGAAAGAAATCTAAGTAAGGAAATATGACAAAACATAATTGAAAATGACTTATCTAGAAAACATGCAAAACCTCCTTGAATAGCAGGGGCCCTCTGCTACTAATTTGGTGAAATTCTTCAGCTCCTTAAAGTTGTAATCAAAACAACATCAAATAACTGAACTTCTTTATTGAAAAAAACTCACAAATCTACATCCCATTCTATCTTAAGCTTTGTTACAAAACACTCTCTATTCCTTTCTCTTCTTCTCCTATTTTTCACTACTACCCATGATAGGAGAAAGCTTCTCCTATTTATACAAAATATGAGAAGTTATCTCATTAATGGGAGTCCATGAATCTCTCCCTCCATCTCTAGAGTTACAATCAAAATAGGAAATGATAAGACACATGTCTTTTTAGAGTTTCAACACAAATAAGAAATGAGACACATGTCCTCATGATCCCATGATCTTCTCCCTCCATCTCTAGAGTTACAATAAAAATAGGAAATGATAAGACACATGTCTTTTTAGAGTTTCAACACAAATAAGAAATGAGACACATATCTTCTTAGAGTTTCAATACAAAAAGGAAATGAGACACATGTCTTCATGATCCCATGATCTTCTCCACTCAAATTCGAATTTGGTTTTGGGAGGCCACATAAAGGTCTTTTAGAAGCTTCCTTTTGACCTACACATGTCACAAAACTCATAACACATATATAGATATATGAAACTATGTTATTTTTCTAGTTTCTAATCATAAATTCACTTTAAATACATAAAATAAATAACTTTGGAAGACAAGGATCCTAACCCATATATTTATGAAAATGGTTACTTAATGTAGGGTTTTAGGTCAGATCGCTATGAAATAAGAGCTGAATGGTTATGACATAATGGGAATATGTATGAATATGGAAAACACTTTTGAGACTCAACATACCCCCAACTGAAGTTGTTGCATGTCCTCATGCAACTATTGCAATGATTCATTTTTCCATGAGTTAATATTTTATGAGTTTTGACTCATATAGATTCGTTCCAAACTTTTCCTCTTGATATTTTGTTTTTGGAAAAGTATAATGCATTTGATTGCAACATTTTTTTAATGGTTGGTTCTTGTGTGACAACCAAATTTTTTTTTTAGCAATGGTTCTTTTGTAACAATGCTTCATTTTCTTTGTTGCATCAAAGTTCATGAAAATATTTTAGAATCAATTACTTGATCAATGAGTTGATCATTTGCAAGGCATATAATCTTTTGGATCATGTTGCAACAATAGTTCGTTGGAAAGTATATGCGGGTGGAAATGAAATAAAAATGTGTGATAGTGTATGACATGTGGATATGAAATGATGTCCCTTCCCCCCCCAAACTAAAGATATGACAATGTGAAAAAGGGAGTGAGGAATTTTTCCAAAGTTACAATTTTAGCATTCTAATGAATTACATGACTAAAAATTAGAAAACCACATACCTTCACTTACCTTAAATATGGATGAGTTGTGTATACTGAAGAGTGTGGCTGTTGATGTTGTTGGATCATGAACTATGTAAACAAATGAATTTGATCTGCTTCTTTGTTCTCTTTTTTCTCTTTGTGCTGATGGCTAGATTGGGATCTTTATTGCTGCTGATACAAATTGATTCCTGCTGCAAACTATTGAAATGATGTAGTCTTCAATCGTTACAAAATTCGATGGTACAATTCTAGTCATGCGAATAAATGTGTTGATGTTGAGCATGAAGAGAAGTCATTGGATTACCGACCATTGATGAATGTCGTTAACTAATGCGAGACAAACTCACCATTAATGTCAATGAGTGCCAATGTACCTAAGTACATCTTGCAAAGTGCGAATAAATGGGCTGATGTCGAGCCACTTGCAAGTTCTGACAATTAAGGGACATTGACATATTCCCATGATTGTCAGCGAGAGAACTTGTCATTAATGCATACAAGCCTCAAGGTAATGTTAAGGACTCCAGTCTTGGATCTAGATAATGTGCTGATGTCGATAGGCCAAGACTTGTTAGAAGGGATACCTTAAGGAATCCTCCATCAACTAACGCGAGCATGAAAGAATAATTTTTTGAAGGACTACGGATGAAAAGTTTTGTAGTGGATCAAGGTTTATTTGACAAAATGAAAATGGAAATGAAATGAATCAGCTTTGTAGAGGAGCTTAATGGTTTTATTGCTAGGTTTGTGAAAGCATGGAAGAAAAATATAATGACTAGGGAAAATAAAACGAGCAGTGAGGGAAAATGAGATGAGGATTTTATTGAATGACTAAGTAGAAATGCAATGGCGAATGTAAAGGGAAATGAGGTGAATGTTTTATTGATTTAGGAAGCATGGATGCAATGGAGATACTGACATCTGAAAGGCTTTCAAGTGTTCGATCTGATTTGCATTAGCATGTGCTCATGCATTGATGGTTCTTTCTTTGTTGCTGATCATCTTCTTGTAAAAGAAATGTAGTCTCTGAGAGAGACACTATTCGCTTGTAGTCATTTGTCCTTCCTCTAGGAACCTGCAAAATAAAACTAGTACTTATTTTGCAATGGAATGTAATATTATCAAAAGAGAGAGGTGACCAATCTCTTTGGTTATGATATTTACACAAAAAAAACTAAGAATTGATACTAATCAAACAAGTTTATGAAGAAAAACCAAAAGAATTTATACCTGTTTCGAAATTAGTGCCTCAATTTACCTATTGTGTCTTTTCAGAAATTTCTTTAGTCTTTGCTATTTCAAAATATAATGATAGTTTTCTCATTATGTAGATCTCGTCGAAATATTTCCAACGACGCTTCAATCGTCAAAATCCGATGTTGGATGAGAAAGTTAGGCTAGTTTAAAATTTAGGTGAAACAATGAAGTTTTCAGCTGCATAATTGATGTTTAGCTGCAGAATGTGCACCGTTCCGTAGCTAAAATACTGAAAACAAAGTTAAGTAGCCAGGCCTATGCAAATAATCAATCTTGACATTCAAATCAACCAGTATCTCCTCAAGGAAAACAAACAATCCCCTACTTTTTTTTTTTTTTTGCTGCTGCACGGGTATGTTTAAGTGAACCATCACAACAACAAAAAATTTCAATTTGTTTCAATCATGAAATTCACATCAATTTTGATAACAATTTTTCATGGCAAATAAAGCATACAATATGATTACGACGAGAAAAATAAATAAATAAATAAATAAAACTAAAATAAAGATTTTTTTAATTTTTTTTTAATAAATAAATAAATAAAACAAACATTGTATATAAAACATATTTACAAACGTTATATATACAACACTATGTATATAAACAACATTCCCAAAAAAAAAATACACTACATAACATATATAAAAAACGAAACCTATAACACTCTATAAAAAAATAAAAAAAAATAAAACATAACAACACTCTAGTAATAAAAAGAAAGCAACATAACATACATAGAACACTTTATCAAAACATAACATGAACTAAAAACAACACAACGTATCATCAAAATAGTATACAAATTTTTCTATGAAAATAAAAAACGTTGAAAGTGAATATCGTTGAAATGACATGTGAAATAAATGTTGGAAAGTGAAGAATAAAACTTGGTTTCATACTGGGCAGCATTGAAATTCCATTTGGTACAACGCTGAGGTGAGCCACGGATCTGTTGCTGGGAGATGTCAATATCTTTTTGAGATAAATTATTTGACAATGGCAATCGTAATTCAAGATGGCAGTGTGTAATGCAAAGTGGCGAGTCAAGATCAAAAAATTGTGCAGAGGGTGAAAGAAATTGAATTTGACTGTTTAATTTATCAAAATCATGTAGAATGTGGATCAAATGCCACATCAGACTTTGATTTAGATTAAAATTCTTCGTTCTTGAGATCTGGAAAATTGGATCATGGGTGGAATCAACGCAGAATGTTGTTCTCAATCTTTTCACTTTGCAAAAACCGTTTTTTCCTCACACAGACAGCGAAACATGGCTCTGAAGAACCGGAAAATTCTCTCAATCGGTTAAGAAATTCAGAAAACCATTTCTGGGTTATTTAATTGCCCATGTTCTAAGAAAAACCCACGTCTCCGTTTTTTCAAATTAGTCATTAATCAACCAGAAAACGTGTTTTAAAATCACATGTCAATAGCAGTTGCGTTTTTCTGGCAATGAAAAACGATTTCTGTTTGTTTCAAGATCCTAATTAAATCGAGAAACAAATGTAAATCGTTTAATAGGCAAACTCGAATGCAACTAAAATTCAAGGTGGCAGCATGGCAGAATTTGACTACTACTTGAACTAAAATCACCGGCTCTGCTATTCCTAGAAAGCTCCTCATCATCTGTGGTATCCTTCTCACAAAATCTTCCTTAACGTAATTGACTGAATTGCGTGAATCCTCATTCTCATCCTTAGCGTTTGCAGAAATACCCATCCATGAGAAACTCACTGTTACCTGAAGACAATCCCAGCAGCCTGACACAAAAACTCATCTAGATTAGTTCTCAATCTTGAGTGACCCGGCACATCCACTACATGAACTGGCTTTATATTTCTCTTCTTTGAAGATTCTGAATGCAGTACAAAGTAGTGCAGCTGATATTAATGCACGCAAATGAAATCCATGGAGTGAGCTATGACTTTGTCCACATAGTTTCAGACTATAAGCAGTGGGATTTTCTTCTTTACTACAAGTGCCCTTCTCAATATATTACAAAGATACTCAGTTGTTGTTTGTTTGTTTCGCAAATCCAAAGCATCAACAATCTTGTGCGTTCATCATTGGTGCCTTGTGTGAATGCCTCGGCGGCCTGTGCTGCTATTATAATTTATTTTTCTTTGGTTGCAAGTTTGTAGCCAGGGTTATGGATGGGAGGTCTTGTTATAGTTCAAAGGGATTATTTTATATTATTTTTTTATTTTTAATTATTTTTTTTTGTGGTTAATAAAACTATATATGTTATATTTTCAAAAAATAAAAATAAAAATATACATATATATTTTACTAAACTCTTTTTTTTTAATTTTTTTTAATAAAGAAAAATATGACAAGTTTTATTTTTGTTCATTCATTTTTTTTTATTTTTTATTTTTTTAATGATTTGTTAATAAAATGATATATATTATATTTTCAAATATATACATATATATTTTATTGAACAAAACAATTTATTGAATTTTTTTTCATTTTTTTTTTAAATTTCTTAAATCAAATGAAATGATGAAAACATTTTCATTTATTTATTTATTTATTTTTAACATAAAATTTTTTTCCTGATCCTCCAGATCACACAAAGTGCAAGAAGAGAGCATACTCGAGAAATTATTAATTTTTTTTTTTTTAACATAAAATTCTTTTTCTGATCCTCCAGATCACATAAAGTGCAGGAGGAGAGCATACTCAAGAAATTATTATTATTATTTTTTTAGATGTAAGAAATAAGGCTACCTAGTTACACTTCCCCGGCAACAGCGCCAAAATGTTTAGTCAATTTAGCGTCCTAAATTGCTAACATAAATTATCGACTAGGGCTAGTAAACTGATGAAGTGTGACGCACTATATGTGCCTAAGAAACCTACTTCTTACTTCGTTGTTTTGATGTTTTATTGTTGTTTCGGGGTTTTTATGTTTTGATTCTTAGTGCTCTACTCTAAACTAGAAAGATGAGATTAAATCTAATTAAAAGGAAGGAAAAGGAAATGTTATCAAATGAATTAAAGCAGAGTTTTATTTGCAAGTTATATTCCTAACTAGGAAATAATGAAAATAGAGAGTCCTAATCCATGGATATTACAGCTTCTAAATGAACATTCATGAAGTGACAAGTAACTCAAAACACTACAACTTAATCTGATTCATTTAGTTAGAGATTTGCTGGAAGAGCTTGTGAAAAATATTAATTTTAATGCAATGAGGACCTCCTAAAACATAAAAGGAAATGCTGAAATAAACAATAACTTAAAACATTATAGTGAAATCTCATTCATTTGATAGAAGTTTATTAGAAGAGCTTGAGAAAAAAATTACTATAATGTAGTAAGGATCTCCTATGAAATGTTGAAACAACTTATAACATTACAACTAAATCTCATTCATGAGTTAGAGGTTTATTGGAAGAGCTTTTGAAAGAGATTAATCATAATGTGATAAAGATCTTCTATGAAGCAAAGAAATCAATAACTCACAATATTACAACTTAGTCTCATTCGTGAATTAGAGATTTATTGGCAAAGCTTTTGAAAGAGACTAACTACAGTGTAATGAGGATCTTCTTTTTAACTAAATAATAGAAAATGAAATGCTAATAACTCAGAATATCACAATTGAATCCCATTCATTTAATAGAGATGTATTGGAAGAGCTTGAGAAAGAGACTAATTATAATATCATGAGGATCCTTTATCTAAGCAAATGACATGAAACATAATGCTAAAAACTATGATTTCAGAAAGAAATCTAAGTAAGGAAATATGAAAAAACATAATTGAAAATGACTTATCTAGAAAACATGCAAAACCTCCTTGAATAGCAGGGGCCCTCTGCTACCAATTTGGTGAAATTCTTCAGCTCCTTAAAGTTGTAATCAAAACAACATCAAAGAACTGAACTTCTTTATTGAAAAAAACTCACAAATCTACATCTCATTTCATATTAAGATTTGTTACAAAACACTCTCTATTCCTTTCTCTCCTTCTCCTATTTTTCACTACTACCCATGATAGGAGAAAGCTTCTCCTATTTATACAAAATATGAGAAGTTATCTCATTAATGGGAGTCCATGAATCTCTCCCTCCATCTCTAGAGTTACAATCAAAATAGGAAATGATAAGACATATGTCTTTTTAGAGTTTCAACACAAATAAGAAATGAGACACATGTCCTCATGATCCCATGATCTTCTCCCTCCATCTCTAGAGTTACAATCAAAATAGGAAATGATAAGACACATGTATTTTTAGAGTTTCAACACAAATAAGAAATGTGACACATATCTTCTTAGAGTTTCAATACAAAAAGGAAATGAGACACATGTCCTCAAGATCCCATGATCTTCTCCACTCAAATTCGAATTTGGTTTTGGGAGGCCACATAAAGGTCTTTTAGAAGCTTCATTTTGACCTACACATGTCACAAAACTCATAACACATATATAGATATATGAAACTATGTTAATTTTCTAGTTTCTAATCATAAATTCACTTTAAATACATAAAATAAATAACTTTGGAAGACAAGGATCCTAACCCATATATTTATGAAAATGGTTACTTCATGTAGGGTTTTAGGTCAGATGGCTATGAAATAAGAGTTGAATGGTTATGACATAATGGGAATATGTATGAATATGGAAAACACTTTTGAGACCCAACAAAAGCCAGATCTTGGCATTCTCGTACGCACTCCAAATTGCGACCTGTCGTACCCCATTCCAAAGGGTCTCCTCATTATTGATATCCCAACGAGAAGAGTATCTTCGACACATATCATGGTTTCTGTATGAAGAACATAAGGAGGGAACAGTCCTAGTTTGCACACCCTTTCCAATGGTTTCTAGACGAATAGGAGGTGTGATGTAATACCGGCAAGGAAAACCTCTACCACAACCATGCAAGATCGATGGCTTTGATGAAAGAGGCGCCTAGGTTGAGATAAATACATCTCCATCGATCTTATTGATGGGTTCCACCGCAAAAATTCAGATCCTAGGACAACTCAGCGGAGACTACATTTTGGCACATAGCTCAGGCTTTAACTTTCCAGATGCCTTTGCTTGTGACTTTCAGCGCCCCAAAAATTTGCTATTATATATGGATGATCACAACCTTTATGTGTAGGATGTACATAATCTATCAAAGATCTCTAGGGTCTGTGCATATTTTTCTCACAATGCCTATATATGGGATATTTCTAACCCTTTACCAAATCACAAGATGGAAACTAGAAACCCATTACATTCTATGGGAGATGGCACATGCAGAGGGTCTTTTATCCTATCAATGGATTTCACTGCAAACATTCAGATACCCGGAGACTCAGTGAAGACTAAGATGTGGCATAACACTTGACCATACAGGGGTCTAAATTTATTATTTTCACTCTTAAAATTAATTAAATAATCCTCTGGGATTAGTATTATTTGATCATGAAGATGTGTAACCTATGCTATGTGATTGTAGGTGGATGTTTTGTTTGCATGAGGAGCCAGAGTCTTTCCCAATAAGCAAAGAGGTCCTTTGCAGAGAAATTGGATTCTCATGAAACCCAAAGAAACTCACTCTAAGCTCAAAGACACCTGGTCATGTTCACGAGGCAGAGATGCAGGAAAATGAATATTACCCCAAAGCCCAGAGATCACCAAAAGAAGAACGCAAGTCTCAGATTGTTCAAGGTCACAAGTCACAGATTTGCTCGAGGTCACAAGTCATGGATTGACTCAGGTCGCAGGTCACATATTTGCTCGAAGTCGCAGGTCACAGAATTGATCGAGGTCGCAAGTCGCAGATTGACCGAGGTCGTAGGCTGCAGATTGCTTGAGGTTGCAGGTCATAGATTTCCTAGGGTCGCAAGTTGCGAATTGCCTGAGGTCACAGGTCACGGATTTCCCAGGGTTGTGGGTCGCAAATAGTCCAAGTCACAAACTAGCCCAACAATCGGGAAGAGCAAGAGTCATGGGGGAAACTCAAGGGTCATCTCAGCCTATATGTAAAACTTCGAGAAAGGGTTCAAGGGAATTTTAGCTCAGCAATGAAAGCCAGATGATAGAGGAATGGTTGCTAGAGAGCTAAAGGCACTCAGCTCTTGTTATCAAGTAGAAAGAAGGGTAGCAAGGCTAGGGTTTTGCATCATGCTTTGAGATGAACAACCCATGTTCCACTATTGGGTTTTAATGAGTTGTAAACAAGTATTTGATGTTGTAGAAGCATTAATAATATATTCTCCTTCCCGACACTGATTCACGTTTTTTTGTGTGGTGATAGTACTAGCTGTCTAGTACTTCATTATATTGTACGTATGCTTTCATGCATGTCACCAATTATGAAATATTTCTCAATGGTTGTATGTGTGTCTGTTTTTGGATTAGTGTTTATTTGTCCTTGCCACGGCGGTAGTGTATTGTGAACTACTTTGCAGTTAACTTTTGGTGTGTTTTCTTTCATATATGTTTGACTATTTTTTGGCTAACTAATCCTAGTTACGACATATCCCCCTTTTATTTTTGCTGCTTAGACTTACCAGTATCTTTGTTTATGGTTCGTTAATCTTGTGCTGATTTTGCTTCATTGAATGGTAATTTCACCTTCGCCTCTACTCTGTCACCTTCTCATCTGACAACCAAGAGAGGAAACAATTATGGTGGCAGTTGGGCCCACATACCGGATGGAGCTCCTATCCCAAACAGTGTGAGGTATAATTTGGACCTTTCACCAGGGAGACCCCACTTGTTTTCGGTGGTACATTTTTGCCCGTCAACAGAAGGGAAAAGCTCGCAAGAAGGCATCAAAATACAAGGCTGCCTCGACAAACCCTGCCCCTCCTCGGCCTCCAAAGCATACCATCCAGTGTTCTTTGTGTGGTGTTGTCGGTCATGCCACCCATACTTGTCCGGAGTTGCCTCATCTCAAGCCCATGTCTAATGATTAGCTAAACAACAGTTTAATTAATATTCTTTCTTATATTTAACCCAAAACAAGGAAAATAATTAAATAAATAATTATTTATCTTATTATTTTCTAAAAATAATTATTTAAACCTTATTTAAACAATATTATTTGTTAAATATGACTAAATCAACTATAAATAATTAAATAAATCATTATTTATTTGATTATTACTCAACCACATCCTTAAAATGATAAATAAATCATTTATTTATTTATTATTTACAAATAAATGGATTTGACCCAAGTCTAATCCTTTTTACCTCCAACAAATATAATAAAATATTCCATAAAATTTGGATCTTGATTTGGTTAATAATATTTTAACTATGCACCAATATCTAGACTAACTCAATATTTTGTTATAAATATAAGGGCTTTCCCATTCATTTATCACTTTTTGTTGCCTGAAGATCACTCTGGATCTATACCTTTGGTCTGACTATTTATCCACCATCATAGTCATATTTTTATACCAGTTTTTCTGGGTTTTATACATCATCAAGAGAGAGGAATTCTAGATCTAAAGTGCTGAGAACTTACAAGAACCCATCCCATTGAGGAGAACAGGGAACACCCTCTTGTGTTTTCCTCCTAAGTGCCATTAATACAAAATTCATTCAATATATTCTTGTCTTTCCTGTTGGATGCATGGAGTAAATATTATTTTTTCTACTTCTTAATGTCTTCTAATGCATAGATCTATATTTTTGCAGCATTTATCTTGACCACCTAACTGTAGATCTGAGGATATTAGCAGCCATCTTTGTTTTTAGGGTTGTTTTTTATGCGCAGCTAAAGTGGTATTTTTTCGTACGCTTGGAATCAAGATTAATACTAACAATGGCTATGAGCTTCAGGTTTTGTTCCATTGGAGTGGTCAAAGGATTACATTCATCCATGCCAAACTTGTTCAAAAGATCTCCAATGTACGTCTTTTGAGAAAAGAATATAAATTTAGGATGTTGAGTTACTTCAATACCAGGATAGTAGTGAACATAGCCCAAAACAGTTATTTCAAAACCTTTCTTCAACTCTTTATTTATGGATGCAATATAACTCTCATTTTTCCATGTCATCAAAATATCATCTACATAAACCACAAGATATACAACTTTTTTCCCAACTTTCTTAGCAAACAAAGTTACATCATTAAGATCAAAATGTTTGAAGTTAAGTTTCAAAAGATGCTAAGATAATTTCTCATACTAGGCTCACGGTGCTAGCTTGAGGCCTTATAAGGATTTTATAAGCTTACATACTTTGTGTTCTTAGCCCTTCACAACAAATCCTTCTGGTTGGGACATAAAAACCTTCTCCTTTAGAGATCCATTCAAAAAGGAATTTTTTACATCCATCTGATGGACTTTAAAACTCTTATGAGATGCTAGGGAAAATATTGTCTGAATGGTGGCCCATTTTTCTATGGGGGAAAAAGTTTCCTCATAATTGACCCCTTCTTTGTATGAAAAACATATTTCCAGAAGCCTGGCTTTATGCTTGTCAAGTGATCCATCCACTTTGTACTTGTTCTTGTAGACCCACTTGCAGGAAATTGGTTTGGTTCCTAAAGGAGGATCAACCAACTTCCAAGTTCCATTCCTTATGAAGTCATCATACTCTATTTGCATCGCTTCATTGCATTGATCACGAGAATCAACTTCTTTGAAGGAATTTGGTTCAAGATTTGTAGAAAAATTCAGTTCAGAGTTATAAGAAATATCCATATCAATAGTAGAATGAGAATTATCTATGTCACCTCCATTTTTCCTGGTGGAAATTCTTGTTCCTGTCTTTCCAACCTCATCGGGATGAGAATTTTCTAGTGTCTTTGTCATTCATTTTGGGGGACCTTTCTGACATGGCACAGGCTGCTCATTTGATTGGGTTGGAATTGAATCAAGATTCAATCTCCAAATTCTGTCAATCACATCATTCAAGGTGTCATCCGTGGTTGGTTCTTCATGTGGGGGAGAGAGTGCTTCAGAAGATGATTCCACGGATTGATTCAGTATAGGAATCCCCCCTTCAAGATGTGGAATCTAATGATCAAATTCTTGAAATAAATTTTCATGTGTGAATCTATCCAAGCGATCAAGTTGCTGCTCAACAACATTGTCAGTCTTGGAAGATTCAAAGAATATGACATCTCTGGATACTACAAACTTGTTATTGACTTCATCATCGAGACGATATCCTTTGGGGGTATTTGAATACCCTAAGAAGATACATTTTCGACTTCTATCACCAAGTTTATTTCTTTGTACCTTAGGTATCAGTGCATAACAGGTGGAACCAAAGACCCTCAAATGCTTTACCGAAGGAATGTGGCCATACCACATTTCATAAGGAGTTTTGTTTCTGATTTAATTGGAAGGACACCTAGTCTTTATGTACACGACACATAGAACATCATCAGCCCAAAACATCAATTTTACATTCTTAAAAAACATCATTGAGCGAACCATATTTAAAATTGTCCTGTTCATTCTTTCAGCTACACCGTTCTGTTGGGGATTATAGGGCACACTTTTTTTTATGTTTGATCCCATGTTGGCGAAGATAGTTTTGAAATTTGTTTGAAGTGTATACTTTTCCATTATCAGTGTGAAAAGAACCAATATGAGTTTGTGCATCATTTTCAATCCATGGATGAAAATTCTTGAATGTTTGAAAAGCATCAGATTTGTTATTCAATAAGTAAACCCAACACATTCTAGTGTAATCATCAATAAATGTCACCATATATTTATTTCCATTCGAATAAGAAAAAAACATGGGGCCACATAAATATGAATGAATAAGCTCAAGTTTTTATGTGCTCTGGAATGTGAATCATGAAAGGACTGTTTGCTATGCTTTCCTAGAATACAAGCATCACATTGCTTAAGTTTCCTAGGAATTTTAGGCAGTCCCATAACACCATTTTTCTGACACAATTGAAGGCTATCATAGTTAAAGTGTCAAAATCTAGAATTCCATAAAACACTTGATGGGAATGTACCTTCATCATGATGAGAACTGAATTCAAAGTTGTGTGCATGAGCAGAGGTATTTTGTAGCTTTAGGAGTCTTCCTTCTTTTATTCCCTTCATGATAAGTGATCGATCTCATTCTTTTCTAACCTCAATGTTTCCATCAAACATGTGAATGGAGTGTCCTTGCTGGCGGATGTGGACCAGGGAGAGCAAGTTTCTCTCCAACTTGGGTAGGTATAGAACCTCATGTAGATGATGATCTGGAAGACCAGGAAACTTAAGCCTGATTATGCCAAGCCCTGATGGCTTGAGTTTATATTTATCTATGAAGTATATTTCTCTATAAACATTTTTAGTAAATTCTTCAAAATAATATTTTCTAAAATTCATGTGACATGTTGCCCCTGAATCTAGCAACCAATCATTTCTCGAAGAAGTAACTGAAGCATCAAACAAGTCTTTAGTTACTCCAATGTTACAATGTGCTACAACATAATGAGTGGATCCATGTGCTTTACCTTTGTCTCTGTCATGAATTTTACCTTTTTCTTGATTTCTTTGCTACTCAATTTTATCCAAAGGAAACTTACATGTAGATTCATCATGCCAATATTTATTGCAGCGTATGCAATGAATATTAGATTTTTCAGTTTGAGTTTGTTTTCCCCCCTTCCTCTGAAATTCCTTCTTCCTCTTCCTCTTCGGCCACCTCTTCCTCAGGAAGAATCTTGAACATGATTATTCTCTCTATGTGTGAAACATATAGCCTCTTTAGAAGACAGAGGGGTTGTCTTCTTTCCAAAATCATTCTCTCTTTCTGTAAAATTGTTCTGAAGGTAATAAAAGGTACTATTCATGAGTTTTCCACTTGCTTGAAATGAATCAAGGTAATGTGAGTAAGTGGGATACAATTCCTTAACATAAGGTATGAGAGGTATGTCAACTTATACACCAATATTCTTAATGTCATGCATGATAGATATTATTTCTGATTCTAGAGAAAGAGGTTCATCATTTTTCAATTCAAGGATGAACAACTTAATCATTAATTAAACAATTTAAAGTTATGAATTTGAGTCATAGAGTTATTTTAATTTGCTCAAGGCTTCATAGCCATTTGAAAATGGTGTAATATGGTGACTCACCTCTTCATTACAGAGGCTGCAATCAAGGCATAGTCCTTGCAATTCTTGTTTTCCCAAATGGTGATCTCCTTGTCTGAGGTGGGCTTTGTCGGTGGACATCTCCTTCTCCTTCACAAATTCCTCTGCACAACTCATTAAAAATGAGAGTGTGGTTGATTTTCCGAGACCATTCTGGATATTTCTCCTTGCCGGAGAGAACAACTCTCGCAATAGATATGACAGAATGCATTGTGACTCTTGAAAAAAAAATTGTTGGAGGAAAAAAAACTCAATTCTGGTGTAAAATTTACTTTTCTACAAAAAAACTCAATTCTGGAGTGAAAATGCACTTTGCTGTAAAAAATTAATTCTAGTAAAAATGAATATTTTTTTGTAAAAATAGAACCAGTTTTGGAATTTATTTTTTGTGCAATTTTCTTTTTGCTGGTCAAACCTGGGGAAGGTTGGACCTGGGGGAGGTCGACCTAGGAAGGGTCGAACCTAGGGGAGGGGAGGAGGCAGGGGACAAGAAAAAGAGTGGTGAGAGTTATGGTGAGGGGGAGGTGTTGCAAGAGGGTGAGCAGGAGTGGTGAGGGAGACAGGGAGTGGTGAGCGTGATGGTGAGGAGGAGGGGTTTTGGGAGGTTGAGCGTGATGGTGAGGGGGAGGGGCTACAGGAGGGTAAGCAGGAGCAATGAGGGGGAGGGGCTGCAGGAGGGTAAGCGAGAGTGGTGAGGGGAAGGGGTTGTAGGAGGGTAAGCATGAGTGGTAAGGGGGAGGGGCTACAAGAGGGTAAGTGGGAGTGGTGAGAGGGAGGGGTTGCTGGAGGGTAAGCGGGAGTGGTGAGGGGGAGGGTCTGCAGGAGGGTGAGCAGTGATATGGAGGGGTTGCGAGAGGGTGAGCGGGAGTGGTGAGGGGAAGGGGGTTGTGGAAGCGTGAGTAATGAGGGGTAGGGGCTACGGGAACGGGGAGAGGGAGAGGTGAGGGGGACAAGGGAGAGGGAGTGGTGAGTGGGACGGGACTGTAGGGAACGAGGCTACGGGAATGAAGATGAGTGAGGGAGTGATGAGTGATGAATGATGATTGCTGAGAGAGAGAAAACTCAGGCTGCGGTTGTGGCTGCTAGGAGAAGCAATAAAAATTCAAATGGAGGCACTAGCAGGGAGAAACATAAATTATTTGAATGTACATGGGAGTATAAAAAAGAAACTGAATGCAACAGGGAGTAGCAAAAAAATTGAATGCGACAAACTTTCAAAAAGCAGGAATATGGCAGTCTGCAAAAATGTAGAATAGGGACAGGAGGGAGTTACGCCAAGGACGAGAATTCCAAAAAGGGACTGGATCTGATACCATGTAAGACCAGGAGGTAACTCCACAAAATATAATGTGAATTTGATAGATGGTGTACATGAATTTATACTTGGACGTGAGACTGTTGGGATTAATTTCCCAATGTCTCTTAGACTTCTCTATTTCCTAATTTACACTATTATAAAATTTTACCCAATCCCTTAGGATTAGGTGTCAATAGAAGGAATTGGTATGCAGGTTAAAAAAGTTATTTATATGGGTTAAAATAGTCACCAAGGATGTGGTATCAGAAATTTGATACATATATACATGGACTTGGCTTCACAAGAAGCAAAGAGGATCACTGTGTGTATTCTAAATTAATTGGTGACCGTGTTGTTTATTTGGTCTTGCATGTGGATGACATGTTGTTGATTAGAAATTAAAAAGAAAATATCCATGATTTCAAGACCCAATTGTCCTCCAAATTCGAAATGAAGGATATTAGTGTTGAAAACTATATTTTGGGCATGGAAATTAAACGAGATCAGCAAAAGAGGAAGCCCTGGTTAAACCAGAGGAAGTATGTCGAGACAATACTGCATACGTTTAATATGCAGGGTAGTAAATCAGTGAAGTTTCCTATTCATGTAGGTTTAAAGTTATTTTTCAAACATTGTCCCAAGACAAAAGACGAGGAAGAGTACATGTCCTATGTTCCATATGTAAGTGCAGTCAGTAGCCTGATGTATGCAATGGTTTATACTAGACCAGACATTGCACAGGCAGTGGGAGTATTGATCATGTTTATGTCAAAATCAGGGAAGGATCATTGGACAACATTGAAGCGCATTTTCAAGTATTTGTGTGGCACTAGTGATTATGGTTTGTGCTACCAAGGAAGACCAGGATTGGACATAGTTTTACACATATGTAGATTATTTGATATAGATTGGGCTAGAAATATATATTAGAGAAGATCTACAAGTGGTTATTTGTTTAAACTATTTGGAAGAGAAGTCATTTGGATGAGAAAAATATAGTCTATAGTGGCTCTTTCCACTATATAGGTTGAATACGTAGAAACCACTCATGCAAGTAAGGAAGTATTTTGGTTGTAGAGATTGTGTTGAAGTATGGGGTTGGTACAAAAAGCTATAAGGATAGACTGTGACAGCCAAAGTGTAATTTTATTGGCAAAGAACCCTTCTTATCATTCAAATAAAAAGAACATTTATGTTCAGTATCACTTTGTGAGGGATATGGTTGAGGAAAAAATGGTGTTGCTAGTAAGGTGGACACTTTGAAGAATGTTGCAGATGCATTGATGAAGTCTATGAGCACTGAGAATTTTTTTTGGTGTAGAGAAAAAATGGGTGTTGTAGGGTTGAACGAATGACTAAGCTCTCTTGTGACCCCCATGTTAAAAGAAAACAACCAGTGGGAAATTTTTTGGTGCATATTATATTATTTCCCTTGGTTTTGTGCATGGTTTTTTCACATGGTTTTAGGCATGATGGTTTTCTTCCCCATGGTATTTTGTAGATCTGGTCAAGGGAACAATGGTTATGTTCTAATCCAGGGTTAGTGGACTAGGGTCTATGAATGATTTGACATGTATATATATTTATTGTAACATTGAAAGGAATATATTAAGAAATAAATCTAGTAGTCCTCATTTTGGGATCTAGGGAAAATATTTGTGTATTTTTTTCTCTATTGTTTATTTTTCTGCTTGAAGAATTCGATTGTAGGTATTTTATGTACATGGTTAAAACCTATAGATAGAAGAAATATCATTTTGTACTTGTGGTATAAATTTCATATTTTGGCTCACTATAATTTTATAGATATAAATTAAGGAAGTTAGGGTTCCTAAATACTCCTGAAATCTACTTCAAATAGGTCAGCTTGGAATTTTTTCTATAACTTTTATTTTAGGATGTTTCAGATTATGAAACTTGGAGGAGATAGATGTGACATATTCATGTACCCATGGAAGAAATTTCAGACTCTATTTCGTTATAATTTTGAAGGTAGCTCTGAGGAAGTAGGCAATGAGAATGTCTTTAAAATTTCCTCAAAACAAGTTAACTTTTTCTTATGAGATCCTTTAGACCATGAAACTTGGAGGAGATAGAGGGGAGATCCTTTTTTTTCCCTAAGAAAAAAAAAAAAAAACATAATTTTATTATCAAATTGAAATAAATTTATTATTTATAGATACATGTCTAGCATGTATTAAAAGATAAAGGATCACTTGTATCTGTCACATTAGTGGCTAAAATCCTTCATGACTAAGAAAAAAATAAAAACAAGCTAAAATTCCTAACATCTTCTATAGCTGTATGAATCATCCAATTTTCCTATCTTACATTTTTTCCTTTTTAATTTTCTTCCAAGCCCTTGTGGAAAATTGGATAATAGCTAATGACATATCCATTTTATTTGTTATAGAGGTGAGCTCCTTTTATGATTCATAGCTCTCTAATACATGAGATATTTCAGTCCCTGATATCATCTCATTATTCGTTGTTGCTACATTGTATACTATTGGAATTGGTGTGACTTACATCTCTCTTTTTTGACTGGGGTCTAATGTTTGTGGAGGAGGCTCCTCATATGTTGTTGTTTTATTCATTGTGTGTGCTTCTTTATTTTGATGGTTCTCTATGGTATATTATTCTTCAAAAGGATTATGATCATATACTTGCCATCCCTTTGGCTTATTAGTCAATCTCTTTTTCTTTTTTGGGGTATTTTTTTCTTGTGGGCGTGTATTTTTCAAGTGCCCGGTTTGAAAACAAATTCGACATATAAATATCTTGTTCTCGTAATCTAAAAATTGGATCTAATGGAAGTTTTTATGTTCCAGTTGAATGTGGTTAAGTATACCTTTGCTAACATCTATCTCTACACAAATTTTGGTGAGTGTAAATATACCTTTTTCTGTTTTTCGTTTGTCCATATTTTTTATTTTTCCCAAATTATTTCCAATGTCATCTAGGACCTGATGGTGTCAAAAACGTAGAGGGAGAATGGGTAGTCTCACCCATACTGTCATTTT
The DNA here is from genome assembly GCA_034641835.2 of Pinus albicaulis. Classification (NCBI taxonomy): domain Eukaryota; kingdom Viridiplantae; phylum Streptophyta; class Pinopsida; order Pinales; family Pinaceae; genus Pinus; species Pinus albicaulis. The sequence continues at coordinate 732,349,996 of CM076582.1, forward strand.
TTACACCATCCTATTTTTAGAATTAAAATCTTGGAATCATGGGGTTATGAAGAGCCAAACTCTGCCCCAAAACCATGGCCCCTCATTTAGGATGTACTCTAAATATTTTTAAGTGTTAAAATGAATAATGAAAAAACCTTTGGACCCTAAACAAATATCGCAATTTGATTTCCAAATAGAGAAAATCCACTACTGTAAAGTGACATATTAGGGCAAAAAACCATTGAATCAACATATAATAGGCTTGGATTGGAGATCAGTAAAAATGGAATTTACCTCTAGATGATTCAATTCCATGGCTAGTGCTTTTCTGAGTAGTTCGACATGTAGGGTCCTATATTGTTTTGGATTTGATCTCATGGAATATGTGAAATCTATTGAATAACTTCCTTGAAATAGGTAGATCCATTGGGGCTTCTAGAGCAAACAACATCCTTATATGAAGCTTGGGTTTTTTGTTTCTCATTACCCTTATCACCACCACATATTATCACAAGCATAATAAGGGTGGAGTTTTTTGTAATAACATATCCATGCAATGATGAGTAATCCATTAACTTCCTCCCTTCATGTATTAGGAACTAAAAAATAATATGGGTACCCCTATGGTACTCTATCTTCTGTTTAACATCCCTCACAAGATCGGATTCAGATACCCATAAAAGGATTGAGCTCCCGCTCAGGGTAATGACAAAAACATAAAATCTCTCCTTAAATATCTGGAGGTATTTCATATATGTCTTTACCTTTCTTCTTATCATCTTAAATATAGGAGAGCAAGCCAACTTTCCTAATTAAATCAAAATTCCCTTCTACACAGGTTATATCTCCTCCACTAGTCGAACTCCCATAATAACAATGTGCACATAGGGGACCAGATCTAATAGAAAATAAAATTTGGTCGATAGTCTAGAACCACAATCCCACTAGGACCTCTCTATGAGATAATATCCTCTATAATTGAAATAGGATTTAATTCAATTACTAAATATTTCAACCCTAATTCCAATTTCATAAATATCCTAGTCATGTAACTATTCAGAGTGAAAATTTCACTTGCCCTCAAGGGCACCATGCACAGAGATACGACAAAGTGAGAATTTTGTGGCTTTCAAAACCAAATATATCCCACACCTACCACCATGTATAAAAGATATCTCTTTTACTCTATTTATAGTAACTATATTGATGTCTGAGACCAACGACAGATCTGCAGCAGTGGCACTTGGTGAGGCTTTGCGAAGGAAAAACCGAGAACTCCATGATATTTCCATTGATTCCTTCCTCCTTGATTTTAACTATTATACGGTATCTCTGTATACTTGTGTAGAAATTTGAGACCTTGGTTTCCATAATTCCAAATATATCCTCCATGGAATCTAGGGTTCCTGAATGTTACTAAAATATGCTTCAAACATGTCACCTCATAATTTTCACTATAAAATTATTTTTGAGTTTTTTTAGAGTGTGAAATATGGAAAAGACAAAGGAGATATTTATATGGACATGTGCTATAAATTTTAGACCTTATTTTACTAAAATTTTAGAGATATGTTCTGAGGAATTTTGGGTTCCTCACTGCTCCTGAAATATGCTTCAAAAAAGTTAGTTTCAAATTTCTCAATAAATTTTTGTTTCTAAGAAATTCTAAATTATGAAATATGGAGGAACCAGAGAAGATATATCTAGGTCCCTGTGGTAGAAATTTTAGATTTTGGTTTGTTATATTTTTGGATATATTCCTTATGAAAGTTAGGGTTACTAAATAATCCTGAAATCAACTTCAAATAGGTTAGGTAGGAATTTTCACTATAAATTATATTACGGAACTTTTAGAGCATGAAAAAATCATAGATCCAAGAAGACATATAAAAGTGCCTCAAGTAAAATTTCATAATTAAATTTGAAAAATTCGATACAAGACATGTTGTAAAAGTTCAATTTTGATAAGAGGGAAAAAACAACAAGTTTTTGGAGAAGCAGACCTAATGAATGCAAATAAGGTAATAGAACTAATGAAGGTACACGTAGTAATATGACCTGGTCAAGGTTGAAGTAACAAGTAGACCTGGAGAAGGTAGAATAAACTGGAAAACATAGTGAAGGGATAAGTAGCAGGTAAACTCGGTGAAGTAAGTTTTTTCTTACAGATATTTGCAACATTAGGGATCAATGTCTCCTATAAGTTGGTGCCAAAAAATATTGTAGCAAAGGGGATTGGTGTTTCCTATGTTTAGTGCCTACAAATATTGCAGCAAAGAGGATTTATGTCTCCAGTATATTGGTGCCTATACATCTTACAACAATGGGGATTGTTGTCTCCTTTAGGTTGGTGCCTTAAAAAATTTCAACAAAAGGGATTGGTGTCTCCTATAGGTTGGTGCCTACAAATATTTCAGAATAATGGATTGGTGTCTCCTATAGGTTGTTGGCAACTACAAATATTGAAATAAATAGGATTGGTTCCTCCTATAGGTTGTCTCCAAAAAATATTGAAACAAATTGGATTGGTGTCTCTTATAGGTTGGTACCTAAAATTCTTATAGTAAAGGGGATAGGATTTTCCTATAGGTTGGCTCCTACAAATCCTGCGTCAAAGAGGATTGGTGTCTCTTATATGTTAGTTCCTACAAATATTGCAACAACGTAGATTTGTGTATCTATAGGTTTTAACCCTATCCAATTAATTACTACAAATAAATTATTTATTAAGACAAATTAGATGAGATGGAAATCACACACATTAACACAAATTTTATCATGGAATTCCAAAACTATGAAATCCAACAAGATTTTTTAATAAATAATTTTATACACATTATTACAATGCAATATATATAATGTGGCATTTTGACACCTAATTCGAAAGGATTATTGTAAATATTGTAAATATTGTCACTTATGCATTTGAGCAAACCAAGAGAAATTGGAATTGGAATCCCAAGGGTCTCGCCACTCATGTATAAATTTATTATATGGGTAATGCAATAAACAATTTTATTCACAGTTTACCTCCTGGCTTGAAATGATATCAAAGCCAACTCCCAAATTATCTTTTTTTGTTGTAACTCCTGCCATTTTCCTCACTTTTCGTGCCACTCTCTATCATCTCTAACTCTAATACCCCTCTGCCACACTCAAACTTTTCCTTGTTGAGTACCATAGTTAAAACAATCTCTAATTTTCTTTGCATACCTTCTCTCTTCCCTCAAATCCTATCGCATTGTTTCCATGACAATTAAATCTTGTTAAAATTATCATATTATATCTAGTTTTTCTGTCCATTCATTCCTCTAGAGGAGGAGGTGAATCATGAATGGGTCGGGGTTTGATCTTTCTAACATTATAGGTGAACGGGTTCTCTTGATGTTGGCATGCTGAAAGTGTCGAGTTTCCTTGATGATTCAGTGAGGTAGATTATCTATGGCCATGGCTACTGAGCGCAAGTAGGAGAGAGAGTCAAATTCTTAGCATTAATCAATGGTATGTATTGCATATTTTTTGATGTATTAAAAAAAATGCATTGAAATAAATGTGTTGAAATTTGAAAAAGAGTTGACATATATATTTTATATTTAGTATAGTGGACACATCCATGGACAAATTTATGTGGGCTATAACCATAATACATAAACTTTGTGTATTCCTTATATGCGTTGATGAAGACGAATTTTTTTTTTTAGTGAAAACAATGATTGTATGTGTTCCTTTTTTAAGACTGTATTTGAAATGTGTGTGTGTTGTTTGAATACAATATTATTTATAGGAGCAGTGAGCATATGGTGTGAAATGTGATGGTATTTTTTGACAACATAAATGAGTTCATATGTGCATGAATGTGTGTTGATTTATTTAAAAAGAATGTGATGGAATATAATATATGAAGTGGCACATTAAAAAGTTATGGGAACATGCACATAATATATTAAGGTGATTTTTCAATATATTAAAAAAAAATGTGAAGTGATATAGTATAAAGTGATATGAAGGTTTTTTAAACATCTTGTGCTCTAATGAAGACTATGGTATATATGTGCTCCTCAAGACCATAAGTGATATATAGTAGTGCATGTGAACATTATGGAGGAATATTTGAGAGCCTACATATTTAATTGATATTTTTTTTGAACACATAGGCAGCAAAATTTATTATAAATACATCAAGTTTTTGTTGCAACCATTATAATTATTTTGGGTATGATTTAGATTTTATGATGCATTCACTCATCTCCATTGTGGGAGTAGTTCTCTGTAGAAAATAGTACTATCCTAAGTGTTCCTAGAAGATAAAGCACACCCTCATTTTCAATGAGCTCTGGAAAGGAATTTGTGAAAGAGAAGGAGATAATTCACCTCAAATGCCTGCTTCACATAAGGAGCTTGCCATTTGGGGAAAAAGAACAACAAGGCCTATGCCATTATTGTAGCATTAGTAAATGAAGAGTTGATTTGACATATTTATCCAGTTTTAAATGCCCTTGAAGCTTTAATGAAATTGAAATAATTGTATGACTCACACTCTGAACTTGAATTTGTTCAATTGATGATTAATTTTTTTAGTCCTCTTTCCTTAGCATCAAAAGTAAGATCCATTATGCATGATATAAAATCCACTTGTGTTGAGATATATACTACGCTCTTATATTCCACCTATTCACATTATCTTGAGTCATTGCAAGAAATTGAAAACCTTAAGAATGTTACCTTTGAATCCTTTGAGAAGAAGTTTGTTGAGAGAGAGAAGGATTTTGGGAAGAATACAACTCCTTAGTCTTTTGAAGAAGTTGTATGCATTGCACATAAATAGAAGAATCATGCACAAGATTATTCTATAGGAATAGGTGGCCGAAGAGGTAGAGGAAGGAACACTTTTACAGGAAGGGGGGGAAGACAGTTCCAAGGACAAAAATCTGATCTTCATTGCATACAATGCAATAGAGATGGACATGATTCTTCCACTTGTAAGTTGTCTTGGGACTAAATTGAGAAAAAAAGAAATGGTGGGAAAGTGAAAACAACTGAATAAGGGAAATTTAAATCACTAGAGTCTGATCATTATGCTGTGGCACATTGCAACATTGGAGTAACTGAATACTTATCTAATGCTTCACTTTATTCATGGAAAAATGTTTTTTTGCTTGATTCAGGAACAAATTTCCATGTGACTTTCAGAAGAGATTTATTTTAAAGATTCACTGACAATGTTTATGGAGCAGTGTACTTTGTAGACAAGTAAAAACACAATGCATGAGGGCTTGGTGTCATTAGCCTCAAACTTCTTGGTCTTCCAAACTTTCTTCTAAATGATGTTCTCTACCTCTCGAATTTTAGGAGAAATTTGTATTCTTTGGTCCACATCTGCCATCAAGGACACTCCATTCATATATTTGATGGCAAGGTCAAGGTAAGAAAAGGATCATATCACTCACTTTCCATGATGGGAATAGAAGAAGAAAGACTTATAAATATGCAAGGAACCTATGCTCGTGCACATAACTTCTCATATAGTTCTCACTATGATGAAGGTACATTTCCATCAAGTCTTTTATGGCATGCTAGATTTGGACACTTGAACTATGACGACCTTTATTTTTTGAATAAAAATGGTGTTACTCATTTCCATAAAATTCCTAGGAAACTTAAGCAATGTGATGCCTGTATCTTAGAAAAGCACAACAAATAGTATTTTCATGATTCTCATTCTAGAGCACATAGAAGAATTGAACTCATTCATTATGCTTTATTTCGATCGATGCATGTTCCTTCTACATATGGTAATAAATATATCATGACATTTATTTATGAATACACCAGAATGTGTTGGGTTTATTATTGAACAAATTTGAAAATTTTGAAATATTCAATAACTTTCATGCATGGATTGAAAATCATGCAAAATCTCATATTGGTTCAATTTTCACTGATAATGGAAAAAAATACACTTCAAATGAATTTGAAAACTATATAAATTGGCATGGGATCAAAAAATCAAACAACCATGCCTTATAACCCCCAACATAATGGACTGGCTAAAAGAATGAACATGACAATATTAAATATGGTACGTTCCATGATGTTTTTTAGGAATTTTAAATTGATTTTTTGAAATGATGCAATTATATGTGTTTTGTATACAAATAATAGGTGTTCATCTAATGTTATAAAAAAAAACACTCCCTAAGAAATATGGTATGGCCACATTCCTTCGGTGAGGCATCTCAAGGTTTTTGGTTCCACCTGTTATGCCCTAATACCCAAGGAACGAAGAAAAAAACTCGGTGCAAGGAGTCACAAATGTATCTTCCTGGGGTATTCATATACCTCCAAATCATATTATCTCTATGATGAAATGAATAAGAAGTTTATAATATCTAGATATGTGATATTTCTTGAATCTTTCTTGAATCTTCCAAGGGGACGTATTTGTTGCTAAGGTGTTTTTCTCGGGCCTGTGGTATACCTTATTCAGTGGGAGATCTGTGGGATTGATTCTTATGGTGAAATAAGATGGCGAACAACAGAAAGATAGAGATCGCTAAATTCAATGGAAAAAGTTTTGATTTGTGGAAGCTCAATATGGAGGATCTATTGGTGAATAAAGATCATTGGATCGTGGAAGATCTGGGTACTAAACCAATAAAAATGTCAAAAAAACATTGGGAAAAATTGGATTAGAAGGAAAGAAGAACAATATTGTTGTATCTTAGATTCAGTATCATTGAATGTATTATGGGAAGCTATGGAAAAGTATTTTTGGGTCAAGTTAGGGACTTTGTAACAATATAAGTCACTATAACCTAAAGATGAAGGATTGAGACTTGGTGACAGAGCATAAGAATGCATTTAATACTGTAGTAAGCAAGTTGTTACTATGTTGATATAAAAATTTGAAACTAGGATAAGTGCATCAATTTTCTATGTTCTCTACCATATTCATGGGATAGTTTGGTTGTTGCAATAGGTCAAAATACAACTACCTTGAATTTTGATGAAATAGTCTCATCCTTGTTGTCAGAGGAGATGAGACAAAAAAATATGGAGAGCCATAATGGAGATGCCTTATTTGTACGAGTACAGTCCTAGAAAAGAAAAAAAAATAAGTCCTCAAGTGGGAGATATAAATCTAGAGGGAGATATAAATCTCCAGAAAAACATGTAAAGGTGTGCTAGAAATGCGGAAAGGAAGGGCACTACAAAAATGACTGTAGATCTAAATCTCCTAAGAAAAGTAAGGGATATTATGATGCTCCTTATACAGAGGTGAAAAAAACCTCTGATGAATATGGGTATGCATACTTTCCTTCTTATCCAAGTACACATATAAACCATGAGGCATGGTTGATTGACTCAGGTGCATCCTTTCACTTCACTCCCCATAGGAAGTGATTTTATAAGTATGATAAATATGATGGTGGTGATGTATTCTTAGGGGATGAAAGGAAGGCCAAAATCATTAGATGTAGAAAATTCAAGTTGAAGTTGCGAGATGGAAGGATTAGAACACTTTCTGGTTTCTTGCATATTCCTGCATTGGCCAAAAATTTTTGTAAGAAATAATGGATGATGTAGGTGTAGAAATATTGTTCTAGAAATACACTTGCAATATGGTTCTAGGACCATTGGTTTTGATGCGGGGATTTTGGATTGGAACTCTATACAAGCTTCTTAGTAGAAATTTTATTTATGGGTGCAACAGTTATGTGGAGTAGAAAACCTAGTGGTCTCTATAGAAAATACCATGCTATGGCATAAAATGCTTAGACATATTGGAGAGAAGGGCCTTCAAATACTACATGGTGATGGTATGGTAGAAGGTATATATAATTTCTCTATGGAGTTATAATTTTAAACATTGTGTATATGGCAAGAAAAATCAGGTGAGCTTCCCCTCCAGTGCGAGGAGGTCGAAAGGGATATTAGAGCATGTGCATAGTGATGTGTTTAGACTTGTCTCAGTTCCATCACTGGGTAATTTTATGTACTATGTATCATTTATAGATGACTTCTCAAGGAAAACATGGATATATTTCCTAAGGAATAAATCTGAATTATTTTATAGGTTTAAATAATTTATTGCTCTGGTGTAATATCAGACAAAGAGGAATATTAAGGTGTAATGTTCCCAATTTTTAGCCTGAAGCTAAAATGGAACATTATAGTTGCACATTTTATTTTTGTTAAATAAAATGGGGAAAGAGACACCTTAGCCCCTCTCTAATGAATAAATAACACTCCTTATGTGAAATGGAGGTGAATAACCAGCTAGAATAAAACACCTAATGGTGTGAATGGAACCTGGACAACTTGGTTTAGTCATCTTTGACTAAAGTCAACAGCGTTGCCCAAGGAGGAGAGGATTCCTAGAGAAGCTGCGCAGTTTTGGAGGGAAGACACTCTCATGAGGGTGGAAACCCTAATTGGTGGGACCATGGTGGAGAAATAGTTCCCTTTCTTTATATGGAAAATATGGCAACCCATTTGAATTATGTTTGAAGTTTAGAATTGGGTCTACAAAGGCTTGCATCCCCGGGTTGTTTAGCAGGGTGGTGGTGCCCTCGAGCACTAGGGTGTTCCCATTCAGGAATCCCTACCTATTCCTCAAGGAAAGATGAGGATTGAGCTGCATTTTCCTCAATCTGGCATTGCCCACAACTACTACCATCATGTACAGTGTTAGCTCTGCACGAGAGAAGACGTTGTGTTGCTGGGGGCAGCAAAGGAGGAACTCATGGAGTCTCTCTTGAGTGTTTTATTCAGTGGAGGAGTGATCTATTCATTGGAGGAGCTGCAATAAGAATTCCCAGGGTTCATATCAGATATTTGAAACTTGGCCAACATTCCATCATCTCCCACTGCACATTCCATGGAGGAAACTGTGTTATTTTAGAGGAGGCAGTGAGAGAGGGTTCATAGAGCTCATCTGGAGGATGTTTTTGAGACAAAGGGATCAACCCTTTGTATTAGAGACATTATCAGAGGAGGGAATTTACATTTTAGATCTTCCATGGCCCCATTCTCATTTTTTTACCAGTTGCGGTGACAACCTAGTTGTCACATTTTGTATTCTCCGGCATTTCTAGCAATCTCTCCTAGATTGGCTAAAAATCTTGTATTTCAGCCCATATCTTTTTATTGGGATATTATTTTGTATTCATTCCACCATATGTAAATTTTATGCATATTAAACAGCTGCTTATATCATAAATACTGCCCAGGCATTGTCCTCCGGCATTTTGTGTAGTTGCAGCAACTTGTGTATTTCAGGGTTTAATCTTTGGAGATTGACTCCCATAGTAAAGGGGATTCATTCCTCATGATATTTTCTGTATATTATTGCCGATATTATAATATGATGATGGGTGTAGTATTTTCCCTCTTATGATACATTCATATTTGCAGAGTTTCTTATTATGTTCATATATTTTTGTAAGCTCTCTCATTGAGCATTGTTTTAGAGACCTAGATTGGGGAGATCTGAATAACCCATATATAGTTATTTCTTTGAGCTCATTTTATGCATAGGAGTTGTTTGATGTGTTTTTATAAGGCATCCTAGCAGTGGTTTTTCTTATTTTTATAGCATCTTCCTTATACAGCATCCTCAAGGACCCTGTGGCAGAAATTCCTGAGGTGGAATATTACATATCCATAGATAGAGTATGTGAAGGGCTAACTAGCCTCAATATCTCTCTCTTATTTGGAAGGAGACATATCCTAAAAATAACCCAACATTCAATCTCTGAAATAGACTTTTGATGTCTCACTGAAGAAGGAATTAGAATATCCTAAGATATTCCCGATGGAGCAGCAAGTTCCATATTTGGAACATTACAGTGGTATTAGAGCATCAATCTTGGCTCAGCCTGTGCACAAGATTTCCATCAGCAAGAGGAGCTTCTATCCAAGGAGAGGAGATTGACAAAGGAAAGAAGGAACTAGGATTGATGGAAGAGGAGGTTTCCCTTCTTATTTTCCAGACCATTGAAGAGATCATTGAAAATCTTGATGAAAGGGAAAAGTGGAATATTTTCTCAGAGGGTTTTTTGATGAGATAAATCCTAGCTATTTTTCATGAAGGGTGTGGGCATTCATCCACACATGTAGATCCACAATGCACTCCTTTGTTCACTTGCATTGCAAAGGAGTAGAGGAAGAAATGAGGCCATGGGAGAAGCAGCGCTGCAACTCAAGGTATGGCTCATGATTGTTGGTTTGAAGGATCCATTTTCATTGTCATGCAAACGCAAAAACATATGATGCATTAACTAAGGGTTTGATGGAAAAACTTGGTGAAACTCATTGTGTCATAAACTCAAACACCTTGCATACATTGGAAAGAACCAACAACGTTGTCACTTTAGGAGGAGATCCATCACCACATGGAGGTGAAAGGGGAGCCATTGCTTCCACTATAGGAGCCCTTCTATATTTGCAAGGAGTTCCAAATATTTTACATGTGGGTACCAAGACACAATTTCAGAGCCATATGTAGCATTTGCTGGGAATTATGAGATGGAGAAAGAAGAGCAGAAGGATCAACATGAAGGGATGATGAGAATTCTCCCTTATCTATTTCAGAAATTTTCTGCACAGAGGAAAGAGACTACACTGTGCAGAGGAGAGAGGGACAAATCAGTCCACTCATACATGTAGTCTATTTCATATCTTGATGTCTCACTTTTTGAAGGCTTTCCGCCAGGAGGCCACTTGATCTAGAGATGATGAGAGGAATCATGCTATTTGGTTCACCACTCTTGGATTCCGGAGAGGTGGAGACATTAGAGGAGTCCAACACAACGTAGTGAGTTTGGGGTAAACTCAAGGAGGAGGGATACACTCTCTCATTTTCAGTCTCACCCACTCTCATCACCTATATTGCACTCATATATTTTTCTGCATGGATGGAGGATAGCATCTTCATGATGCAGGATGACTGGTCCATATATTTGGTGAGAGAGAGGATACTTCCTTTGAGGAATTACTCTTTTGTGCATTGGAGTATATGGAGGCCACTCATGCTTACATTGGCTAGGATCGGGAGATTCTTTGAGGTGATAGTCTCTCATGGGAGGCTTATTTTCAGAGATCATCATTTTGAGCATGAGAAGCTACATGATGGGCATGGCAGCAAATTGGAGGATGAATTTGGCACAGGGGATGTCAAAGTAGTAGGTAGCAGTGTGAGGGGAGCACCTTATTGCAGATTACCAACGCTGTCTATGTGGAGGATTGATCCAGGTTGGAGGACTCAGATTTTGGTTGAGTATTCCCATGATCTTGGTGCATTGCATGATATTGGATGGCCTTGATGGAGATGGAAAATACTTAGTGGATGATATGATTATCTATCATCATGGTAGACTCTTCTTGACTAGAGTTTCTAGTCTCAAGGAGAAACTATTGCATGCAGCACATGAGGACTTCCTAGCTGTGCATTTGGATGCATACTTTGCTTTGCTGGAGGAGTTCACTCAGAAGTGTATTCAATATGATCTAAATCAGCATATGGATAGATGCATATCCAGGATGTTTTTGGAGAGGTTGGCACAACCATTCCCTTACTCATTGGAGGAGAGGGAGAGCATTCAGATGAGCCATTTCAGCTCAAGGACCGGAGTACATGATAAAGGAGGTATAGATATTCATTTTGATTTTCCTTCCTTTACTTCTTATGGGAAGCTTGATGAGCTAAGGATGATCAAACCTCCTTATGCTCCCTATTGTGATGTAATTTTGGCCCATTGCAGCAATGGGAATGGCCATTCTTATGATGGTTTTTGGGGGAAGCCACATGCTTCTTGGTGTGCACCATTGGCACCAATTTGTATTTTTATGATTCCATCTTGTGAGGAGTTTTTGGCAGAAAAGAAGTGGCTAGTTCATCACTTGTTACTTTTTATTTTGAGGCAGGCCAAGGAGGCACTACGCCGGTTCCATGAGTGGGATTTGGAACCACTCTCCGGCTGTCATTTGACAACTTGTTTCTATTGCATATTGCTCCTTATATATTTTTGATGTTGTACATTTATTGAGGAGAATTGTTTGGAGAGTATTGAATGTACAGCCCATTGGGAGCATGATTCTCTCTATTATACATGCTTCATTTTGTAGGAGATACCATGGGAAAACCATGATTACCACATTTCTACTTGTCTCTTCTTGTGGGTGGAACCACTTGGAAAATTTGAGGAGGCATTTCATGGCTGGTTTTTCTTGATGGGGTAGCTTGGGCCATTCTTGGAGGCCATACCATTTCAGCCCAAGGACAGAGGAAGCCCCATGGATACTTCAAATGGAGAGAGGACCATCATGGGAAACCAAAACAACTCTCCATTCAATCCCAACACATTGCAGAAACCAGGGGTTGATATTTTTATTTGGATGATTGCATGGATGAGAGGATCATCATTGGGGAACAAATTTTTCCATGCATATCATCACTCCTACCTTAAGGAGGCCATAGCACAACAAGAAGGATTCCACTACACCTTCTATATTTCCCTGAGGAGCATCATTTTCAGTTTGCATACTTGGGAGAGAGCATTGGAGGGCAGATTTATTGCAAGATATTTTGAGCAGTGGTAGAGCTTGTTGATGAGGAGGCCATAAGAGAAGAAGGAGAAGGAATTTTTTTCTCTCTATTTAGTTGCTTGAGGGAAAGCTACATGTGGGAGGGGAGGACTGTAATGTTCCCAATTTTTAGCCTCGAGCTAAAATGGAACATTATAGTTGCACATTTTATTTTTGTTAAATAAAATGGTGAAAGAGACACCTTAGCCCCTTTATAATGAAGAAATAACACTCCTTATGTTAAAAGGAGGTGAATAAGCAGCTGTAATAAAACACCTAAGGGTGTGAATGGAACTCGGACCACTTGGTTTAGTCATCTTTGACTAAAGTCAACAGCATTGCCCAAGGAGGAGAGGCTTCCTAGAGAAGTTGCGCAGTTTTGGAGGGAAGACACTCTCATGAGGGTGGAAACCCTAATTGGTAGGACCATGGTGGAAAAAAAGAGTTCCATTTATTTATATGGAGGATATGGCAGCCCATTTTCATTATGTTCGAAATTTAGAATTGTGTTTGCAAATGCTTGCATCCCCGAGATGTTTAGCAGGGTGGTGGTGCCCTCGGGCACTAGGGTGTTCCCGGTCAGGAATCCCTACCTCTTCCTCAAGGAAGGATGAGGATTGATCTGAATTTTTCTCAATACAGCATTGGCCACAGCTACTACCATCATCTACAGTGTTAGCTCTGCAACAAATAGGACATTGTGTTGCTGGGGGTAGCAAAGGAGGAACTCATGGAGTCTCTCTTGAGTGTTTTCTTCAATGGAGGAGTGATATATTCGTTGGAGGAGCTGAAAGAAGGATTCCCGGGCTTCATATCATATCTTTGGCACTTGGCCAGCATTCCATCATCTCCCACTGCGTAGTCCATGGAGGAAACTGCGTTATTTTAGAGGAGGCAGTGAGAGAGGGTTCATAGAGCTCATCAGGAGGATTTTTTTGAGACAAAGGGATCAACCATTTGTATTGGAGACATTATTAGAAGAGGGAATTTACATTATAGATCTGCCATTGCCTCATTCTCATTTTGTACCAGTTGTAGTGACAACCTATTTGTCACATTTTGTATTCTCCGACATTTCTAGCAATCTCTCCTAGATTGGCTAGAAATCTTGTATTTCAGCCCATCCCTTGTTATTGGGCTATTATTTTGTATTCCTTCCACCATATGTACATTTTATGCATATTCAAAATCTGCTTCTATCATAGAGACTGTGCAGGCATTATCCTCCGGCATTTTGCGTAGTTGCAACAACTTGTGTATTTCAGGATTTAATCATTGGAGATTGATTCCCATAGCAAAGGGGATTCATTCCTCATGATATTTTCTGTATATTATTTCTAATATTATAATATGATGATGGCTATAGTATTTTCCCTCTTATTATACATTCAAATTTTCAGAGTTTCTGATTATGTTCATATATTGCTGTAAGCTCTCTCATTCAGCATTGTTTTAGAGACCTAGACTGGGGAGATCTGAATAACCCATCTAGAGTTATTTCTTTGAGCTCATTTTCTGCATAGGAGTTGTATGATGTGTTTTCTAAGGAATCCTAGTAGTGGTTTGTCTTATTTTTATACATCTTCCTTATACAGTGCCCTTAAGGACCTTGTAGCAAATATTCCTGAAGTGGAATATTGCATATCCATAGACAGAGTCTGTGAAGGGCCATCTAGCCTCAGGATCTCTCCCTTCTTTGGAAGGAGACATATCCTATAAATTCCCCAACAGTAAATCTCTGAAATGGATTTTTGATGTCTCACTGAAGAAGGAATTGGAATATCATAAGATATTCCTGATGGAGCAGTAAGTTCTAGATTTGGAACATTACATAAGGTGTTGAGGATAGATAATGGTGGAGAGTTCCGCAAGAATGAATTTCAAGATTTTAGTAAGAATTGTGGAATTTCATGACACAATAATAATCCATACACACCTTAGTAAAATGGAGCTACAAAATGAATGAACATGACGTTGATGGAAAATGTAAGAAGCATGCTCAGTGGCACTGAATTAGGGTAGGAATTATGGGAAGAGGCAGTGGATACTGCATGTTACCTGGTTAACAGATCATCTTCATCAGTGTTGTAGAATAAGACTCCACATGATGTATGGACTGGTAAGAAATCCTCTCATTCACATATGAGGGTATTTGGTCGTGATGCATATGTACACGTTCCAAACGAGAAAAGAACCAACTTGGATAGTAAATCTGAAAGGTGCATTTTTATTGGATAGACGGATGGTTTAAAAGGTTATAACCTTTGGAACCCAAAAACAAGGAAGGTTGTGTAAAGCCGAGATGTGGTGTTTATAGAGTTGAACAATGTTATTAAACAAGAAGTCCTACCAAAGGAACCTGAAAAAAAACATAAGAGTTTGAAATAAAGGGGGAAGAATCAAACTCTACAACAGAACAAGAATCAAAATAAGAAGAGCCACAGACTCCAATTTTGAGAAGATCAGTTCGAGAGAGAAGGTAGACATAGACGTATAGTCCATATTCTTTCTGCACATAATTTTATTTATCCATAATCGATGATGATACAAGAAATGTCAGGGAGGCAATGTATTTAGACGATGGAAAACTTTAGAAAGAGGACATGGTTGATGAAATGGCATCTTTGGACAAAAATAAGGCTTGCAATCTGGTGGATTTGTTGGATGTAAGGAAACCCATTCAATACAAATGGGTGTTTAGGAAGAATATTAATGTGTAAGGTAAGGTGGAGAAATAGAAAGCACAGTTGATAGCAAAAGGTTATTCCTGGGTGTCGAGAATTGATTTCAGTGATATTTTTTCTCATGTTGCTAGGTTAGCTTCTATTAGATTATTTTTATATGTTGTTGTTTCTTTTGATTTTGAGGTAGAATATATGGATGTGAATACAACAATTATTCAGGGGGATATGGAAGAATATATCTACTTGAAGCACCCATAAATCTTTGCGGTGAAGGGTAAGAAAGTGTCAGACCAGGAGGTAACTCCACAAAATAGATTGTGAATTTGATAGAGGGTGTACATGAATTTATGCTTGGAGGTGAGACTGTTGGGATTCATTTCCCAATGTCTCTTATAATTCATTATTTCCTTATTTAAACTATTATACAATTTCACCCAATCCCTTAGGATTAGGTGAAAACATTCCCCCCCCTTAATCTGAAGTGATTTTGATGAGTCCAAGCATTGTTATGAATTTTTCAAACTTTTCTCTTCCAAGTGCTTTGGTGAAGATGTTTGCAGTCTGCTCATTTATGGAACAATGACATAGTTGGATAGTTTTGGCCTCAACATGATGTCGAATCAGATGGTATTTTTTATTGATGTGCTTCGTTCGATTATGAAACTTTTGGTTCTTCGCCAAATTTATTGTAAAAAAAATTAAGATCATGAGTGGAGTTGAATGCATTTGTTTCATATGGAAATCTTCACGATTTTCCTAAGCCACAAAATTTCCTTTGTCGCTTTAGATTTTTCCATATATTCTGCCTTAGTTTTGGAATCTATTGGAACTAGTTGTTTGTGTGATCTCTAGGAGGCCTCTCCTTATCCAAGACTCATAGTATAGCCTGAAGTAGATACCCTAGTTTATTTGTCCCCATCAAAGTATGAATCATAGTATCCAATCAAGCTGAAGTTGCCCACCTAAGTATATTTGAGTCCAAAGTCTTGATTCCCCTTCAAGTAATTTAGAACTCTTTTTGCCACAGGACAATGTCCTTCACAAGGTTTTTTCATAAACCCGGAGAGGATTCCAACAGAAAATGAGATTTGTGGTTTGGTAGTAGTCAGGTAGATGAGGCTTCTTACAAGTTGTCTATACTTCGTTGCATCCTCAAATTCCTTCCCTTCAATGGCCGTTACATTTTTTTTTGGTCATCTAACCCATTATCATTAGATGGACCCAAGTACACCATGCAAGACCAATTTTACCCTAAGTAAAATTTCTTTCACTATGAAAATAACTTAGTAAACCACCTTTATTAAGTTATTTATGGTCTAAACAGGAAACCCCATGAGGAAATATTAAATAAATATACATTTGTTTGATTTTCCTCAAGGAATGATTAGTTAAACAATCGTTTAATTAATATTCATGGTTATATTTAACCCAAAACAAGGAAATTAATTAGATAAATCATTATTTATCTTATTATTTTCTAAAAATAATTATTTAAACCTTATTTAAATAATATTCTTTGTTAAATATGACTAAATCACCCTTAAATAATTAAATAAATAATTATTTATTTGATTATTACTCAACCACATCCTTAAAATGATAAATAAATTATTTATTTATTTATTATTTACAAATAAAGGGATTTGACCCAAGTCAAATTCCTTTTCCCTCCAACAAATATAATAAAATATTCCATAAAAGTTGGATCTTGATTTGGTTAATAATATTTTAACTATGCACCAATATTTAGACTAACTCAATATTTTGTTATAAATAAAAGGGTTTTCCCACTCATTTATCACCTTTTGTTGCCTAAAGATCACTCTAGATATATACTTTTGGTCTGACTATTGATGCACCATCATAGTCATATTTTTCTACCATTTTGTCTCAGTTTTATACATCATCAAGAGAGAGGAATTCTAGATCTAAAGTGCCGAGGACTTACAAGAACCCATCCCATTGAGGAGAATAGGGAACACCTTCTTTTGTTTTTCTCCCAGGTGCCATTAATACAAAATTCATTCAATATATTCTTGTCTTGTCTATTGGATGCGTGGAGTAAATATTGTTTTTTCCACTGCTTCATGTCTTCTAATACATAGATCTAGATTTTTTCAGCATTTTTCTTGATCACCTAACTGCATTTCTGAGGATATTAGTAGCCATCTTTGCTGTTAGGAATGTTTTTTATGTGCAACTAAAGTGGTATTTTTTCGTACGCTTGGAATCAAGATTCATACTAACAACTAGCAACTCCACACGGGTTTACAGTGATGATCGTTGTCATTTTTTTGATCATTTCATATCCAACTGCTTCAAACCCTATGATTTCTCTTCAACCCCTTGTTTTTTATTTTCTTGATATTGTTTTTAACTGATAAAACCCTAAAAAAATAAAAATTCTAACTTTTTTGTGTTTTCAGACCTATTCCGTAGGTGACAGACATCAATTCCAGCTAAGACGACAACTTTTTATGAAATCTGCCATCATGAGTGCCAAAAGTGCAGGTCACACTTTTTGGCCCAAAACTTGCAACCTGGACCCTCAGGACACACCTTTCAGCCCAAAAACTACGACCTCTACTGAAAACATGTCAAAAACTGTAACCTGGACTTTTTGTAGGGATTTTTTTGAAAGTTTTTTGGGTTTGTATGAGCCTCTATTCAGGGTTGTTTGACCTTCATATCTTCCTGTTTTGGACTTGTACTTGTTCTGTTTTTCTCAACTAAGTGGGAACCTAGCCCCCTAGGGCTTCAGTACCATCCACTTTTTGTGGAAGAGTTTTTGTTGTTGCAAGTTGTCTGAAATTTCAGAGTCTTCAACCATTTTTTCTGATACCT
Organism: Pinus albicaulis; assembly: GCA_034641835.2. Classification (NCBI taxonomy): domain Eukaryota; kingdom Viridiplantae; phylum Streptophyta; class Pinopsida; order Pinales; family Pinaceae; genus Pinus; species Pinus albicaulis. The sequence continues at coordinate 732,368,094 of CM076582.1, forward strand.
CACTTTTAGATCCACTTTAGATTGGCTTGTCATCCATCCAAATAACTTCATTTAGCTTTTTTTGGGTTTTCCTCTAGGGTTCACTCCATTTCCCTTCAGGAGATAGCCTTTCGCCACCTCGTTTACAACAATTTTTCCTCTGATTTGTTGATGTTTTCTGCAACACTTTCCAACAGATCTTGTCTTTTAGATCCCTGTCCCTCTTGACCTTAGATCTATTGGAATTTTATTGTGTTTTTATTAGTTTTTTCTCATCTATAGACTATTTTTTGAGAGACTTGCCTCCCTGGGTTTAGATTATTGCATTATTAGCTATTTATTTTCTGTTTTTGCAGGCCTATATACTGTCATTTGCAGGTTTATTTACAACTATACAACACACTTTTTATTTTTCTCTACAAACATTTGGGTTTAAAAATTAAAATTTACACACTTGTAAACACACACCTTAAGCGAAAAAGGGCTTGGATAACACTTCCAAGAAAAGACTCTAAAACATTGAAATCAATTGACCCTGCACCTCTTTGCCCTTGTTTAGACATTCTAATCAGTTGATCCTGGACCTCCCTGCCCTTTTCAGTCTCTTTTTCCTTTGTGTCGTGTTGTGTCATCACCATTATGCCACCAAGGAGTTTATCCTGGAGACTTATTGGCCTTCATCCTTAGTTTCTGGTACGAAGACTTACTCCTCCACGTAGGATTCGAGTTAGTACTCCACTGAGTTCGCACACTGACTCTTCTTCTAGTCCTTTGGGTTCCCCTTCTTGTTCTGATTTCGGTTCTCTCCCTGACACCTTCACCATGTCTGGTTCAAGACCTAATGCTGGTGGTTACCCCGGCCCTCAGGCTAGGAATACCACTAGTGGGACCGCAACAGACGCTACCCTGGCTATGCCCTTGGTCCCTTTCATGGCAGGCCTCGACCTCCCCGATTTTGAACAGTTGATAAATGACCCTATACACCATGATGCTAGTTGGCCTATTATGCCAACAAAGCTCCCTTTCGACATCGCAAAGTTTGAAGGCCTTGCTGGAGAAGATCCTTCAAAGCATGTTCGATCTTTCCACATGTGGTTTTCTTCTAACTCCATTACCAATGACTCTGTTCGTCTTCAGTTGTTCCCACAAACTCTTTTAGGTGAAGCTTCTAAGTGGTATGTTGATCAGGCCACTTCCTCTCATACCACCTTTGCGACTCTTGCCTGGGCTTTTTTGTCTTACTTTCAGCTTCCCCTTCGTTATGACACTGGTATCGAACTTTTGAATTATTTTCGTCAATCATCTGCGACTCACCTATCTGATCATGTCTAGGAATGACAGAGAAGAAAGAGCCTATGATAGTCCCCTACCTTCGAAAACTATGTCTACATTGACTAGTTCATTAGATCTCTCTTGCCTCCTATCGGGAAATATGTCACATCGCATTTTCCTCAAACCGAAGAAGTCGCCCTCCAAATGGCTTTAAAATATGACTTGATCTATGCTCAGTTGGGTAATGCTTATACCGTTCTACCTGATCTTCCCAGACCTGGTGGTGCCAACACGCTCGAGGCACCTCATGCTGCCGATGGTATTGTTGAAGATCTCTCTCATCCATATGCTCAACCTCCAATTGGCTATGGTTTTCCTTGGGGGGGGAGCACCTCCTGCACTTTTCCCCCTCCCATTAGCATGTATCCAAGATACGAAATTCCTCCTATTTTGGCCAAACCTCCTATTTACCACACTGTTACCCAACCTCCTTATTATCTGTATCCATAGCTTGGTGCTCCAACTCCTCCAGCATTAGCATCTCTGCCTCCCGTTCCTTCTCAACCCCCGCAACAGCAGCCACCGCCCCCTCAGGAGCAGGTGGAGGCACAGCAGGGATTTGTGGCTACTCAAACACCTGAAGGATAGGTGGCTACTCAACCCCTTCCATATAGTACCTTCGATTACCAAGTTCTCATGATGAACTCTACCCAACCTCTAACCGTATACATCAATCTTCAGACTTGGTCCTGTTAGTACAACAAGCCTCCCGCTATGTCTATCCCCGAGCCACCTCCTTCGGTCTCTCCAAAGCCTCTTTCAACACATAATGGTCCCTTGTAGATCCATCAACCTAAGGCAGAGGTTCATACCAAGATCCCTAAAGGACCACTACGCCGAAATTCTGCTTTTGGAAAAGATGCCCATTCGTATAACATAGTAGATGATTTGGCGCAATCTCCTACAGCCATATCAACGTTGGAACTCCTCCAATCATGCCCTTCACAACGAAAAGCTCTACTATCTTCCATGGGAACTTTAGATCCTTCCTATGATCGATTTATTGTCTTTGATGTTGACCGGTCAGAACATCCTCCTCTCGCTGCTTCCGTCGCCTTCCAAATCCCAGTCAAGATCTTGAATGCCAATGTTTCCCAGTGCATTATTGATGAGAGGGAATACACCTCTGTGATGTCCACTTTGGTTTGGAAGAAAATTGGATCACCTGAGTTGGCTCCTTCCACGATTACTCTCCTAGCGTGGGATGGCCATACCTCCTAGCCCATTGGCTTATTCCACAATTGTCCTATTACTCTTGCGGGCAAGATTGTTTGCGTTGACGTAGAAGTCATAGATGCCCCCTTAGGTTACAACATTCTATTGGGTCATAGCTACACCTATGCCATGTCTCCTGTCCCATATGTGGCTCACTGCAAGATGTTCTTCCCTCATAATGGAAAGATAGTCACCATTGACTAGTTGACATATTATGAACCGAAGTCTTAGACCTCCTCTAAGTCCACCATCTCTTCGGTGGCCAATAGACAAACCGTCGATCCTTTGACCAATGTCTAACTTGGAGTCTACAAAGATTCCTCATTTCTTGGGACATTCGCTGGTCTTCCCCCTCCTATCTCTGATCCCAGCTCAACGAATGTTTGCATGATGAAATCATCTCAGGCTACCCTCAAGTGGCCCGCCTTGGCTAGTCAGCAATCTCCTCGCCCCTCGTAGCCTACTCCTAGCCCTTAGATTTAGCCTTCTGGAACTCCTCCTCCTGGCCCTTCATCTGGTATCCGTAAGCCTCTTTAAGCTCCTGGAACAGTTCCGCCAAGCCTTAACCATTTAGGAATCGTCCCGCCTGGCCATTACCCCTCTAGTCAGATACCGTTCCTGGCTCCTTCCCCAGGAGTGTACATGGTACTTGTCATGGTAACCCTCTCTCTTCCTAACTTGACCCTTTGTATTCCTTTCTGGTACCTTAATCCTCCAGCCGGTACCCTGCCTGGTCAACCCCAATATTATCTTGCTTTGACCCCGGTTCAACCGGTCGCCATGAATTCTCCTGCTGCAACAGTGGCTCAGCCACCTCAACAGGAACCACCTCGTGTTGCGACCACTTCAGGTAAGAAGGTAAAAGCTCTCAAGAAGGCATCAAAAGACAAGGCTGCCCCAAAAAACCCTGCCCCTCCTCAGCCTCCAAAGGATACCATCAAGTGTGCTTTGTGTGATGTTGTCGGTCATGCCAGCCATACTTTTTCGAAGCTGTCTCATCTCAAGCCCATGGTTAATGATTATTTAAACAACAGTTTAATTAATATTCCTGGTTATATTTAAACCAAAACAAGGAAATTAATTAGATAAATCATTATTTATCTTATTATTTTCTAAAAGTAATTTTTTAAACCTTATTTAAATAATATTCTTTGTTAAATATGACTAAATCATCCTTAAATAATTAAATAAATCATTATTTATTTGATTATTACTCAACCACATCCTTAAAATTATAAATAAATCATTTATTTATTTATTATTTACAAATAAAGGGATTTGACCCAAGTCAAATTCCTTTTCCCTCCAACAAATATAATAAAATATTCCATAAAATTTGGATCTTTATTTGGTTAATAATATTTTAACTTTGCACCAATATCTAGACTAATTCAATATTTTGTTATAAATAGAAGGGTTTTCCCATTCATTTATCACCTTTTTTTGCCTAAAAATCACTCTGGATCTATGCTTTTGGTCTGACTATTGATCCACCATCATAGTCATATTTTTCTACCATTTTGTCTAGGTTTTATACATCATCAAGGGAGAGGAATTCTAGATCTGAAGTGTTGAGGACTTACAAGAACCCATCCCATTGAGGATAACGGGGAACACCCTCTTGTGGTTTCCTCCCAGGTGCCATTAATAAAAAATTCATTCAATATATTCTTGTCTTGTCTATTGGATGCATGGAGTAAATCTTGTTTTTTCTAATGCTTAATGTCTTCTAATGCATAGATCTATATTTTTGCAACATTTATCTTGATCACCTAATTGTAGATCTGAGGATATTAGCAGCCATCTTTGCTGTTAGGGCTATTTGTTATGCGCAGCTAAAGTGATCTTTTTTTGTACGCTTGGAATCAAGATTCATAATAGAAATGGCTGTGGGCTTCAAGTTTTGTTCCATTGGAGTGGTCAAAGGATTACATTCATCCATGCCAAACTTGTTCAAAATATCTCCAATGTACTTCTTTTGAGAAAGGAATATAAATTTAGGATGTTGAGTTACTTCAATACCAAGATAGTAGTGAACATAGCCCAAAACAGTTATTTCAAAACCTTTCTTCAATTCATTCTTTATGATGCAATATAACTCTCATTTTTCCATGTCATCAAAAGATCATCTACACACACCACAAGATATACAAATGTTTTCCCAACTTTCTTAACAAACAAAGTTCCATCATCAACATCAAAATGTTTGAAGTTAAGTTTTAGAAGATGTTGAGTTAATTTATCATACCAGGCTCGCAATGCTTGCTTGAGGCCTTATAAGGATTTTTCAAGCTTACATACGTTTTTTTCTTAGCCCTTCACAACAAATCCTTCTGGCTGGGACATAAAAACATTCTCCTTTAGATATCCATTCAAAAAGGTAGTTTTTACATCCATCTGATGGAATTTCCAACCCTTATGAGCTGCTAGGGCAAAGAGTGTTTGGATGGTGGCCCATTTAACTATGGGGGAAAAATTTTCCTCATAATCATCCCCTTATTTATATGAAAAACATATTTCCATAAGCCTAGATTTATTCTTTTCAAGTGAGCTATCGGCTTTGTACTTGTTCTTGTAGACCCACTTGCAGCCAATGGCTTTGGTTCCTAATGGAGGATAAACTAGCTTCCAAGTTCCATTCTTTATCAAGTCATCATACTTTGTTTTCATCACTTCATTCCATTCATCATGAGAAGCTACTTCTTTGAAGGAAGTTGGTTTAAGATCTGTAGAAAAATTCAGTTCAGAGTTATAAGAAATATCCATATCAATAGGTGAATCAAAATTATCTATGTCACCTCCATTTTTCCTGTTGGAAATTCTTGTTCCTTTTTTTGCAACCTCATCAGGACAAACATTTTCTAGTGCCTTTGTCATTAATTTTGGGGGACCTTTCTGACATGGCACAGGCTGCTCATTTTATTGGGTTGGAATTGAATCAAGATCCAATCTCCCAATTCTTTCAGTCACATCATTCAAGGTGTCATTTGGTTGGCTCTTCATGTGGGGGAGAGAGTGCTTTAGAAGATGATTCAACAGATTGATTTAGTATAGGAATCCCCCCTTCAAGATGTGGAATCTGATGATAAAATTCTTGACATGACTTTGCATGTGTGAATCTATCCAAGCGATCAAGTTTCCGCTCAACAACATTGTCAGTGTTGGAATATTCAAGGAATATGACATCTCTGGATACTACAATATTCTTATTGACTTCATCATCGAGACGATATCCTTTGGAGGTATTTGAATACCCAAAGAAGATACATTTTTGACTTCTATCACCAAGTTTATTTCTTTGTACCTTGGGTATCAATGCATAACAGGTGGAACCAAAGAACCTTAAATGCTTTACCGAAGGAATGTGGCCATGCCACATTTCATAAGGAGTTTTGTTTCTGATTTAATTAGAAGGACACCTAGTCTTTATGTACACAACACATATAATTGCATAAACCAAAACATCAATTTTACATTCTTAAAAAATATCATGGAGCGAACCGTATTTAAAATCGTCCTGTTCATTCTTTAAGCTACACTGTTCTGTTGGGGATTATAGAGCACACTTTTTTTTTATGTTTGTTCCCATGTTGGCGAAGATAGTTTTGAATTTTTTTTGAAGTGTATACTTTTCCATTATCAGTGTGAAAAGAGCCAATATGAGTTCGTGCATAATTTTGAATCCATGCATGAAAATTCTTGAATGTTTGAAAAGCATCAGATTTGTTTTTCAATAAGTAAACCCAACACATTCTTGTGTAATCATCAATAAATTTCATCATATATTTATTTCCATTTGCAGAAGAAACAGGCATGGGGCCACATAAATTTGAATGAATAAGCTCAATTTTTCTATGTGCTCTAGAATGTGAATCATGAAAGGACTGTTTGCTATGATTTCCTAGAATACAAGCATCACATTGGTTAAGTTTCCTAGGAATTTCAGGCAGTCCAGTAACACCATTTTCTAAAACAATCGAAGGCTATCGTAGTTTAAGTGTCCAAATCTATAATTGCATAAAACACTTGATGGGAATGTACGTTCATCATGATGAGAACTGAATTCAAAGTTTTGTGCATGAACAGAGGTATTTTGCAGCTTTAGGAGTCTTCCTTCTTCTATTCCCTTCATGATAAGTGATCGATCTGATGCTTTTATAACCTCAATCTTGCCATCAAAACATGTGAATGGATTGTTCTTGCTGGCGGATGTGGACCAGGGAGAG